>CM034357.1:20350454-20890217 GCA_019925275.1 Mytilus edulis
TTTATCGTGTTTTCCTTTTAATGAGGCACCTATTTATGTTGGAAAACACATCTTAAAGTTAGCCTAGACCTTGACAATGAAATTGACACTTGTAAAGACCAATGATATGCTCAGTTTGGTCCCTAGGGTGAAAAGATCCGGGGTTGGTATGGTCAATATTGGCGTCTGGCTATCCAAATTGGGGGTAGAGGTCGATTAAATATTTTTTTGGCTTACCTCCACATATTTTAGTATAAATAAAGATTCAGGATGTAGTAGACACACTTAGCTTTAGTTTGAGCTATAATATACCCAAATGGCATGCCTGGGCGGTGCTGGGGAATATTTTCACTCTTATGGGTAGTTGCCTTTATGTTGGTTTTCTAGGCTTTTATGGGTTTATACGTGTTTTCCGCTTGATGATGCACCTACTTATGTTGGAAAACACATCTTTAAGTCAGCCAAGGCCTTTACGATGAAAATGACACCTTGTATAGACCAATCATATGCTCAGTTTGGTCCCTAGGGTGAAAAGATCCGGGTTGGTATGGTCAATATTGGCGTCGGGCCATCCAAATTAGGGGTAGGGGTCGATTAAATATTTTTTTGGCTTACCTCCACATATTTTAGTATAAATAAAGATTCAGGCATGTAGTAGACACCCTTAGCTTTAGTTTGAGCTATAATATACCCCAATGGCATGCCTGGGCGGTGCTGGGGAGATATGTTCACTCTTATGGGTAGTTGCCTTTATGTTGGTTTTATAGGCTTTGATGATGGTTGCATCGTGTTTTCCGCTGTATGAAGCACCTATTAATGTTAGAAAACACATCTAAAAGTTAGCCAAAGTCTTTACGATGAAAATGACACCTTGTATAGACCAATGATATGCTCAGTTTGAACCCTAGGGTGAAAAGATCCGGGGTTGGTATGGTCAATATTGGCGTCGGCTAAACAAATTGGGGGTAGGGGTCGATTAAATATTTTGTTGGCTTACTTTACATATTTGAGTATAAATAAAGATTCAGTCATGTAGGAGACACCCTAAGCATTAGTTTGAGCTATAATATACCCCAATGGCATGCCTGGGCGGTGCTGGGGAAGATTTACACTCTTATGGGTAGTTGCCTTTTTTTTTGGTTTCTAGGCTTTTATGATGGTTTATCATGTTATCCGCTTAATGAGGCACTATTTAGTTGGAAAAACACATCTTTAAAGTTAGCCAAGGCCTTTACGTGAAAATGAACACCTTGTATAGACCAATGATATGCTCAGTTTGGTCCCTAGGGTGAAAAGATGCGGGGTTGGTATGGTCAATATTCCCATCTGGCTATCCAAATTGGGGGTAGGGGTCGATTAAATATATTTTTTGGCTTACCTCCACAAATTTTAGTATAAATAGAGATTCAGACATGAAGTAGACACCCGAAGCATTAGTTTGTGCTATAAAAACCCAAATGGCATGCCTGGGCGTTGCTTGGGGAAGATTTATACTCTTATGGGTAGTTGCCTTTATGTTGGTTTTCTAGGCTTTTATGATGGATTATCGTGTTTTCCGCTTGATGATGCACCTATTATGTTGAAAAACACATCTTTTAGTTAGCCAAGGCCTTTACGGTGAAAATGACACCTTGTATAGACCAATGATATGCTCAGTTTGGTCCTAGGGTGAAAAGATCCTGGGTTGGTATGGTCAATATTGGCGTCGGCTAAACAAATTGGGGGGAGGGGTCGATTTAATATTTTTTTGGCTTACTCCACCTATTTGAGTATAAATAAAGATTCAGGCATGTAGTAGACACACTAAGCCTTAGTTTGAGCTATAATATACCCAAATAGCATGCCTGGGCGGTGCTGGAGGAAGATTTTCACTCTTATGGGTAGTTGCCTTTATGTTGGTTTTCTAGGCTTTGATGGTGGTTCAGGGTGTTTTTCCGCTTAATGAAGCACCTATTAATGTTAGAAAATACATCTTAAAGTTAGCCAAGGCCTTTACGATGAAAATGACACCTTGTATAGACCAATAATATGCTCAGTTTGAACCCTAGGGTGAAAAAATCCGGGGTAGGTATGGTCAATATTGGCTTCTGGCTATACAAAGTGGGGGTAGGGGTGGATTAATTAATGTTTTGACTTACGTTCACATATTTCAGTATATATAAAGATTCAGGCATGAAGTAAACACCATATGCATTAGTTTGAGCTATAGTATACCCCAATGGCATGCATGGGCGGTGCTGGAGAAGATTTACACTCTTATGGGTAGGTGCCTTTATTTTGGTTTTCTAGGCTTTTATGGTGGTTTAACGTGCTTTCCGCTTGATGATGCACCTATTTATGTTGAAAAACACATCTTTTAGTTAGCCAAGGCCTTTACGATGAAAATAACACCTTGTATAGACCAATGATATGCTCAGTTTGGTCCCTAGGGTGAAAAGATCCGGGGTAGGTATGGTCAATATTGGCGTCTGGCTATCCAAATTGGGGGTAGGGGTCGATTAAATATTTTTTTGGCTTACCTCCACATATTTTAGTATAAATAAAGATTCAGGCATGTAGTAGATACCCTAAGCCTTAGTTTGAGCTATAATATACCCCAATGGCATGCCTGGGCGATGCTTGGGAAAGATTTTCACTCTTATGGGTAGTTGCCTTTATGTTGGTTTTCTAGGCTTTGAAGATGGTTCATCGTGTTTTCCGCTTAATGAAGCACCTATTAATGTTAGAAAATACATCTTAAAGTTAGCCAAGGCCTTTACGATGAAAATGACACCTTGTATAGACCAATAATATGCTCAGTTTGAAGTCTAGGGTGAAAAGATCCGGGATTGGTATGGTCAATATTGGCTTCTGGCTATACAAAGTGGGAGTAGGGGTGATTAAACATTTTTTTGGCTTACGTTCACATATTTTAGTATATATAAAGATTCAGGCATGTAGTAGATACCCTAAGCCTTAGTTTGAGCTATAATATTACCCAATGGCATGCCTGGGCGGTGCTTGGGGAAGATTTTCACTCTTGTGGGTAGTTGCCTTTATGTTGGTTTTCTAGGCTTTGAAGATGGTTCATCGTGTTTTCCGCCTAATTAAGCACCTATTAATGTTAGAAAATACATCTTAAAGTTAGCCAAGGCCTTTACGATGAAAATGACACCTTGTATAGACCAATGATATGCTCATTTTAAACCCTAGGGTGAAAAGATCCGGGGTTGGTATGGTCAATATTGGCTTCTGGCTATACAAAGTGGGGGTAGGGGTGGATTAAACATTTTTTTGGCTTATGTTCACATATTTTAGTATATATAAAGATTCAAGCATGTAGTAAACACCATATGCATTAGTTTGAGCTATAATATACCCCAATGGCATGCCTTGGCGGTGCTGGAGGAAGATTTTCACTCTTATGGGTTGTTGCCTTTATGTTGGGTTTCTAGGCTTTTATGGTGGTTTAACGTGTTTTCCGCTTGATGATGCACCTATTTATGTTGAAAAACACATCTATTAGTAAGCCAAGGCCTTCACGATGAAAATGACACCTTGTTATAGACCAATGATATGCTCAGTTTGGTCCCTAGGGTGAAAAGATCCGGGGTTGGTATGGTCAATATTGGCGTCGGGCTAAACAAATTGAGGGTAGGGGTCGATTAAATATTTTTTGGGCTTACATTCACATATTTTAGTATAAATAAAGATTCAGGCATGTAGTCAACACCCTAAGCATTAGTTTGAGCTATAGTATACCCCAATGGCATGCCTTGGCGGTGCTGGAGGAAGATTTTCACTCTTATGGGTTGTTGCCTTTATGTTGGTTTTCTAGGCTTTTATGGTGGTTTAACGTGTTTTCCGCTTGATGATGCACCTATTTATGTTGAAAAACACATCTATTAGTTAGCCAAGGCCTTTACGATGAAAATGACACCTTGTATAGACCAATGATATGCTCAGTTTGGTCCCTAGGGTGAAAAGATCCGGGGATGGTATGGTCAATATTGGCGTCGGGCTAAACAAATTGAGGGTTAGGGTCGATTAAATATTTTTTGGGCTTACATTCACATATTTTAGTATAAATAAAGATTCAGGCATGTAGTCAACACCCTAAGCATTAGTTTGAGCTTTAGTATACCCCAATGGCATACTTGGGCGGTGCTGGGGGAAGATTTTCACTCTTATGGGTAGTTGCCTTTATGTTGGTTTTCTAGGCTTTGATGATGGTTTATCGTGTTTTCCGCGTAATGAGGCACCTATTTATGTTGGAAAACACATCTTAAAGTTAGCCAAGGCCTTTACGGCGAAAATGACACCTTGTATAGACCAATGATATGGTCAGTTTGGTCCCTAGGGTGAAAAGATCCGGGGTTGGTATGGTCAATATTGGCGTCTGACTACCCAAATTGGGGGTAGGGGTCGATTAAATATTTTTTTGGCTTACCTCCACATATTTTAGAATAAATGAAGATTCAGGCATGTAGTAGACAGCCTTTGCTTTAATTTGAGCTATAATATACCCCAATGGCATGCCTTGGCGGTGCTGGAGGAAGATTTTCACTCTTATGGGTTGTTGCCTTTATGTTGGTTTTCTAGGCTTTTATGGTGGTTTAACGTGTTTTCCGCTTGTTGATGCACCTATTTATGTTCAAAAACACATCTATTAGTTAGCCAAGGCCTTTACAATGAAAATGACAACTTGTATAGACCAATGATATGCTCAGTTTGGTCCCTAGGGTGAACAGATCAGGGGTTGGTATGGTCAATAATGGCGTCGGGCTAAACAAATTGAGGGTAGGGTCGATTAAATATTTTTTTGGCTTACATTCACATATTTTAGTATAAATAAAGATTCAGGCATGTAGTAAACACCCTAAGCATTAGTTTGAGCTATAGTATACCCCAATGGCATGCCTGGGCTGTGCTGGGGGAAGATTTGCACTCTTATGGGTAGTTGCCTTTATGTTGGTTTACTAGGCTTTGATGATGGTTCATCGTGTTTTCCGCTTAATGAAGCACCTAATAATGTTTAAAAATACATCTTAGAGTTAGCCAAAGCCTTTACGATGAAAATGACACCTTGTAAAGACCAATGATATGGTCAGTTTGGTCCCTAGGTTGAAAAGATCCGGGGTTGGTATGGTCAATATTGGCGTCTGGCTACCCAAATTGGGGGTAGGGGTCGATTAAATATTTTTTTGGCTTACCTCCACATATTTTAGTATGACTAAAGATTCAGGCATGTAGAAGATACCCTAAGCCTTAGTTTGAGCTATAATATACCCCAATGGCATGCCTGGGCGGTGCTTGGGGAAGATTTTCACTCTTATGGGTAGTTGCCTTTATGTTGGTTTTCTAGGCTTTGATGATGGTTCATCGTGTTTTCCGCTTAATGAAGCACCTAATAATGTTAGAAAATACATCTTAGAGTTAGCCAAGGCCTTTACGATGAAAATGACATCTTGTAAAGACCAATGATATGCTCAGTTTGAACCCTAGGGTGAAAAGATCCCGGGTTGGTATGGTCAATACTGGCTTCTGGCTATACAAAGTGTGGGTAGGGGTGGATTAAACATTTTTTTGGCTTACGTTCACATATTTTAGTATATATAAAGGTTCAGGCATGTAGTAAACATCCTATGCATTAGTTTGAGCTATAGTATACCCTAAATGGAATGCCTGGGCGGTGCTGGGGGAAGATTTACACTCTTATGGGTAGTTGCCTTTATGTTGGTTTTCTATGCTTTTATGGCGGTTTAACGTGTTTTCCGCTTTATGATGCACCTATTTATGTTGAAAAACACAATATTTTAGTTAGCCAAGGCCTTTACGATGAAAATGACACCTTGTATAGACCAATGATATTCTCAGTTTGGTCCCTAGGGTGAAAAGATCCTGGGTTGGTATGGTCAATATTGGCGTCGGGCTAAACAAATTGGGGGTAGGGGTCGATTAAATATTTTTGGGCTTACATTCACATATTTTAGTATAAATAAAGATTCAGGCATGTAGTAAACACCCTAAGCATTAGTTTGAGCTATAATATACCCCAATGGCATGCCTTGGCGGTGCTGGAGGAAGATTTTCACTCTTATGTGTTGTTGCCTTTATGTTGGTTTCCTAGGCTTTGATGATGGTTTATCGTGTTTTCCTCTTAATGAGGCACCTATTGATGTTGGAAAACACATCTTAGAGTTAGCCGAGGCCTCTACGGTGAAAATGACACCTTGTATAGACCAATGATACGCTCAGTTTGGTCCCTAGGGTGAAAAGATCCGGGGTTGGTATGGTCAATATTGGCGTCTGGCTATCCAAATTGGGAGTAGGGGTCGATTAAATATTTTTTTGGCTTACCTCCACATATTTTAGTATAAATAAAAATTCAGGGATGTAGTAGACACCATTAGCTTTAGTTTAAGCTATACTATACCCCAATGGCATGCCTGGGCGGTGCTGGGGGAAGATTTTCACTCTGATGGGTAGTTGCCTTTATGTTGGTTTTCTAGACTTTTATGGTGGTTTAACGTGTTTTCCGCTTGATGATACACCTATTTATGTTCAAAAACACAACTTAAAGTTGGCCTAGACCTTTACAATGAAAATGACACCTTGTATAGACCAATGATATGCTCAGTTTGGTCCCTAGGGTGAAAAGATACACCATTGACGTTACTTTGGAAAACTTATTTTCAGGTACATGGATAGTCCAAGTCTTATATTGACCTCTCGTGATATTTGCCACGATGAATAAAATGTTTTATCAAAAAGTATTTCCTTTGTTTTTAGCAAATGACAAGGCATAAACTCTGGTTTGATTGGAATTAAATTTTGAGTACCTTAACATTTAATGTCAACGTATGGTATTAGTAAATCTCAATAGATCACGCCATCCAGTGACAGAAGTTTTGAAATATCCTGATGAATGGAATCAACATTTCGCTAGGTTCTTGTGGATGAAAGTCCAGACATATCCGGATTATGGATTGAAATCCCAATCCGTTCATTCAGACCGACGAACGAAGTCCAGAATTATCCAGAGTGGTATAATAACAATTTCGTCGTTCTCCCTTTGACCAGGAATGAAAGTCCGGACATATACGGATTACCTGTGGATATCTCAATAAGTTCCTTCAAAACAGCGAAAGTAGTCGGGAGTAGTATCATAACAATTTTGCTTGGTTTCCTTTGACTTCCAATGAATATCCGGATATAACCGGATCACGGATGGAAATTTCAATTTATTTCCTCAGATCGATGAAAGAAGTCCGGAAATATCTGTCGGGGTTAACTACTAACAAAATTTCGTTTATTCCCCTTTGACCGAGGACGGATGTCCAAACGTATACGGATTATAGGTGGAAATCTCAATAATTCCCTCCGACCGGATAAAGAAGTCCGGAAATATCCGGAGTGGTATAAAAGCAGTTTTGTAGGTTTTCATTTGGCAAGAGATAAATGCCCAGACATGTACGAGTTAAAAAAAGAAATTTCAATACGTTTACTTAGACCGCCTGAATATCGGGAGTGATATGATAATCATTTCGCTATGTTCTCTTTGACCTCCGTTGAATGTCCGGACATTACCTCATTATGGGTGGTAATCTCAAGTTCCCCCAGACTGGTGAAAAAAGTCTGGAATTATACAGAGTGTTATAATAACAATTTCTTTGGTTTACCTTTGACCGGGGTTGAAAGTCCGGATATTTCCGAATTCTTGGTGAAAATCTCATAAAATTCCCTCAGACCGGTGGTCCAAGTCCGGAAATATTCGGAGTGATACATTACAAATTTCGTTAATTTCCATTGACCAATCAAGATTATGCTTTATTGCCAAGAAGTTATTTTCAGGCAATGAAACTGGCGTCTGGCTATCCAAATTAGGGGTAGGGGTCGATTAAATCTTGCCTTAATGTTGGATTTCTATGCTTTTATGATGGTTTATCGTGCTCTCTGCTTAATGAAGCACTTATTAATGTAGGGAAAAACATTTAACAGTAAACCAATGCCTTTAAAATGAAAATGATAACTTGTATAGATCAATAATTTACTCAGTTTGGTCCCTAGGGTGAATAGATCTAAGGTTGGTATGGTCAATATTGGCGTCTGGCTATCAAATTGGCGGTAGGGGTCGATTAAATATTTTGTTGGCCTACGTCCACATATTTTAGTATAAATAAAGATTCAGGCATGTAGTAGACATCCTAAGCATTAGTTTGAGCTATAATTTACCCCAATGGCATGCCTGGGCGGTGCTGGGGAAAGATTTTCACTTTTATGGGTAGTTGCCTGTATGTTGGTTTTCTAGGCTTTTATGATGGTTTGTCGTGTTTTCCGCTTAACGAGGATCCTATTTATGTGGGAAAACACATCTTTTAGTTAGCCAAGGCCTTTACGGTGAAAATGACACCTTGTATAGACCAATGATATGCTCAGTTTGGTCCCTAGGGTGAAAAGATCTCGGGTTGGTAAGGTCAATATTGGCCTCTGGCTATCAAATTGGCGGTAGGGGTCGATTAAATATTTTGTTGGCCTACGTCCACATATTTTAGTATAAATAAAGATTCAGGCATGTAGTAGACATCCTAAGCATTAGTTTGAGCTATAATATACCCCAATGGCATGCCTGGGCGGTGCTGGGGGAAGATTTTCACTCTTATGGGTAGTTGCCTTTATGTTTGTTTTCTAGGCTTTGATGATGGTTCATCGTGTTTTCCGCCTAATGAAGCACCTATTTATGTTGAAAAACACATTTTAAAGTTGACCAAGGTCATTACGATGAAAATGACACCTTGTTTAGACCAATGATATGGTCAGTTTGGTCCCTAGGTTGAAAAGATCCGGGGTTGGTATGGTCAATATTTGCGTATGTCTATACACATTGGGGGTAGGGGTCGATTAAATATTTTTTTGGCTTACGTTCACATATTGTTATATAAGTTAAGATTCAGGCATGTAGTAGACACCCTTAGCCTTAGTTTGGGCTATAATATACCCCAATGGCATGCCTGGGCAGTGCTGGGGGAAGATTTTCACTCTTATTGGTAGTTGCCTTTATGTTGGTTTTCTAAACTTTTATGGTGGTTTAACGTGTTTTCCGCTTGATGATGCACCTATTTATTTTGAAAAACACATATTTTAGTTAGCAAAGGCCTTTACAATGAAAATGACTCCTTGTATAGACCAATGATATGCTCAGTTTGGTCCCTAGGGTGAAAAGATCCGGGGTTGGAATGGTCAATATTGGCGTCGGGCTAAACAAATTGGGGGTAGGGGTCGATTGACCATACAAACCCCAGATCTTTTCACCCTAGGGACCAAACTGAGCATATCATTTTCATCGTAAAGGCCTTGGCTAACTAAAAGATGTGTTTTTCAACATAAATAGATGCATCATCATGCGGAAAACACGTTAAACCACCATAAAAGTTTAGAAAACCAACATAAAGGCAACTACCAATAAGAGTGAAAATCTTCCCCCAGCACTGCCCAGGCATGCCATTGGGGTATATTATAGTCCAAACTAAGGCTAAGGGTGTCTATTACATGCCTGAATCTTAACTTATATAACAATATGTGAACGTAAGCCAAAAAAATATTTAATCGACCCCTACCCCCAATGTGTATAGACATACGCAAATATTGACCATACCAACCCCGGATCTTTTCAACCTAGGGACCAAACTGACCATATCATTGGTCTAAACAAGGTGTCATTTTCATCGTAATGGCCTTGGTCAACTTTAAAATGTGTTTTTCAACATAAATAGGTGCTTCATTAGGCGGAAAACACGATGAACCATCATAAAAGCCTAGAAAACCAACATAAAAGCAACTACCCATAAGAGTGAAATATTCCCCCAGCACCGCCCAGGTATGCCATTGGGGTATATTATAGCTCAAACTAAAGCTAAGAGCGTCTACTACATGCCTGAATCTTTATTTATACTAAAATATGTGGAGGTAAGCCAAAAAAGTATTTAATCGAACCCTACCCCCAATTTGGATAGCCAGACAACAATATTGACCATACCAACCCCGGATCTTTTCACCCTAGGGACCAAACTGAGCATATCATTGGTCTATACAAGGTATCATTTTCATTCGTAAAGGCCTTGGCTAACTAAAAGATGTGTTTTTCAACATAAATAGGTGCATCATCAAGCAGAAAACACGTTAAACCACCATAAAAGCTTAGAAAACAACATAAAGGCAATACCATAAGAGTGAAAATCTTCCCCCAGCACCGCCTAGACATGCCATTGGGGTATATTATAGCTCAAACTGAAGCTAAGTGTGTCTGCTACATGCTTGAATCTTTATTTATACTAAAATATGTGGAGGTAAGCCAAAAAAATATTTAATCGACCCTACCCCAATTTGGATAGCCAGACAACAATATTGACCATACCAACCCCAGATCTTTTCACCCTAGGGACCAAACTGAGCATATCATTGGTCTATACAAGGTGTCATTTTCATCGTAAAGGCCTTGGCTAACTAAAGATGTGTTTTTTCAAGATAAATAGGTGCATCATCAAGCGAAAAACACGTTAAACCATCATAAAAGCCTAGAAAACCAACATAAAGGCATATATCTATAAAAGTGAAAATCTTCCCCCAGCACCGCCCAGGCATGCCATTGGGGTATACAATAGCTCAAACTAATGCTTAGGGTGTTTTCTACATGCCTGAATCTTTATTTATACTAAAATATGTAAATGTAAGCCCAAAAAATATTTAATCGACCCTTACCCCAATTTGGATAGCCAGACAACAATATTGACCATACCAACCCGGATCTTTTCACCCTAGGGACCAAACTGAGCATATCATTGGTCTATACAAGGTGTCTTTTTTATCGTAAAGGCCTTGGCTAACTAAAAGATGTGTTTTCCAACATAAATAGGTGCATCATCAAGCGGAAAACACGTTAAACCACCATAAAAGCCTAGAAAACCAACATAAAGGCAACTACCCATAAGAGTGAAAATCTTCCCCCAGCACCGCCCAGGCATGCCATTGGGGTATATTATAGCTCAAACTAAGCTAGGTGTGTCTTCTACATGCCTGAATCTTTATTTATACTAAAATATGTGGAGGTAAGCCAAAATAATATTTAATCGACCCCTACCCCCAATTTGGATAGCCGGAAAACAATACTGACCATACCAACCCCGGATCTTTTCACCCTAGGGACCAAACTGAGCATATCATTGGTCTATACAAGGTGTCTTTTTTATCGTAAAGGCCTTGGCTAACTAAAAGATGTGTTTTTCAAGATAAATAGGTGCATCATCAAGCGAAAAACACGTTAAACCATCATAAAAGCCTAGAAAACCAACATAAAGGCATATATCAATAAAAGTGAAAATCTTCCCCCAGCACCGCCTAGACATGCCATTGGGGTATATTATAGCTCAAACTAAAGCTAAGAGTGTCTTCTACATGCCTGAATCTTTATTTATACTAAAATATGTGGAGGTAAGCCAAAATAATATTTAATCGACCCCTACCCCCAATTTGGATAGCCGGAAAACAATACTGACCATACCAACCCGGATCTTTTCACCCTAGGGACCAAGCTGAGCATATCATTGGTCTATACAAGTTGTCATTTTCATCGTTATGGCCTTGGTCAACTTTAAGATGTGTTTTCCAACATAAATAGTTGCCTTTTAAAAGGAAAACACGATAAACCATCATAAAAGCCTAGAAAACCAACATAAAGGCAACTACACATATAAGTGAAAATCTTCCCCCAGCACCGCCCAGGCATGCCATTGGGGTATGTTATAGCTCAAACTAAAGCTAATGGTGTCTACTACTGCCTGAATCTTTATTTATACTAAAATAGGCAATGTAAGTCAAAAAAATATTTAATCGACCCCTACCCCCAATTTGGATAGCCAGACAACAATATTGACCATACCAACCCGGATCTTTTCACCCTAGGGACCAAACTAAGCATATCATTGGTCTATACAAGGTGTCATTTTCATCGTAAAGGCCTTGTCAAACTTTAAGATGTGTTTTCCAACATAAATAGGTTCCTCATTAAGCGGAAAAACACGATAAATCATCATAAAAGCCTAGAAAACCAACATAAAGGCAAATTTCAATGAAAGTGAAAATCTTCCCCCAGCACCGCCCAGACATGCCATTGGGGTATTCTATAGCTCAAACTAATTCTTAGGGTGTCTACTACATGCCTGAATCTTTATCTATACTAAAATATGTGGACGTAGGCCAAACAAATATTTAATCGACCCCTACCCCAATTTGGATAGCCAGACGCCAATATTGACCATACCAACCCCGGATCTTTTCACCCTAGGGACCAAACTGAGCCTATCATTGGTCTATACAAGGTGTAATTTTTACCGTAAAGGCCTTGGCTATGTTTACGATGTGTTTTCCAACATAAATAGTTTCCTCATTAAGCGGAAATCACGATAAACCATCATAAAAGCATAGAAAACCAACATAAAGGCAAATATCCATAAAAGTGAAAAATTCCCCCAGCACCGCCAAGGCATGCCATTGGGGTATATTATAGCTCAAACTAATGCTTAGGTGTCTACTACATGCCTGAATCTTTATTTATACTAAAATATGTGAACGTAAGCCAGGAAAATATTTAATCGACCCCTACCCCAATGTGGATAGCCAGACGCCAATATTGACCATACCTACCCCGGATCTTTTCACCCTAGGGACCAAACTGAGCCTATCATTGGTCTATACAAGGTGTAATTTTTACCGTAAAGGCCTTGGCTATGTTTACGATGTGTTTTCCAACATAAATAGTTTCCTCATTAAGCGAAAAACACGATAAACCATCATAAAAGCCTAGAAAACCAACATAAAATGCAACTTTCCATTAAAGTGAAAATCTTCCCCCAGCACCGCCCAGACATGCCATTGGGGTATTCTATAGCTCAAACTAATTCTTAGGGTGTCTACTACATGCCTGAATCTTTATCTATACTAAAATATGTGGACGTAGGCCAAACAAATATTTAATCGACCCCTACCCTCAATTTGGATAGCCAGACGCCAATATTGACCATACCAACCCCGGATCTTTTCACCCTAGGGACCAAACTGAGCCTATCATTGGTCTATACAAGGTGTAATTTTTACCGTAAAGGCCTTGGCTATGTTTACGATGTGTTTTCCAACATAAATAGTTTCCTCATTAAGCGGAAATCACGATAAACCATCATAAAAGCATAGAAAACCAACATAAAGGCAAATATACATAAAAGTGAAAAATTCCCCCCAGCACCGCCAAGGCATGCCATTGGGGTATATTATAGCTCAAACTAATGCTTAGGGTGTCTACTACATGCCTGAATCTGTATTTATACTAAAATATGTGAACGTAAGCCAAAAAATATTTAATCGACCTCTACCCCCAATTTGGATAGCCAGACAACAATATTGACCATACCAAACCCGAATCTTTTCACCCTAGGGACCAAACTGAGCATATCATTGGTCTATACAAGGTGTCATTTTCATCGTAAAGGCCTTGGCTAACTTAAAAATGTGTTTTCTATTATTAATAGGTGCTTCATTAAGCGGAAATCACGATGAACCATTATAAAAGCATAGAAAACCAACATAAAGGCAAATATCCATAAGAGTGAAAATATTCCCCCAGCACCGCCCAGGCATGCCATTGGGGTATTTTATAGCTCAAACTAAAGCTAAGTGTGTCTACTACATGCCTGAATCTTTATTTATACTAAAATATGTGAACATAAGCCAAGAAAATATTTAATCGACCCCTACCCCCAATTTGGATAGCCAGAGGCTAATATTGACCATACCTACCCCGGATCTTTTCACCCTAGGGACCAAACTGAGCCTATCATTGGTCTATACAAGGTGTCATTTTCATTGTAAAGGCCTTGGCAAACTTTAAGATGTGTTTTCCAACATAAATAGGTTCCTCATTAAGCGGAAAACACGATAAACCATCCTAAAAGCCTAGAAAACCAACATAAAGGCAAATATCCATAAGAGTGAAAATATTCTCCCAGCGCCGCCCAGACATGCCATTGGGGTATACTATAGCTCAAACTAATGTTTAGGGTGTCTACTACATACCTGAAACTTTATTTATGCTAAAATATGTGCAGGTAAGCCAAAAAAAATATTTAATCGACCCCTACCCCCAATTTGGATAGCCAGACAACAATATTGACCATACCAACCCGGATCTTTTCACCCTAGGGACCAAACTGAGCTTATCATTGGTCTATACAAGGTGTCATTTTCATCGTAAAGGCCTTGGCTAACTAAAAGATGTGTTTTCCAACATAAATAGTTCCTCATTAGGCGGAAAACATGATAAACCATCATAAAAGCCTAGAAAACCAACATAAGAGCAACTACCCATAAGAGTGAAAATCTTCCCCCAGCACCGCCCAGACATGCCATTGGGGTATACTATAGCTCAAACTAAAACTCAGGGTGTCTACTACATGCCTGAATCTTTATTTATGCTAAAATATGTGGAGGTAAGCCAAAAAAATATTTAATCGACCCTACCCCCAATTTGGATAGCCAGACAACAATATTGACCATACCAACCCCGGATCTTTTCACCCTAGGGACCAAACTGAGCATATCATTGGTCTATACAAGGTGTCATTTTCACCGTAAAGGCCTTGGCTAACTTTAAGATGTGTTTTCCAACATAAATAGTTGCCTTTCTAAAAGGAAAACACGATAAACCATCATAAAAGCCTAGAAACCCAACATAAAGGCAACTACACATAAGAGTGAAAATATTCCCCCAGCACCGCCCAGGCATGCCATTGTGGTATAATATAGCTCAAACTGGAGCTAAGGGTGTCTACTACATGCCTGAATCTTTATTTATACTAAAATATGTGCAGGTAAGCCAAAAACATATTTAATCGTCCCCTACCCCCAATTTGGATAGCCAGACAACAATATTGACCATACCAACCCGGATCTTTTCACCCTAGGGACCAAACTGAGCATATCATTGGTCTATACAAGGTGTCATTTTCACCGTAAAGGCCTTGGCTAACTTTAAGATGTGTTTTCCAACATAAATATTTGCCTTTCTAAAAGGAAAACACGATAAACCATCATAAAAGCCTAGAAAACCAACATAAAGGCAACTACCCATAAGAGTGAAAATCTTCCCCCAGCACCGCCCAGACATGCCATTGGGGTATACCATAGCTCAAACTGGAGCTAAGGGTGTCTACTACATGCCTGAATCTTTATTTATGCTAAAATATGTGCAGGTAAGCCAAAAAAATATTTAATCGACCCCTACCCCAATTTGGCTAGCCAGACAACAATATTGACCATACCATCCCCGGATCTTTTCACCCTAGGGACCAAACTGAGCTTATCATTGGTCTATACAAGGTGTCATTTTCATCGTAAAGGCCTTGGCAAACTTTAAGATGTGTTTTCCAACATAAATAGGTGCATTATCAAGCGAAAAACACGTTAAACCACCATAAAAGCCTAGAAACCCAACATAAAGTCAACTACCCATAACAGTGAAAATCTTCCCTCAGCATCGCTCAGGCATGCCATTGGGGTATAATATAGCTCAAACTGGAGCTAAGGGTGTCTACTACATGCCTGAATCTTTATTTATACTAAAATATGTGCAGGTAAGCCAAAAAAAATATGTAATCGACCCCAACCCCCAATTTGGATAGCCAGACAACAATATTGACCATACCATCCCCGGATCTTTTCACCCTAGGGACCAAACTGAGCTTATCATTGGTCTATACAAGGTGTCATTTTCCTCGTAAAGGCCTTGGCTAACTGAAAGATGTGTTTTCCAACATAAAGAGTTCCTCATTAAGTGGAAAACACGATAAACCATCATAAAAGCCTAGAAAACCAACATAAAGGCAAATTTCCATTAAAGTGAAAATATTCCCCTAGCACCGCCCAGACATGCCATTGGGGTATATTATAGCTCAAACTAAAGCTAAGTGTGTCAACTACATGACTGAATCTTTATTTATACTAAAATATGTGCAGGTAAGCCAAAACAAATATTTAATCGACCCCTACCCCCAATTTGGATAGCCAGACAACAATATTGACCATACCAACCCCGGATCTTTTCACCCTAGGGACCAAACTGAGCATGTCATTGGTCTATACAAGATGTCATTTTCATCGTAAAGGCCTTGGCTAACTGAAAGATGTGTTTTTCAACACAAATAGGTTTCTCATTAAGCGGAAAACACGATAAGCCATCATCAAAGCCTATAAAACCAACATAAAGGCAACTACCGAGCTTTAAAATCGAGTGGGTTGTAACAACTGATCAATATTTTTTTGATTTTATGGTAGTATATTGATTACCCTTAGTGTTAAACATCATTATTCCGATATATATCACATGGTTATAAAAATAAGAAGATTTTATGTGTCCTTTTTTTTACTAATTCATCATTCAGTCCGGAATTTTCCGGAGTGTATATTTTTGTAATTTTTTGATATTACATTTCTGGTATTTATATTCATTTATTGAGGGAAAACAAATTGGTTCTTAACAAACAATACATTATCGACCAAAAACACTTGAAGAAATACAGTTATAATAGATCAATAGACAAAACATATGTATGTATATATGATCGTTGGTAAGCAATATCAAAATCCAAAAATATCAAAATATGACACTAACTTGTTTTACCTTAAAAATCGAGTAGATTATAACAACTGATTGGTGGGTTTTTGATTTTATGGTAGTATATTGATTACCCTTAATGTAAAATATCATTATTCCGATATATATGACATTGTTAAAGAAATATGAAGCTTTTTATGTGTCCTTTTTTTCTAATTTGCTCATTCAGTCCGGAATTTTCCGGAGTGTATATTTTTGTAAATTTTTGATATTACATTTTTGCAATTTGTATTCATTTATTGAGGGAAAACTGATTGTTTCTTAACAAACAATACATAATCTATCATAGACACTTGAAGAAATACAGTTGATACAGCTAAATAGACAAAAAAATGTATTTGTGTATGGCCATAGGTAAACAATATCAAAATCCCAAAATATCAAAATATGACACTAATTTGTTTTACCTTATAAATCAAGTGGGTTATAACAACTGATTGATGGGTTTTTGATTTTATGGTAGTTTATTGATTACCCCTAATGTAAAATATCATTATTCCGATATATATCACGTTGTTAAAAAAATTAGAAGCTTTTTATGTGTCCTTTTTTTCTAATTTCTCATTCAGTCCGGAATTTTCCGGAGTGTATATTTTTGTAAATGTTTGATATTACATTTCTGCAATTTGTATTCATTTATTGAGGAAAAATTAATCGTTTCCTAACGAACAATACATAATATATCATAAACGCTTGAAGAAATACAGTTATAACAGCTAAATAGACAAAAATATAGTATTTGTATATGATCCTTGGTAAGCAATATCAAAATCCCAAAATATCAAAATATGACACTAATTTATGTACCTTAAAAATCGAGTGGGTTGGTGAAATAAATCAATGGGTTCTAATTCGGTCATTCATATATATCCATATGTAAATGTTTAGCTTTGAATGGCCTGTTTATTTTGCGCAGTAAAAAAAATAAAGCATATTTTTGAATGAGGTGTATATCCGGCGAGCGGGAATCCAATTCTTAAAAGGGTTCATAAAATATTATCCTTTTTTCCTCAAATACCAAAGAATAAACAGTTATCGGTGAATGATCAATGGAAAGCAACATATTCAGAGTTTACAAAAAATATAAGAATGGTTAGTCTAAGTGATAAATTATTGAAATAATGACGATTTTATTTTTTGGGTCCGGACCCGGTCGGAGGGAATCCGGATTTACTCGGTCGGCGGGAGGATATAGGGGTATTGGAGTAAAATGCACCGATTTGGGGTATTGAAGTAAAATGCACCAGTTTGAAGTGCAGAAGCAGGTAACATTTATTTATGATAGTGCTAATACAACTTGTAGTTAGTTAATCACTTTGTGACTAAATCAAAATATCGCACTGGATAATAAATCGCATATCATCACGTTTCCATGGTTATCTTTGAGACAAATGAAAATTTTGACAATTATCTGAATAAAGATATTTCAGAACAATGATATATATACATTGTCATTCGTGAGATACCAATTTAATTTTGATGATTCGTGGGTACAGGTGAGCCACAATTTAAACGTTCTATGATTTTTTTGGGAATGTATGCATATTTTGGCAATACACCGAAATCGTAAATCCACGAAAATGCAAGTTATCCTCAATTCTCTAACAAAAACATGGTGAATAAATGATTCCACAGAATTATCTTTATTCAACAGGAAGTGTCTACGAATATGGAAGGGAATATCCCTCTGATTAGACATTTTAAAATTCTTAAATACAATTTCTTATTTTGTGAAATGCAATTTGTAACATATTTTTTTCCCCATCGGTTACATGAATTTCTACACTTACGGATATGTGAAGTGTAACTTCTTAAAATCATATGAAACCTCAAATTAAAAAAAATGATGCACTTAAGGTTTTTTTACAAAATGGATAGTTTTCATTATTAAACTTATGTACATATACTTTTTTCTGAAGAAAATTCTTTAATTTGTCCACATTTAGAAGACGTTTACTTTCTTTTAATTGCTTGCTTCCAGGCAGCAATTCGCCAAAAAAACATTTTCAGTATGCAAGTAACCTAAGCGTGACACTTCCTGTAAAAATCTGGTGGTCGCAATACGCATTGATCTGTCACTGAAATAAACTATTATCTGATTGTACATATTATAAATGTGCTAAATATCAATGCTACTTTGTTGATTGTTTATTATAAGGTGACAATCGGTGAACTATGGCTTCAAAACACGACAATAAATGAGTTGCCCTTTTTTTACATCAGACAGAGAGAAAAAAAAATGACGATTATACGATATATTTGTGTAAAAAATAATAAAATCGTGCACAGAAGACTAAGTTTATGATATATACATGCATTGTTCAAGAATTGGATACATATCATTTTGCACCAGTCATCCGTTTCATATGACTTTAATGTGTAATTTCAATTTAATTTGTTAATTTATTTTCTTCCTTCGTTACATCCAATTCTACATTCCGTTGAAAAATTATTTATTGACTTTGCAAAAACACATGAATATGAGAAATTGGTGCAATAACAAAGAAAACAAAGCCGTCTCAGGAGTTAAAAATGTTAATGTATACGGTTATTTAGATACTACATCAGATACAGACCATGACTGTAAATATACGATCATGCATTTCGCACATATTTTCCCCCTAGCTTGGCTTTTACAAAGTTAATCTCAACGGACTTCGGTGCAGCATTAAGTCCAAAATCTGTGTTTTCATAAACCCTACCATAAAATTGAGAATGGAAATGGGGAATGTGTCAACGAAACAACAACCCGACCATAGAGCAGACAACAGCCGAAGGCCACCAATGGATCTTCAATGCAGCGAGAAACTCCCGCACCCGGAGGAGTCCTTCAGCTTGCAAATATGATACTAGTTCAGTGATAATGGACGTCATACAAAACTCCGAATTATACACAAGAAACTCAAATTAAAAAACATACCCTATACATACCCTATATCTCTAGCCAATGAAGAAAAAACAAACGCACAACAATACGCATAGTAAACCTCAGTAAACTTTAAGAGAAGTCCGAGTCCAATATCAGAAAAGGTAACAAAAAAAAACTAAACTAAATGACAATAATACATAAATTAACAAAGGACTTCAAGCAGTTAATGACATGCCAGCTCCAGACCTGAATAAAACTGATTGACAGATTATGCCTTCACCATACGAATATCAATATCAAGCACAATTCCTCCCGTTAGGGGTTTGGTATTATACATCATAAAATATATGAGAAGACCATAATCCGTGTCATGCCAGCAACTGGTTTTAGAATAAATATATTTAATTCCAATGCAAATATCCTTTAAGTGAATCAAAGCAACATATGCAATCTTTAATGACCTGACAACAGTATTGTAACTATATTCCTTCTTAATAAGTCTGTTTAAAGGTTTTGTTAGCTTTTGAGGTGAATACTGACATGTTTGTGCTTTGTAAAGGGATATTACCATAACAAATTGGATGTGAAATACCTGAACATATAAGATGTCTACATGTTATGATTAATTTCTTATGCTAGTATTTAATTGTGTAGCTGACTTAATCGTTGGAAAAGAGGGAAAAGGGGGACGAAAGTTACCAGAGGGACAGAGGGAAAACGTATAATAGTCTTAAGCTCGGGGTAACAATATATTTTTTGGTATATCTGCAGATTCGTATACGTCAACATATATGATACGGTTGATACGTTTTAAATTACCGAATCTGATAATAAAATACTGGGTATGAGTTAGTTAAGGTACGACTTGGTAGAAGTACGGGTTGTTAAATATTGAGTTCAAGTTGGTTGAGAAAGATTTGCCAAAGATACGGGGTGACATTAATCCACAACGATATTGTGCGGAGTATTATGGAACTATTTCATACTGATTTGTAAATTCTTGATTTTTTATTTTTAGTTTTCTTGAGAAACGTAACTTCACATTGGATGTCAGCAGTAACAATTACATTGATACATTTTCGAAAAAAAAACTTGACTCAAACCAAGAATTGACATTTCAAAGAGAGAGAGTTTTAAAATTTCTATCGAAAAAGAAATATACGTCTTATACAAACCCAGAAATTACATTTCAAGTTAATAAATAAAGACATTTATAATTTAATGGTTACGATTTAGAATTTAGATATTTCAATTCATTGAACAAATAAAGAAATATCATTTCACAACAATTCAAATAACTAACGAATCGAATGATTTAACCAATTAAGAAATAACATGGACATATTGAAAAGTAATATTTCAGAAATCAAGAAATGTAGAAATACATGCAGTGGATGGAAAATATACATGATACAAATAACGAAATCACATTTTTTTGGAATTAAGAAATCGCTATTTTCAAAGTAAGAAGTTGCATTGTTAAGAAGGTTGTAACATACGGAGCAGGATGTTGCATTGCTAAGAAGGTTGTAACATATGGAGAAGACGTTCTAAGTTGCAAAACTTGTGTCTAATCCTATTGTCAATGTTTTTGGACAATAAAATATGTTTAAACTAGGATTTGCATACACTTCCGAAGCATCCGAGATCACCTCCACCTTTTGGTGGGGTTTATGTTGCATAGTCTTTAGTTTTGTATGTTGTGATTCACCTGTGGTATCCGTCGTGTTGCTCATGTAAGTAAAATAAACAGGTTATAATTCTAACTCGGTAGGTCACATTCATAAAAAGGGGACGGGATTGTAGTTACAACATAGGCACATATCCGCTATCATCTTTGAAACTGATATTCGTTAACGGTCAACCAACTCGTGATGGTTTCTGTCAAATTTACAAAGGAAGGATTTTAACTTTACCACTTGGAACTATTGGTTTAATAGCTTTTTACACATTTGGTCTTGTGTTGTATCGTTACACCACTGTCCCATGTTTAGGGAGGATTGACGCTTTCAACCATATTTCCCCTAGCCAAATTCTGTATGCGCCTGTCGGTCTCAAGTAAGGAGTATATAGTTCATTGGATATCGTTGGTTCATGTCAGTCATATCTGTTCAATCGTAAATTGTTTTGTTATAAAGTAGGCCGTTAGTTTTATCATTTCAATTGTTTTATGACGGAGCTTTATATAAACAACTATACGGTATGGTTTTTTTTCTCATTTACGAAGGCTGTATGGCTATCTATTCTTGCTAACATCCAATTCCCACTGAACGCTGTTAAATAGTAGCCTCATTCAATCAGACAATCATAACACGTCTCCTTTTTTTTCCTTATAAAACACAAACAAGAACATTGTAATGCCTCTGTACAAGAATCACACTTTATAATTATAAAATAACGATTCACATCTTTTTAAACTTCAACATAAATAATATTCTATGTTAAATTAAAGAGGAGGGGGAAATACCGATTTCCATTTATAATGCTATGGTGAGCTGACAACATGAGAGCAAAAATCAAACAAGTTGAAGGGACAATTTCCTGTTTACCTCCCTGATTCTGTATCGAATACATTGCAATGAAATGCGAGCTCTGAAATATCGTCAATTTCTACATGAAAGGCACGATATAAGTGAGACTTAATTGTATCCGTAGTATCCTTATTTCGAGTTTTATGTGATAGATAACAAAATGATTATGTCATACCAAAATGACAAAAACCAAATAGAAAAGTAAAGTTTGATCAATATTAACCCCAGCATTGCCTCGGGCTGATTGAAGGTGCTCCAAGAGTGTACGGAAATTTTGCTCGACATGTGCCACCGTTCTGTCACTCATGTTTGAACATACTAGGTGATAATTCGGTAGGTCTTATTCGAGGAGAAGAGGACAGAGTGTGGTTACGACCATTGGAAATTAAGAGTTAACGAAGAAGAACACAGCAATACTCTTTCAAGGAAATCATGATAGGTAATACAAGCTATATAACATTGTAAAAACTGGGAGATATATACTTTATATAAAGATTCTGCTAGAATGTCGCTAATTAAATAGAAGTGGATAAGTCAAGAATGTAAAGCTAGTATCATCAGTTCTGTTGTAAAGTTATATTCTCAATCGACCCTCATTGGCAATTTCTAAATGTAAGTCAATATTTGAGTCAGACTTAAATGTTTTTGTTTGTTTATAATACAAGTAGGATTGATCAAAGCGGGAGCACTCTTTTCAGAACTTTTTTTAACGTGCAAAAAATAGTCAATAAAAACTCATCAAAAATACCAACAAGCTCATAATTTGGTACACCAGACTGCATAAAATACATAAATACAAAACACGAAGAAATACAAATAGGTTTAGACTAGCACTTTAGCCAAAGTTAGATTTAGTTTTCATAATCTTTCGTTATAATATAGTCCATCAAAAACAGTTCTATCATGCAAATATTAGTGTCCACTTCATAGACTAATATTTTCTGCTTTAATGTGAATCTCACTAAACTCAAGCTTTTTTTTTAATTTATCTTCAAAAGTAGGAAGTTTATGAACAGCGATTTTTAAAATTTACAAATATTGTCCATCTCTCTTCTTGGATAGCAGCAAGGTATAGAATCAGTCATCAGTTGAAAGCTTTTTTCCCAAATACAAATAGCCAGATCATCAGTATTTAACAGTTTCTCAGTAAGCTCTCGGCATAGTTTGTAACAACATGTACAGCTGAAAAGTTCATAATAAATATAAGAATATGTGGTAGGAGTGGCAATAAGGCAAATCTCCAAACAAGTAACAATTTGTGAAAGTAAACCATTTTCAGTTTTAGTGCGGTCTTCAACACGGAGCCTTGACTCACACCAAACAGCAAGCTACGAAGGGCTCCAAAATGACTAATGTAAAGCCATTCAAACAGGAACACCAACGATTTAATATATATGAAACGAGAGAATGAGTAACAAACATCAGGTTCCCGGCTATAAGAATATATTTAGCGCAACAGTACATATTACATTTCAAATATGTCAAAAAACAGGCTAGTTAATATCTTAGTTAGAATCAGGTGGTGGTTTTGAATCATTTCAAATATTTGAATTATACGATGTTTCCTGAAGTAATGGTTCTATTTGAGCGCCAGTCGTAATCGTTGTTTCAGTACTTGTAATCTTTTTTCGCTTTAAAATATCTTTGCAGTTGTTGTGAACATACAAAAGTGTAAGCAATGCGGCAATAAATACTGGTACGGTAAAGCCAGCTATTATTCCATATAGTGAAAATCCTACTTCTGTTCCAGAGTTTCCCATCCTTATTTTCGTTTCTTGATACGGTCTGTTGTCATCAAATTCATAATTGGCTAATTTGCAGAGGAGAAAGGCCAATTTATAATAATTAGAATTGTTCGACCATCCCATAGTATACTCTTTTAATAATAATATTCCATTGTAGAGGATAAATAGTTTGATATCTGCTACCTTCTCGGTTTTGAGACATTTATTATTTATGGTGCAACTTCCCGATGCAGGCAATATGTGTTCATCATACGGAAACAGACATTTTGTTCTAAATGAGTGTTGATACTGAATAGTAATGTTTAATCTAGTTTGAACATCTACAAAGGTGGTATCATTTAAATAATTTCCCATAGAGTACTGACATAGAAATAAGGCCAAATGTCCATATAGCTCAGTGTTGGTGATTGGTGCAGTTGCGACGTGTTTCCAGTAGAGTGATTCGTTTTGAATTGTAAGTATTTGAATTTGTAAAGTTGCGTTTGGATAAATACAAATCTCGTGCAGATCGCAGTTGATATCCGGAATACAATGATATAATGCAGGATCATCACATAACTCATTCTTTACGTTCAATCTTTCCTGTCCAATTGGACAAATGTTTACTCTTCGGCATTCTGTAAGAATTGCAACGGCTGACAACAACAACAAATGTTTCATCCTTGTTTCAGGACAATTGAACGTCAGACAAGCATTACATCTAACCAATAACTGCGAATGAAAAATTATATGTAAATTAATATTCATATATAATACCGAGATATCAACAACTTTAAATAGTATAAAAGCTACTGGCGGTATATAGGCTCATAATTCTTATTTCGCCTAGCGTGCGTTTTGTCTACACAAAGCTAATAAAATTATGTTCTTTAAATCTTTATTTGTAATAAATATCTTTACTTGTTACAATCGTCATACAAAATTAGTTTTCCAATACAGCGTGTATGTGCCTTGACACGTTAACTATAAAAAAGAAAAAAAAAGATGAAGTATGATTGCCAATGAGACAACTATCCACAAGTGACAAAATGACATGGAACTTAACAGTTATAGGTCATTGTATGGCCTTAAACAATAAGCAAAGCCCATACCGCACAGTCATCTTCAAACGCCCCCGAAATCACAAATGTAAATCAATACAAACGATGATAAACTTATGGGCGTATAGAAAATAAACAAAAACCAATTTCTTGCTATGGTGCAAAACACTATGCTGTTTCGAATCGACACCCCCCCCCCCCCTTCTGAAAAAAGAAAAAATCTTTTTGATTTCAGAAATCTTGATATGATCATAATCTCAATTCAAATTCTGAATGGAGTTTGCAACCATAATTACTCATTTAAATACATCATAAAAGTCTTAATATAGAAAATGACATACATAATCATGGCTAAAACTAATATACCTTAATCAGTATTTTTTATAGTAACTTCTAGAAATTAAATGACATTTAATCCCTTCAAGACAATACAACATGTCTTTATACATAATTCAAAAGTAGTGTAAGGGAGGTAATTCAAACATAACATTATCCTTAAATAAATCTCTATTAAACAGGACACTCCTGTCTTTCCCTCTTTTTTTTACTCTACTTCCTAAACGATTTGAGCCTAACCCCCAATGCCAATTCTTACCATCCCTTTGTGGTATGAAAATTTGTGGTATAAGGTCAAAGAGATCCATGCAACTTTCCACAAGTTATTGTCTGGAAACTCAAAACCTGCTTATTTGGGCACTTTTTTAACCCTAATTCCTAAACTGGTAGGACCACAATCCCTAAAAATAATCCCAACCTTCCTTTTGTGATTATAAAGCTTGTGCTTAAATTTTATAAATTTCTATATACTAATTCTAAAGTTATTGTTTAACTAAAGTTTATTATACGATGACGACGTTATACCAATATCAAAAATCGTGTATATAATATTAAGTTATCAATCAGTACACATCAAACATCCAATAGATTTAGTATAAGGACGTCATAAAGAGTCAGAAAAAAAATACCATATGCAGTGGTTTTACGATACCAGAATAGTTTTCTGTTCTGTAATTTTATTGTTTGTTATTTTACCTTCGACTTGAATGTATGTACATGTATCAAAAATGTATGAGATATGAACTTCGATAAACTACTGTCTTAATTTTCTTTTCTACATTTACATAAAGGTAAAAAATATCAAGAAAAATAAGAAATGTTTAATTTAGTTTTTTAGATTTCTTTATGTCTGGAAATTATTCGTAAAGTCAATATTAAGTGAAAAGCAAGCATTTTTACCAGCACACATATTTTGCATGTGTTCAACATATTCATCAACATAACAAAAGACTATCAAGATTAAAAATCATTTTTATAATAAATACCATTCACTCGATCGATATTGTTGTGAAAATATGGCAGCCAATTAATTGTTGTATTTTGAAACATAAGTTTACCGATTGTCATCTTGTAGACAATCAACAAAGAAGCATGGATATTCTGGTACGCACGTGAATATTTAACATGTACGATAAGATACAGTTGGTTTCGATGACTGAGCAATGTTTACGTGTGTTGACTCTCTCTGTCAATTTGGTTTTTCCATTCGCACTTGCGTATTAATTACGGTCACCGGATTTTTACGAGAAAGATCACGACGAGGTGACTGCATACAGAAAAAAATGTCCGCGAATTGTTGTCTGGAAAAGTAACAATTAAAAAGAAAATCTTCAAAATTTTGACAAACTCAAGAAATTTCTTCAGTATAATATATATATGTACATAAGTTGCACTAGCCAAGTTATTAAAAACATATGTATCTACGTTTTTTTTTAATTTGAAGTATCATATGACTTTCATAAATGATACATAAAAGTTTCCCACACAAATACAAATATGTTACAACTTATCACATATATATCATGTATATATCTCTAATAAAAAATGAAAAGAGCGTAAAATAATCAGGATCGAATGCCTTTCTTAACAAGTTTTGTTTCATTATCGTATTGACTATCACAAACATTATAAAAATGACATAACCATTAATATTATATCAAATCAAAACAATTACACAACAAATCAATTGAAAGTTCAATTTCCTAAATCAATCTAAAACTGCACAGGAATCCCCAGTTTAACTCTTAAAATAATTGTTTTCTAGGCAAAAAACAAAATACGACCAAACGACAAAAAAACAGTAAACAAAACACAACATAATAGGAAACAATAGATTGGGCAACACGGATGCAATGAAACCGGTCGTGGTGGACTCCCGTGTTATCTTGTATTTCCTTAATTTACGAAAGAGCTCAAAGCATTTTGAAATAAACATTTCCATCCTCAATGTCTAGTTTTGAGTGCCAGACAGCACTTTAAAGGTCAAACGAAGACTTAGAAAAAGTTCTGGACGACAACAAAAACATTTTTGAAGTTGTGAAGGATGTATCTAAAGAAATTGAATGTTAACTGCATGCTTTACTTGACTAGAATTGGAAGCACATCATCCATCAAAATATTTTCTAATATGATATCAATTTTATCTAGAAAACAGAAAAAACATATTTCAAATTGAAAGTTCTTACAGTAAATGAGACCAGTAGAATCATGTTGTATCACAAGGGTCAATATTTGGTCCAGTTCTTTTATATGTTTTCATAAAAAAATCATATTTCTTTATATAAAAAGAAAGCCGCACATTTTATAATAATGATGATGATAACTGTTTACCATATATTGTATATGACAAATATAAGGTTGTTTATACCGACAGTTTCTATCTGATAAACTTGTCTTTGATCAATAAAGCAATAGCAAAAAAGACATAATTTGACTTTCAACTTAAATAGGAACAAAATCTATTTTAAGGGGCACTAGCTACGAGATATATAAAAAATCTAAAGTTTGATCTTTTTGTTCAATCAATAATGAAAGTGAAATAGTGAAATAACAACTCGCTTTTTGCAGCCAAAAAGGTTCAATTTTGTCAAATTACGCTAAGAAACACTGATAATTAGTCATTCACTTGCAAGTGAATGAGTCGACCTCTTTAAATCCGTGTTCTTGTGAACTTCAATTTAGAAACCCCTAGCTAGAGATTGACAACGCATGCATTGTACGTGTACTGGTTATTTAGAATCAACAAATGTTTTAAAATTATTTAATGTCAACAATGAAAGTGGAACTACGGTCAATCATTTAATCACTAATTCGATGCACATAAAATCATTCTTATACGGTTAAAAGCAATGAGAAACATCTATTCTTAATCTATTCTTAATCTAAAAAATTAAATCAAACAGACCTATAAAAATCCAGTTGCACGTGTTGGTTTAATCTATTCATATCTTTATTTATGTTTACATCGCTCATCTGAGGTCAAATCGATAGTTAATTAGATGGCGTCTGGACTAAAATACACACGAAACGAACCTATATATTATCTACCCCATGCTCTGTAAACTGTTTATTTTAGATTTTTGATAGTTTAAATAAATGTTTTACATTGTTATAAATCAAATATTAGAATTTGAGTCAAATCGGTGACCAAAAATTTGACAGGTAATGCCCCTTTAAAGGCAATATTAAACTTCTGGAAGAAACTATAGACAATGACTTAAAAGGGCACTAGCTGTCAAATTCATGTTTACCGATTTGACTCAAATTATCATATTTGATTTATAATTATAACATTGTAAAATATTTATCCAAATTATAAAAAGTCTAAAATAATCAATTTACTGGGCTCGATAATGTGTACTTGCTAGTGAATAATTCATCATCAATGTTTCTAAGCTTATTTTGACAAAATTGAACCATACTGGTTGCTAAAATAGAATGTTTCACTCACTCTTTAACTTTCATTAATGATTGACCAAAAAAATTAATCATATTTTATCATTTTTATATATCTCGTAGCTAGTGCCGGTTTAAACTATGAAAGTCAAATTTTTGAAATATGTAACACAAAAATAAATTGAAAGCGATTATAAGTAATCGGCAGATATTAAAAAGGCTATGCAAGATAACAGTATCATATCAATGTTCATTCTCTCAAAAGTATATTGTCAAGCAAATAAGCACGAATGAAGCAAGGGGAAACATGAGAAAATATGAAGAAACAGCTTTTAGATTCTTATTTGAAGATAACGAAAATTTTTACAAAATAACTGAGAGGAAAAAAATCTAAAGTTGTTCCTTTTTTTTTAAATGGATTATAAAACCTATGGACGTAGACACATTTAAAACCAGGTATGGTTTGAAATCATTTCGTTATAATTGCTGCCCAAACATTGAAAAAGCTGTCTTACTACTACCTCTTGAAAACATCTTATCAATAATTTAAAAAAAAAAATGGTACAAACATGGGATTACAAAACATGTCATGCTAGTGCAGTGCATGCATTAAATGATTTTTATGCTTGTTCTCTGGCGTTTGTGTGTGTGTGGTGTTATTCATTTAGATGTGTTGTTTTTTGTATTATTTTCATTAGGTTTTGGATTTTTTGTTATTATTTAGATATAGTATTACAGCTCATTTTTTGTAACTGTTATGTACTGCGCTTAATATTAAAAATTATGCTTTGTTTAAAACAGAAACATTGTATTTTACATTTTTTCATATAATAGGACTGACAACAATAACTAATTTCGTTTTATTTGTCATAGGTCGAATTTCGTTATGTCGAAGTTTGAATTTAACATCGGCGGAACTATAAAATTAACTCGACCTACCGGAATATTCGAATCAACCGAGTTCGGGTATTGACTAGAAATAAAACTTTAAATAGATGTGAATTAAATTGTCTATTTCTAGTGTAGCTAAGGATTCTATATCAAGAACAATTTGAAGAAATCGTACTACATATCATTGAAAATAGTGCACTTTAACATAAAGTACAATTTCGTAGCCGCTTGAAAAAAGGACATCACCTTTCAACAGCTAAAAGTTGTAATTATGTATACCAGTCCTGTCACGACCACCGATGGAAGCGAAGAAATATGGAACTCGACAACGATTCGTAAGTCCGATCCCGATAACTGAAAGTTTCACTTTTTTTTTCTTTCAAGTTTCTGCCTCTGCTTTGTAAAATTTCACGCCAAAAGTTTATTAACGATATTATTATTCATATCATGAAAGATGTTATGCAAATTTAAACTCATAATGGTAACCCGTTGCTACAAGAGGCTTTTACCTTAAATAAGTTCCTGTTTAGAATGATGGTTGGTTGGTATAGTTTTGCATTGTATAAATATGCTTGGATGCTTTGGATCTTGAAACAAAGGGCAACGTGTATATTTTAGTAAGTTATAAATCCTTCCCTGTAATAAACAAAATAAGAAAATAAAGTATCCCTTTCTAATAAAAGTTAAAAAGATTAATACAGAATATTTACAATCACAAAATATCTAAGCAATCTGATGTGAAAGTAGATGGTATAATATATTTAACGAAAAGAATGTGTATGGGTGACCATAAGAATCAATCTAAAATATTCATAATACCCAAGAAGATAAAAAAAACAAAAACAATATGTATAAAAGTTCATTAAAGAATTGAAATATACCAATGCCGTATAAGTCGTTATGTCAATGTCATGGCAAACACCGAGATACTACAAAAAGACACACAACAGTATATAATTTAATTTTGGATGTAACGCGTCTTCTGATTGGCTGACGCTATTTTGTTATGAGCCCATAGACATAATTTAGTCATGTGACCGTGACGTCATCAACTTTTTCATGGTTTTCTACGGTTTAAAATGGAATTTAGAATTAAATTATAAAAAATGACTGTAAAATTTTTTCTGTCTATTCGAAATAACTTAAAAAATGTGGTGCACACTGTTAAATAACCCGCTACGCGCGTTATTCAATGTGCACCAAATTTTTTATGTTGTTTCATCATAGACAGAAAAAATGTTACAGTCATTCCTTAAATAAAACAAGCATACAAAACTAAAGAACGAAGAACACAAACACAAAAACACATGTTTTCGCGAAATACTTATGTTAAGCAACAAAACTGTTACTGGATTATATGGTACTCGTTAGTATTGGTCTTGATAACTGGCGATTTGACCGTTCGGTGTTTGGTACATTATCATGTATCTTTAACCCCCTTTTGTCGTCAATAGTTAACTTATAAATAACCATATTAATTCAAATGTTCAACAATACAGTTAACAATGGTTAAACATTATATATATTGAATGTCTTATTGTTTCTACCACAATATCATCGAAAAGGGTTTTTTTTTTTTCTTGGAAGACATTCCTGAGTTTAACATATACATATTTCTCTTTTTCTCTTTTTCTCACCCAATTTACAATTTTCCGCCCGGTAAATCAATTATGTTTTTCATAATTAATTTACCGGTTTTTTGCAAGGCGTTTTTTCATTGGTCAAAATACAATAGTGAAGTCACATTTTCTTCCTTTCCTAAGAATGTCCTATCCTAACGTCATGGTAAAAAGTAAAATCACAAAAAGTACTGAACTCTAAGGAAAATTCAAAACGGAAAGTCCCTGATCAAAAGTCCAAATCAAAAGCTCAAACACATAAAACGAATGGAATAAATATGACATATTTTTGACTTGGTACACGGATTTTCTTCTGTCGAAAATGGTGGATTAAACCTTGTTTTATAAAATTCTCACTTGTATGACAGTCGCACCAAGTTCGATTTTATTGACAGAGATGTGGGGGAAAACAAACAGACATAATACCATGTAAAAATGTTAGAGTAAGGGTATAGCAGTTCACATCGTGTTATAATCCCAATCACTATCAAAACGAAAAAAATAATGTAAAAAAGAAGCACAAAAGGCTTATACACAAAGTACATTAGCAAACACCAAATACAAGAATACAAAAATACCCAATAGCACAATAACACAATGATGGGATGTAAAAGTACAGAGCAACGTCATATTTATCAAAGTAACACAAAGCACATTGGCAAAATATTTCATAGAACAATTACACAATGATGGAATGTATTAGTACAGAGCCACGTCGTATGCATCAAAGAAACAGATAAAATACTAGTGTATAGACAAAGCACATAAGAAAAGATATAAGACAAGAATACAAAAATGGCAACTATGCCTGCGAAATATATTATAATAAAGAACTCATCCGTTGCATATCTTTGACGAAGAAGGATTTTGCCTTCAAAACTAAAAAAAAAATAGGAGATTAGACAATTGCAGCTCGTGTAATACGAGATATCTTCACTCTCCTCCATAAAGTTAAATTCCAACAGGGGAGTCAAGAAGAACTGACAAATTCGAACGCTATCAATCGATGGAGAACATGTAACTTTGATGACATGGCAAATTATCAGCTTTGATCTAATCTTTGATCCTAATTTTCAAATAGTTACGCAGTTACATACATTGGCGAAAACCCTCAATCACCATAAAAACAATTTTGCGTACTTTTACCTAGTTCAAATTAAAATACATCAACAAAAACGCTTGTTGATAATTTTAGCATTATATAAAGGTATCATACACAATAAGTGTTTTGAGAGTTACAATATTAGATCAGTATTCAATTATTTTTTTTACTGATCAAATACATTGGCGAAAGCCCCTGATCACCATAAAAACAATTTGGCGTACTTTTACCTATTTCAAAATACATCAACAAAAACGCTTGTTGATAATTTTACCATCATATATATACAATGTATGTATCATACACAATAATTGGTTTTAGATTTATAATTTCAGACCAGTATTCCATTCATTTTTTTTTCTTCTGATCAAATATATTGGCAAACGTCCTAAATCACCATAAATCTATTTTGGTGTACTGTTACCTAGTTCAAAACACATCAATAAAAACTGGTTTATCAACTCGCCCTATTTTATAACAAAAAATCGACCTACTTGTGAAAAGGGTTAAACCTCGCATATCCAACTAAGTCGGACATCACGTGACTTTTGTGACGTATACTAGCCGCCATTTTGTATTATATTGCCCCATATAAAATGCATAGGTGCTTCAATAAAGTTTATTTTCTCATTAACCTGACCCGTTTTCCAACTTTTGCAAATCAATCCTTGATATTCAAGCATATTTCTATCAAACATTGTTGGTCCTAACAGTTTAATTTTTGATTAAATTCGGTCAAATGAGAATCGTAAAAATATTCCTTATTCTCGTCATTTCTCCGTTGACTCAATGCTAAATTACCGATACCCATGTCTACTTGTACAACAAATAAAGAAATTCCGTTAATAAAAATAAAACTTTGCAAATCGATTAAGTATGTTCAAACATATATCTGACGAAAAATACTATTTGAAACAGTTTAATTTCTGGGCAATTTCGGTCAAAAATTGATTTAAAAAAGTGAATATTTCGGGATTTTTCAAAATGGCGGATGATGTATATGGAAATGTTGCATCAAATCAAGGATTTGTATAGTACGACCTTCCTTGATTAAATTAATTTTTTTATGTAGAATCTCTAATGTTTCTGTTATTTTCTTTGGTGATATTTCGATATGATTGATTTCAAAATTTCTTGATAAAAAAATATTATTTTAAGAGTGACACGGGAAAATTTTGTTTTTACCGCTGATATCCAAGATATATACTGTTACCAGAAAATAGTAAACAATAAAATTTTCTCTGCTTTTTTTAAAGGCGTTTTTCCTGTTTTCTGTATAATTTATCTTTTTTTAGAAATATATTTACACTTTCCTTTTAGAACCAAAAAATATTTACGTCCCAAGACAGAAAAAAATCCAAACAATTATAATAGATAAATATTCTATACCATCAAAATCCCATCACTTGACCACCACGTGAACTCTGACCTGGGTTGTAATGTTACATAACAATATATTGTCAGGTTGACGTGCAAACCAAAAGCAACCAGGTGACATTAAACATCCTGTGTATACATGCATGTATTACCAGAGTTTGGATTTTGTGATATACAAAATTTTTCATACAAATATATCTTTTCTTCCCCGTGTCAAATCAGAAGAAGAATGTATCATAATAAACTTTATGAAAATATGAACAATATAATACAATTTCTTTAAAAAGAACTATTTTTGCTTTAAAAGATAATCAAGTTAATATTTATGTTTCTAGAATTATATATTTTAAAGAAATATTTTGATTCAAATTCTAATGTAATGTCTTTAATGGATTTGTTTTTTTTCGGAGAAAATTAAACAAGATTTCATTGAATATGATTTTATTATTTTTTTTATTAATGTAATATTTTAAGGAAAATCCAGGCATTCAATAAATTGATATAAAGTTAAACTTGTGTAAATTTAAATGTTATTGGATACATTTCAACATAGACATATACTAGTATACAATTGCTCTGATTTCAACAACATTGTATACACAATATTTATCGACAGAGTTATCGGTCCTGAATAGAACTGATATAGTTGGGTATGATTATTTTTTTTCTCCTGCAAACTCGCCCCACTTAATAAAAAATGTAAATGAATATATAATTTCATTTGAGTTGTCCCATATAATCTACAGAGAATACAAACAAAAACGAAAATTTATTATTTTTGAAATTAAATGATGTTTCACTTTCTTAAAATACAATTCATCAGGATTTTTCTATTTTTCACAAGTGCGGCTAGTTTACATTCACGTCACAGAAATACATACGCACTTTTTTCTGCTTCATTTCAACAAAAAGAAAAAGTGGCGTAGGAACATAGATATTCCACGGGGTTGTATCTTTTTTCATAAGTTGGGCGAGTTGGTAGACCTTATTTTAGCGGGGTTTTAACCCTTGTCATAAGTTGGGAAAGTTTTCCAACCAATTTTTAATGTGAGTTTACGCTTTTTCATAAGTGGTGCGAGTTGGTTAACAAGAGTAGGGCGATTCTTTTAGAAGTGGGACAATTGCCAGTGGGCGATTTGTCATGGATTCTCTCTGATGCATGATTTTTTTTTATCATTAAATGTTTTTGGCTTTTTACTAGTTGTCAGTAACTGCGAGTACTTTTGATTTTACCTGTTGATGCTATTTGTAGTTCTTTTATTTTATTTAATGTTAACTTATGTCTGGTCTATATAACAGCTTTGATAAGTGTTTGGAATTACCATAAGTTTTCCCTTCTTCGTACTTCTATGCGTATTCAATTCCAATTATCGAACACCTTCTCATTGGAATTATTTTCGGATGAGGAGTTATAAAAAAAGTTTATATCGCACAAATAAAAGTTTCCAGTAAAGTTAAGAATATATACACTAATATCAAAAGTTCAAGGATTAAAATATAAAAGAAAAAAACAAGATCACTTAAGCTTTATACAATAAAAAGAAAAGGACACCCCTGCCTCTACATTATCACATTTGTACAAACAGCTCATATCACAAATGTTCAATATATATGGCTTCACTTTATTAACATGTACAGTTGATTGGATGGATTCGTGATTTATGAAAAATACAAGTTCGCTGGGTATGCAACCAATAACATATATCGGAAGACATTTTCTGAATTTTGTCTGAATCGACTGTTAATATCAGGCAACACAAACGTACTGTCAATCAATTTAACTAAATTTGATTTTAAAACTTGATTTTTAAATCTGGCGGTCCATCCTGACGTGCCAATAATTGAGATCAGCCTTTGATTAGAGAATGACACTTTTCTCTGCTGATGTAATGCAGGACAGTAAAAAGTGCTGTATGTCCTCATTAGATGATCCACAGCATCTGCATAATGAAGACACTTTTCCACCACCAAATTTATGTTTATTTGACTCAAAGAGGTATGTTCAAGTTAAAATACGTATTTTCTTTGCTCCTTTCTTCACATCTGAAATTTTTGATAATAAGCTGGTCCAAACAGGGTGTATAGATCTAATTTTAAGAGGGTTCTATATCCAGGTGTACCAAAGTAGTTTTAGATTCTATTTCTTCCAGAAAATATTTTGACCAATATTTTTGGAGAGTCATTTTTACCGACGATTTCAATTTAAGTTTTGATGGAAGCTGTTGCTTTAGTGAATCATACATATTTGACGTACCTGCAACCTTACAGAAGAAGCTATGTTGGTTATACAATACATAATTAGTTGTCTGTCTACTAGCTCCTGTATTGTTGAATTGTCGCATGAAACAATGTTATAAAGGAATGAAAGTTGTCTTTCATGGATTACAACCTCAATTGTCAGTGAGCCTCAGATGAGATATACAGCCCCAGAAGCTGTTCTTGCAGACATTGACTGGAAATTTCTTAAAGTTTTTATGGAAGCGTGGCAAGATGTCTATTTGCTACTGGTTAAGTGGTAGAATCTCCATACCATACAACAGACGTGGAATGACGTAGATAACTTTTGCGGATTAAGGCCATTAGAGACCAGTGTTCTTCAAGGAATATAACGTTCTTCTAGCAATGATGATACGTGCTTCTATGTTTACATCATTTTCCTTTATTTCTTCTCTTATTAGACCAAGGTGTGTAGTATCTTCTGAAGGATATATAGAGTTGTTACCTAAGGTCCATTGTAAATCAGATCTGTTAATGTTTTTAGGTTTATTCAAGATGACTGCCTTAGTCTTTAAAGGATTGATGGTTACTCTAGATTGGTTTTCATGGTGATTAGTTACATAGAGCAAACATTGCAGTTCCTGTTCCCAGTTGCTAATGGGTCAGCCAACATATATTGTGTCTATTTTAAGCCCTAAGCTATGTGATTTAAGATCTTCAAGAAGATTGTTCACCTTGCGTACCCCTTGATGAATTGGTAAGGTATTGTCAATGTTTCCTTTCCATTTGACCTTTGAGACTAGACCACTGTATAAGTTTTTAACTACTGTCCACATTGAATGGTTTTGTGAGTGTGCATGTAGTTCATCCAGCATTATTATATGATCCACTACATCAAATGCTTTCTGACTGTCAACAGTAATCAGGTACAGAGGTTCAATGTGAGATGTTTAACCCTGCTCTAGCCTCAGATATAATCAGCCAAGCCATAAGCATATGCATGCCTTTTGTAAATTCAAATTGAAGAGTTGACTGTTTAAAGTTTTGAGTCAGAGTTGGCATTATCTGATTATGGTACATTCAAAAAGCTTTGAAACAACAGGTATGATGGCAATTCCTCTATAGTTATCCATCATCATTGGATTGTTCCCTTTTTTAACACATGTATTACAATGCCAGATTTAAATATATGTGGAATAAGTTTATCTTTCATGATAGGATCGAAACAGTCTGTACGAAATTGTGTAACTATTGCTGGAGAATTTTTAAAATGTTACACACCGAGACCTATTTCATCTGTTGCCTAGACGGGATGAAGCTGTTTAACATGTTTAATGGCATCGCAGATATTTTGAGTGTTGAATTAGGTTGTAAGATTTTCGCAGTTTTTGAATGATTTTGTGCCGGACATTACATAGGTCTAGAAATTATGGGTCGTATCCTTTGTCTTCGAAATATTTGGAGAAACTTTGCGTTTTGTCCACGGTAGAGTACTGAAGTTCACCATTTTCGATTACGCACATCGAGTCCTTGTTTCTGTTGCCTCTATAACGACGAATTAGTCTATGGAACATTTCTTTGATTGGATTATTCATTACTTCTTTGTAAAATTGAGCCCTATCTATGTATTGTTCTCTCCTCATTTGTTTTCTTAGATTGCGTTGAGCCAAAAGTTTGTCAGACTGGAAGTGGTTTACTGTGCGATTTCCAAAGATTACATTTTCACGTATAGATTTGAAGAAGGCTGAGGGTTTTGGTGATGCCTTGAATTTAGGACCTTTCAGTTTGATGATTTTGGATGGAACGGCGACTGTTGTGGCTTTTTTCAAACAGTTACACAGAAATTGAATGTTTTCTTCCAAAGGGTGTTTTCTATGTTGTATTGATTAAGTTCTTCATTTATGAAAGTATTAAAAAAGGGCAAAAGATACCAGAGGGACAGTCAAACTCATAAATCGAAAATAAACTGACAACGCCATGGTTAAAAATGAAAAGGAAAAAGAGACAAACAATAGAACACATGACACAACATAGAAAACCAAAGAATAAGCAACACGAACCCCACCAAAAACTAGGGGTGATCTCAGGTGCTCCGAAAGGGTAAGCAGATCCTGCTCCACATGTGGCACCCGTCGTGTTGGTTATGTGATACCAAATCCGGTAAATAGACTAATTCGGTAGGTCACATTAATGAAAGGGAAGTGGATTATAGTTACAACGTAAGTAACATATCCGATATCATTTGTGAAACGGTTATCCCATAACGCTCAACCAACTCGTGATGGCGTCCGTAAAATTTACGAAGGGATGATTTCAACTTCACCATTTAGAACTCTTGTTTTAATAGCTTCCTTGTGAGCAGCAACCCTCTATCAAGAAAATCATTATAGGAATTGCAAGAACGGGAATATCGTACCAATTGGGAGATATATACCCCGTATGCAGGTGTTGCTGGAATGTTGCTACTTAGAAATGGATAGTTCACAATTGGAAAGCTGAAATCATCTCTTTTGTCGTAAAGTTTTGTTTTCAACCGACCATCAATGTCAATTTCTATATGTAAGTCAAGATATGAGGCCGACTTGTTTTTCGTTCATTTTTTTTTTTTTACCTAAATAAGGCCGTTAGTTTTCTCGTTTGAATTGTTTTACATTATCTTATCGGGCCTTTTATAGCTGACTATGCGGTATGGGCTTTGCTCATTGTTGAAGGCCGTACGGTGACCTATAGTTGTTAATGTCTGTGTCATTTTTGGTCTTTTGTGGATAGTTGTCTCATTTGCAACCATACCACATCTTTTTTATATTGACTATCTGTAGTATTCTTTATCTATAGTTCGATGGGATAGACGTGTTCAAAAACGTCACCAAATTTTTAATTATTTAGTGAAAGAACATCATCTATATAGCGGAAAATAGAGTTAAAGGGTATTGCTAACTTCTTATCTTTCTTCCAAAGAAGTTCCTGTATGAAGTCAGTCTCATAGTAATAAAGAAACAAGTCGGCAAGAAGAGGGGCACAATTTGTTCCCATTGGAATGCCGACAGTCTGTTGAAAAATCCGTCCTCCGAACGTAACAAATATGTTGTCAATCAAGAAATCAAGCATCTTGCATTGATAATGTCTGTTTCAGAGAATTTTTTGTTTGATCGTTTACAAAGTAGGATTTATCCCTCCCTAAGACCAGATACTTGTATCTACGTTGGCCATTCTTTTTTATGAAACAAAGCAATACCAACTCTTTCAATTTTTATTTTAGTTTGGAATGTGGAATATTTGTGTAAAGTGTAGAAAAGTCAAATGTGTTAATACTATTACAAAATGAAAGAGAGTTAGATTGTATGTACTCTAAAAGATCTTTGGAATTTTTAAGTATCCACTTCTGATTCACGCCATCTCTAGTATAGGCAGTTTCACAATAACTTTGAAGCCCGTCTTTGATTGCTGATAAAATAGATGTTAATAGTTTAGAAAGAGGTTTCGTGGAGCACTTGGAAGACCAAGCAATAAACCGTTGTTTGTAAGGATACTTATGTAGCTTAGATATCAAGCAGTTAATGTAATGAGTTTTACACACAAAATAGATTTTGTTTGGGGATTATTCTGCGGGACAACATATTTGTCATGGAGGTAGGATACGCGTTTTGCAACATTTGGGTCTTTAAAGATTAACGTCGCATTGGCATTGATAGACTCATTCAGTTTCTTAATTCTGATTTGTATCAATGACCTCAATGCCTTAATCCATTCGAAAAGAGTGTCTACGTTTTCCTTCTCGCGCGTAGCCCAGTGCCTGGCATAATCCTCCACTGAATCCATCATAATTTTAAAGTTGTATTTCCAATTACTGGTTTTATGCTCACGATATTTTGGACCTTTCGATAACACATTTCGTAGTGAAGTGTTATTAACGATGTTGAGGTCACCGGTAATAACGTCGCCAGCCGGATTATATGTGAATTGGAAACTAACACAAGTGCAATCAGGAGGTTTAGACTTGGAGTCGTCAATATTGAGATCCTGCAAAACGTGTTTGTTATATTGAAAATGTTAGTTGCAATAGGTTTGGTATATGTACATTTATATGTAAATGATTGTTACAGACTGATCTTTGGAATAAGGAGGTATTATCGATAGAACTAATTTATGATGAAGGATATTTCCTAAGTTGACGCCATCGAGGCCTTTGTTGGCAAAGGAAAGATTTAGGAAAGATCTTTTCTCTTTTTCATCTTTTCCAATGCGGACTGGCTTGACAAGTCTGTGACTTTCAATATCCAAAATTATAGCTGTAAGTTTGTATTAGTTTGAATGAGGGTTTGCAACAGTGGTTTCCAAACATAAATTGACCAGAGAAAGAAGTTTTGAAAGGGGTAATGAATAAAGTTTCGTGAGAATGAGATGAAAATCTAACGGCTTTTGTATAAATGGCAGCAAGTCATTAATAGATACATCATGCAGAGTAGGTGATGTATAATGACGATGACCATGACTGCGGCTACGTCGAGGAGTTGAAAATATTCATCACATTCACCGAGCCTACGAAGGACTAGATAGAATACATATACCATCAATTTTGTCATTGCAACCCTATGGTGTCGCTGTTCCTAAATGTCTAACATAGTAGTCCTCTTTTTATCTACGGAAAGGCGTTGCAAGATTATGATTGTTAGAGCTATGCTATATCTATTAAAGGATTCAGAGCCGTAATCTTTCCATTGAAGTTTGAATTGCCTTGCAGAGTTTGGTTTGACTAGACTTTGTTTAACTTTTGCTTCTACATCAATGTTTGCACTGACAGGCACATGACTTAGAGAATTTGATGGGCATCTATCATGTGTTTTACAGCTAGAGATAATTGAAGAGGTGGTATTGTCTAGAATATATAGTCTATTTGAGAACAAGACAGTCCAGAATGGTGGAGGAAAGTTGATTTGTCAGTACAGCTCTGTTTCAAGTTTCATTTCCTGCACAAATGCTTGTAGCAGTCTGTCATGTTTGTTATATTTTCTCGGAGGCTTTAATTTTCCATTAAAATCTCCCGCTATGATAATTTTATGGGTTGCTGAGTATGTAGAAAAATCGTGCTAATGATATCGAGACATTCAGTTTATTCTAGATAAGAGTCTCCAGAGTTGTTTGTAGGCATATAGACACAGATAATACATAAGTTAAACGGAGATTTTAGCTGCTATTAACCTGTGGTTGTCCGATTGTATTTTTTAGACGGATGGCGTCAGATGATTTTTCCAAGCTATTGCAACACTCCCTTTTCCTCTTAAAAGTTTAAAATTATCAATTTCCTCATTGGTGTCACTGCATCTTACGTACATGTCCATATTAGGTAACACAGGCCCTAAAATTTGTTTTTGAAATTCATACAACCAGTGTTCCTGGATGCAGATTATGTTTGATGACATTTCTAATGTATTTAAGTAAAATGAATTTCCTTTTCCTTCCATATAAATTGTGGTTAAGTTTAAATATTCTTTGATAATTTCTTTTTCGTTTTTCTTTTTTTAATTTTGCTGGCTTTGTGAGATTCTGATTATGCCTGGATTTGGTGGTGGATTGATTTGGTCGAACCCTAAAAAAGACTTGTCTAACTTTGCTTAAAGGGATGTAACTCTTACAGGCGTTGACGGGCAGTTCTGTATGGTTTCCGTTGTATACGTATCATCTTCAGGACTGCAGTTCGAGGTTGAAAGTTCCTATTGTAGGCTCTCTTGCAGATTTATGTTAGCAGAAGTTTTATTGCACGGAATTTCCCAAGGTGAAGCAAATAATGGAGTGCCAGATGGATGATTAATGCAATTCGTTTAAACTTGAGCCTCCTGTGACTTTAATTGTATACACTATAGAACACTTCTGTGCAGACTGATTGTTATACGCTTGTGCAGGATTTTGATGTATATCTACACTGTTGAATCTTGGGATTTGTGATGTAGCATGGTTCATCCTGTTGTAATGCTTGTCAATGTTGTCTGGTTGACGGTCAGAGTTTCTGTTAAATACTGCGGGTCTTGGTTGGGGTGGCATATTGTTTCTATTTTGTATGGGATGATAATTAGCAGAGTGATGCATGTGCTGTTGGTATGTGTTTTGTCTGAAGATTGGCTGCTTATAATGGAAAGGATGCTGATATTTTCCGACGGGAACGTTAGTTGTAATATTTTTAATATAGCCAGGAGGAGGTGGAATATGCCTCGGTATTGACAGGTATTGACATGTGTTGATATATGGACAAGCTGAGATTTGGTCGAAAAGATGATTGCTGAAATGATGGTTGGTGTTGTCACGAAATAGAAGTTCCCTCATTATATAACTTTCAAAAGGAAAAAATATTCTGGAATATTATTTCCACTGGAATAAATATTACATTATAAGTTCCTAACGGAAAAAATAGTATAGCACATTTGTTCAAAGAGAAACAGATATTATGACATTGTTTATTACAAAGTTTCTGGTGGAATATCTGTTAGGCGGAACACATATACGTTGACAGTGTATATACTGTTGTTGCTGCATCATTTGTTGTTGTTGCATCATTTGATGATGTTGCATCATGTGTTGTTGCTGCATCATAAATTGCATATGTTTATTTGCTAACATGCTGTTCAAGGACATAGTCTGCATCATCTTCATCTCTTACATTCTGAACAATTGCTCTACAATGTCATTACTATGAAGGTTAGAGTTTTGGTGATTTGATATTGAAGATTGTTGTGAAGAATTTATGTTGAAGGATGCTGCTTCTGATTGCTCATTTTGGTAAACTACTTTGCAGATTTTAGCTTATTTATCTCATTTTTTAATTTAATTATGTATGCTTTATCTTCAGCATTATTGATCTTAGGTTTCATTGTTCTTCTATTCTGTCGTTTTGGACTTCTTCTGAATGTTATCTGACAGGGATGGTTCAGAATTTTGCTGGGAATGGTTATCCTTTGCATTGTTGGCTAGAACACTAGTATCATATTGGTTATACATTTCCTTAACCAATGTAGTTCCATCCGTAGCATTCATTACAGACTTTGTAACATCTTCTGGTATAGTACAAGGTAGTGTGGGAGGTCGTACGAAGGTACCAAGAGAGGTGTCATTTACTGCAAAAGAATTAATTTTGGAATTCAGATTCTGAGAATTATTACAACCAGTTGTGTAAACCTCATACAACATGTTGTCAGTGCACAGAGCTCAAACAAAGTCTCAGGAGTTCAGTGCACTGACTGTTGATTGTGAGAGTCCTGCACACTCATTATGTATCCAAAGAGAGCATTCACTACACTCAATAGTTTCTAATAGCGATATTTTGATGCAAATTGGGCATATGTATGCTGTATCTACGGGGCGCCGAATGGGACTCTTGTGGTTTTGTACTCGAAATTCAATTTTGTACGGACAAAAGTGAGTTTTGTTCAACAAAAATGGGTTCAGTTTAAAAAAAAAATTGTAGCATACTACAAATTCAAAATTTGGTCATATAAAATTATCTTTCAGTGGACAAAAGTTACTTTTGTCATGACAAAATTCATTTTTGTAACACAGACTTTACTTTTGTGACCTAATTTGAAAATTGGGCGACAACAGTCAATTTTGTATGCAAATTAGTTTAGTTTGGATTCTATGAACTAATTTGCACACAAAACTGATATTTTGTCACAAAATTCAATTTTGTGTTTATTTTGTGTAGACAAAATTGAGTTTTGTTAAACAGAAGTGAAAATTTACCACAAAAGTCAATGTTGTGCCACAAAAGTCATTTTTGTGTCATAAAAGTCATTTTTGTCACAAAAGTCAATTTTGTCTACACAAAATTAAACACAAAATTTAATTTTGTAATGACAAAATTCATTTTTGTCATGACAAAATTCAATTTTGTGTTTATTTTTGTGTTGTAGCTGTCCTTGTTACATTGGATTTGTCTGTAAGCATCTTTGTTGGTGGATCTTGTGATGGACTGACTCTTTTGTAATAAATTTTGTGAAGGAATGGCAATATTTTCTTTTGTAACTTTATGAAACATTATTAGCCTTGTTCTTAGCCGGCGTTCTTGTAATGTTTGCCATTTCATGGTGCCTAGCATCTCAGACACACTGCTAGTGTTGTGATGTCTGTTACATGCAAACCTTGCCGCTCGTCTCTGTACTTTTTCTAATGATCGTACGTTTTCGCTTGTATAGGGGTCCCATACAGTACAGCAGTATTCTAATTTGGGTCTTATGATGGTTTGGTATGCTCTTTCTTTAATTTTTTGTGACGGGACTTTGAGATTTCTTCTGATAAAACATAAAGATTTGTTTGATTTGGTGGTTGTTTGTTGAATGTGGGTGTTCCATTTTAAATCTGAAGAAATTGTGATACCTAAGTATTTAGCATGTTTTACTGATTCTAATATGTGCCCATACATGTTGTAGTTAAAGTGGATAGGAGTTCTCTTTGTTGTTATGTTCATTATGTTGCATTTGTCTGGGTGGAAAGACATCAGCCAGTCTTGCTTACATTGTATGGCGGCTTCTAGATCTTCTTGAAGCTTGAGGCAGTCGTTTTAAGATTTATTTGTCTGTAAATTATACTGTCGTCTGCGAAGAGTCTGATTTTGCTATGTTTGGTGTATTCCGGAAGGTCATTTATGTAAATAAGGAAGAGTATATGTCCTAGTACTGTACCCTGTGGCACACCCGAAGTGACTGGTACATTTATTTTTGAAGATGACATGTTTTCTAAAAGTACTGTTTGAGTTCTGTTTGAAAGAAAGGATTCGGCCCAGTTTATGATTTGATCTGATATGCCAAAGTATTTCATTTTATATAGTAATCTTTTGTTTCAACGGAGACAATTTCTTTGCATGGGAGAAAGGTAGAAAGACCATTCACAATTTCTTTTACATCGTTTTTCTCTTTTAATCAAATAAAAATAATAATAAAGCTTTCAAATGTAGAATTCACAAGATAAAAATATTCCCTGTGGAACACCTACCCCCCCCCCCCCCTTTTTTTTGTGCTCTCTATTTTCAACCCTCGAATTAAGCTTTCCAATCTAATTAAAATTAAAACCTTGCTTTCTAACCAATCTGTTCATGTACGGCGGACCGGCACCTTTCTTTATTTAATACGAAAATCTACAGTGTTGTTATACTGACACATGCATGTTGTTTGCTTGGAGTATACGCCCGAGAAGAAAGAAATAGCCCAACTCCAAGATACTATATTCCTTCATCACGTGATTTTTACCACGTGGAGCTTACATAAGAATAAATACCGAATATGGAAGTGAAAGTACAATTCAAAACATAAAGTCCGAATGTACAAATAAGAAAAAGAAGGTTTGTTTGGTAAAGGGTGCTGGGGTAATTCTCTCTGTGTTCAAAATGTGTACATGAAATATTTGCCACTGCCCCTTTTTTGTTCTATGAATTCTAACCCTGAGTTTTCTATCTGTTACATGCCAAGAAATCCTCGCTTAAAATTCCGGTCTACCTCCTACGGCACCCATTAGTAGTTAAAGATTTGATTTCATTAATTTACGACCTTCATGTACGTGTCGCTTAGAACACAGCAATATACCAAATGTACAGTATTCGACAATCGATTGAATAGACAGTTTACAAAAATTACTATCTATTGTATAGTCAATTCAGATCAATTGACTACTGCTGTAGGATCAATCAATTGTTGTCGGTTTATTACTATCATTTGTAGTCAATTCAGTGAATCTATTCAATCAACCCTTTATTTTTAAAGTTAATTGTATTCAATCGTTACGATCGATTAAGAGTTGATCAACTCAGTCAACTCTATCTTTTGTATTTCAAGGGTCACGATCGTATCGATCGTGTTCAATCGTTACGATCGATAAAGAGTTGATCAACTCAATCAACTTTATCTTTTGTATTTCAAGTGTCACGATCGCATAGGCGGATCCAGGGGGGGGGGGGGGGGCTGGGGGGCCCGCCCCCCCCCCTTTCGTAAGAAAAATTTGGTTGATTATATAGGGAATCACTGAAGCATGACTGGAGCGGGCCCCCCTTAGATCAGTCAACGCCCCCCCCCCCCCTTTTTAGGCAAAGTTCTGGATCCGCCACTGGATCGTATCGATCGTGTTCAATCGTTACGATCGATTAAAAGTTGATCAACTCAATGAACTCTATCGTTTGTATTTCAAGGGTCACGATCGTATCAATCGTGTTCAATCGTTACGATCGATTAAGAGTTGATCAACTCAATCAACTCTATCTTTTGTATTTCAAGGGTCACTATCGATCGTGTTCAATCGTTACGATTGGTTAAGAGTTGATCAACTCAATCAACTCTATCTTTTGTATTTCAAGTGTCACGATCGTATCGATCGTGTTCAATCGTTACGATCGATTAAGAGTTGATCAACTCAATCAACTCTATCTTTTTGTGTTTCAAGGGTCACGATCGTATCGATCGTGTTCAATCGTTACGATCGATTAAGAGTTGATCAACACAATCAACTCTATCGTTTGTATTTCAAGGATCACGATCGTATCAATCGTGTTCAATCGTTACGATCGATTAAGAGTTAATCAACCCAATCAACTCTATTTTTTGTATTTCAAAGATCACGATTGTATCTATCGTGTTCAATCGTTACAATCGATTAAGAGTTGATCAACTCAATCAACTCTATATTTTGTATTTCAATTTTATTACATTCTGAAGCGGCACAGAAGCCAGAAAACGCCTGTGTTTATGTTTGACGCCGGAAGCATACCTATGACGTCACCTAAAGTAGGGACCAAAGAAGATAACTTCTTTTCGCGGAATTTTCTATAATGATGATTTTACACTGAAATAATGATTAATATTTAATTATGAACTTGTTTTGCATTAGAATAGAGATAACTGTATTGTATTTGAAGCTTTGTGGACGTCCATCGGTAGTTTTACAGTCGCAAATACCCAAATGTTATAACAAGTTGAAACATTACTGATTATATTAAAATTTATATATGCATGTACAAACAATGTTGTTTTCATTCATAAAGAAACCTATGTATATTGTTCATAGTTACATTGATGATCAGTTACATTAATTTAATGTTTAGTGCATTAAACAGTAAAGCCTCGGTCACACCTTACCAGGTAGCACGAATGGACGCCTAACGGATGAAAATAAAAATTGTCCGTTGACAAAATTGTTATCCGTTGGGAGTCCGTTGATGTACTGACCGAATAAAACGGACGTGTAACGGATGCATAACGGACACACACCGGATATTTAACGTACGAGAAACGGACACGTACCGGACAGAACGGATGTCGAACGTACATCCAACGGACGAGTACCGCATAAAACGGACACATAACGGAAGCGTACCGGATAAAACGGATGAACAAGATATACTTAAAAATCAAAGGCGACAATAATAATACATGTAAATCGCATAAATATTCAAAATGTTTCTGTGTAACTGGTTTTGGTTTGTTCTTCAAAATTCCACCAAAGGGCAGTATCTGGCCTGAATAAGAACTGCTTGATTGTGTTGACGTGCCTATACTCTAAGATCGATTATGAATAATAAGAATTGATGAACCTTAAGAAATCTGACATACCAATAATTGGCATTTCTGACGCGAAATTTTCAGTTGGCATTTATCCGTTTCAGATCCGTTCATCATCCGTTTTATCCGTTATACGTCCGGTAGAAGTCTGTTTCAGATCCGTTCATCATCCGTTTTATCCGTCATACGTCCGGTAGAAGTCCGTTGGTGAATTTATCTTCCAGACCTCCAACGGATGTATAACGGACACGTAACGGATACAAAACGGAAACGAAACGGACGAGTACCGTACAAAACGGACGCCTAACAGACGTTCAACGGACATTTTATCCGGTAGACGTCCGTTCAAAGTTTTGAACATGCTCAAAACTTTCCACCGGACAGAACGGACGTCGACGGATAAAACGTACGCTTAACGGATATGGACGGACGTCTAACGGATAAGAACGGACGTCTAACGGACATGAACGGATTGAAAAAAAGTTATCCGTTAGGCGTTCGTTCGAGCTATCCGGTAAGGTGTGACCGAGGCTTAACAGATAACGGCGTAGACAAGTGATAATATCTTATCTTTTACACTAATCAAAATATCATTTGCATATATGAATGAAATGGAATTAATTTTTAATAATTACATTACATGTATGTTTCATTACAATACGTTATTCTGATTGGCTAACTGCACATCATGTGTTATTCCTTAAGCAGTTGTATCACTCAATAAAACTTCTCATTCATGATGACACGAGGTCCCACAATAAAGTGCACAGGTAAATAAAATAAAAACTTGATAAAAGGCGTGTTTTCATGATCCTATAGGTAAAAATGTAATTATAAGTATTGAATGCTTTTTTTTTGTAACTTTATAGGGTTGTAAAAGCGTTGACCGTGCGCACATTTTAAGTATGAAGCGCTTCCGCACATCATACAAAATGTACTTCGGTCAACGCTTTTACACCCCAATAAATTTACAAAAAAGAGCATTCAATTCTTAAGTGAATCATACATTTACAAAATATATAATTTATTTCATTGCTATAATAAGTATAAACATCCAATCTAAATAAAATTCATATGCATCTAATTTGTTTAACTATTTTTAATATAAAAGTTTATTATTTATACAACATCAACAATTATAAAAAAACTTTTATTCCAACATATTGTAATAAAAAATTCACAAAAATAATAACCAGTATAAATACAATTTTATGCAAATGTCCTTGGTCAGAAGTCTGCTGTTCAGTAGTTGTCGTTTGTTGTTATGGTTCATAAGTGTTTCTCGTTTCTCATTTTGTATACAAATTAGGCTGCTGCTTTTCCTGTTTAAATTGTTTTTCACTAGTCATTTTGGGGTCCTTGATAGCTTGCAGTTCGGTGTGAGCCAATGCGTGTTGAAGTCCGTACTTTAACCTGTATTGTTAACTTTATATATATACATTGTTATTTCGATGGAGAGTTGTCTCAATGGCACTAATACCACATCTTCTTATTTATATGTATATATAAAAACTAGCAAATCCTTGCAAAAAATACATACTCAGATCTACTCAGTATACTATTTGCAGTTATAATTATATGAAAACCGTTAATAATATTTATTTCCACCTATGTTGTCGAATGTGCGAGTCTTTTTGGATTACGCTTCACCAAAGCCTTCCATTGGTAACGATCAAGTTGTTGCATTTAATATTAAGTTGATTGAGTTGAAAATTGGTAATCAATTGTGATCAATAGTATTGATCGTTACGATCAAGTGTTTGTAATTTCGTATTGAGTTGATTGAATTGATTTTTGGTAATCAATCGTGATCAATCGTATCGATCGATACAATCGAGTCGTGGTATTTCGTATTGAGTTGATTTTCGGTAATCAATCGTGATCAATCAAGAACTATTACCACTCATGAAAGAACTTAGAGACCAAAATGTAAAAACCTACTTTGTCAGGGACAAAATTCATGTTGGCGGCCAGGAATATAAACCTTAGCGGTTACCCAGAGAACATGCTTTAAAATATTTATCATGGAACATTAATGGCTTAGAGTCTTGTTATGATGACAATGATTTCTTGAACTTAATAAATAGTTATGATGTGTTATTTTTATGTGAAACATGGTTAAAAAAAGACATTTTGATAAATATTGAAGGTTTCACTATGGTAACTTCTGTTAATAGAAAGAAAAATATAGGCCAAAGAGAAGAAGGAGGTATTGCTGTTTTTTGTAAAAATAATATTTTTGAAGGTATTTCTGTTGAAAAGAATATGATCATGGTATTGTGCTTATAAAGTTTTCTAAGTTATATTTTAATTTGAATGATGATTTATATATATGTTTTGTTTATATACCTCACGAAAAGTCTAATTTTAATCGAATTTGTGATCATAATGATTTTCATGATGATAATATTTTTTTAGAATATAAATATAAAGGTTCAGTTATTGTTTGTGGTGATATGAATAGCCGCACTGGCGAGCTAAATGATATTCTTGAGACTGATAATTTAGAAAAGTATATCGACTGCGTTGAGCCCGATGTATCTCCTACAATTTCAAAACGATGCTCGACGGACAAAGTAATAAACGCATACGGACGTAAATTAATACAACTATGTTACAATACAGGACTTACTATTGCGAATGGTCGTCTCGGTAATGATTCCCTTGGATCTTATACTTTTTGTACATCTAGGGGTCAAAGTGTAAATGATTACTTGCTGGTTTGTCCCGAAAATTATGGTATTATCAAGAACTTTGGTGTAATATAGACTTTAATGAATTTTCTGATCATGCTCCTTTATCATACGAGATAGGTCTAAATAACAATATCAAGTGCAACAGTTTGCCAAGTGATCACAAATACCTTAAATGGGACTCTAGTAAAAACCAAGACTATATTCAACTGCTATCACAACATAATGAGTTACTTAGTTCGTTGGTCAGAAACATAAATAGTGCCGATGATGTTAATAATGCAGTAAGGGAGATAAACCGTATTTTATATGATAGTGCTTTTGCTGTTTTTGGTAAAACTGTACGGAAACGTAGCGCAACATATGTGAAACGCCATGATAACGATTGGTTTAACCAAAACTGTTCTTCTGCGAGACGAGACTTTAACTCTGCTAGAAATTTTTACCAACGTCATCCAACTGATGCTAATCGCCAGCTTTTTATTTTAGCCCGAAACAAGTACAACCGAACAAAACGCCGGTTGGCGGTGACTAACTATAAGCGAGCTAAAGGTCAGGAACTCTGCGAATTTGCCAAATCTGACCCTCGAAAATTTTGGTCGGCATTTAAACCAATGAACAAAAATAAATGTCTTGCTGACAGTGACTTACTTATTAAACATTTCGAACAGTTACTTGGTGGAAACCCTCCTGATATCTGCGAAGAAGTTATAAATCTGATTGAATCTAACTCGTTTTTAAATGACATTGTTATAGATTCGCTGGATAATGAAATCTCCGAAAATGAAATTCTGCAGTCTATCTCAAAACTTTAAAAAACTGGGAAAAGTGCGGGAAGTGACAATATTATTAATGAAATGTTTATTGCCGGGTCGAACTTTTTTGCTCCGATTTTGAAAATGATTTTCAATTTCATATTCAATAGGGGAATTTTTCCTGATTTCTGGTCCGAAGGAATCCTTATAACAGTTCCAAAAAGTGGAGACTTATCCAACCCAAATAATTACCGTCCTATAATTCTAGTAAGTGTGATGTCTAAAATGTTTACATCTATTTTTATTAACAGATTGATCAATTGGGCCGATGACGAAGAAAAGCTTATTGACAATCAGTTCGGATTTCGACCAGGCCGGTCAACTGTTGATGCCATATTCATTTTACATGGAATCATATCACACATATTACACTAGAAGTCTAAAGTTTATTGTGCTTTTGTCGATTTCCGCAAAGCCTTTGATAAGGTAATTCGGAGAATTCGATCTCTGGTACAAGTTATTACAAAGTGGAGTCAGTGGCAAATTTATAACAATTATTTAAGCAGTATATGAAACCGTGCGTCTACGAATTAGAACGAAAGACGGCTTATCTGATGCGTTTATAAATTTTCTTGGAGTGAAACAAGGGGAACCACTCTCTCCTCTCTTGTTCCTATTTTTCATTAACGATATAATCAGTGATATACAAGTTGATAACAATGGTGACATATTCGAACTTTTATGGTTATCTCATATATTTGATATTATTTGCTGATGATACAGTTCTGCTAGCAAAGTCTCCCGATGCATTGCAAATTTTATTAGATAAACTTGGATTAACCAGGATCACATAAATTTGTCATTTGACCTTATTAAATCATGTATCAACGATCAATATTATCAAACCTGGTATGCTAATATTAATGCTTGTGAAAAACTGTCTATCTCAGTATAAATGTTTCAAACTAGATTTTTGTTTGGAGAAATATTTACAATATAATAATTAAATATTTGACTGAATGCCCTAATTTTGAATTCTTTATACCTTTGAAATGTCTGCTATTCATGAGGGGGAGGACAGGGGTAAGGGAGACAGGGAGAAAGTGGGTAGGAGAAAGGAGAAAGGGGTGGGAGAAAGGAGAAAGGGGGTAGGAGAAAGGAGTGGAAGGCTGGGAGAAAGGAGAAAAATTTGGAGAAAGGAGAAAAAATAAAATATCTCTCCTTTTAAAAATTTTTCTAATATTTCAAGAAAAAATATCTCAAAAGGAGATGTTTTATTCTAATGGGAGAAAGGAGAACAGGGGTAGGAGAAAGGAGAAGAGGGGTGGGATAAGGGAGAAGGGTACCCCCTGTCCTCCCCCTCATTCATCTATAATGCAATTGATTTGATAAAAATTGTTAAAAGCTGCGGTTATTTGGTTTTAAATAGATGTGTAAAAACGGCGAATATGTGTCCCCCATTGACAAAACATCCGGAAATTACTTTTCAGATGATTTTCTAAAAACAATCCGGTTTTCAAGCTTAAGTATATTTTGCATTGAAATATCAGTATACTTCAAAAACATTTTAGACCTGAACATAAACTGTAGAAAACATGGTTCCAAAGATGTGGCGAAAATGAGCACCCTGTCAACGTATATTTGTTCCGCCTAACAGAAGTTCCACTGGAAACTTTGTTATAAACAATGTCATAATACCTATTCCTGTTGGAACAAATATTCTATACCATTTATTCCGTTAGGAACTTATACTGTAATATTTATTCCTGTGGAAATAATATTCCAGAATATTTCTTCCTTTTGGAACTTATATTATGAAGGAACTTCTATTCTGTGACAACCCCATTCTAGACTGAGAAGAACAAGACTTGAAGAAGAAGAAGAAGAAGAAGAAGAAGAGTAACGAAGGCAAAAGTGAAATAAGTAGCCGGAAGAAGAAGAAGAAGAAGAAGAAGAGTAACGAGGAAGAAGAAGAAGAAGATATGCAGAGAACGCAACTTCCGAAGCGGCGCTCCGGACATTCCCGAAGTCCTGCGTATGAGCTTTGGTCCTTGATTGGAAGTTGGCAGAGAACGTTGTAATGGGCCATTCCAGTTAATATCTGCTAAAGGGGGATGGATGGTACTTTCTGAGGGGTGTAAAATTTATACATCTTAGGGGTGAAATTTTGGGTTTTTTCATCTGACAGGTACACTTATACACAAAAAACTTCTGAGGGTCTTATCAGCAGTAAATAATTAAAAATGATTACATCTTAGGGGTAACAAAAATGCCTATGTCAGATCTAATGGGTGCTTTGAAATGTAGACAGTTTCGTATCATGCATTATCTGGTATTGTTTTTAAAATTCTGATGGGTACAATCCTTGCAGTAAAAAAATCTGATAGGTCATTTTTTCCATGAAAGCCCATCCACCCAACATGAACAGGAACTCTTCATCTGATAGGTCTTAATTTTTTATATCTGATGGGTAGTTTTTCATGATGTTTTTTTCTGATACGTATAAAAAAAAATCTCCTCATCCATCCCCACCTGTCAGAAATTAACTGGAATGGCCCAATGCACTTCCGGGTTTTGAACTTCCGGAATTTGGCTGGATTTGGATCAGTGCATTGGACTACTTGTTTCGACCTGTTTCCCTTTTAATGTAAGTGTAAATCTTAGGGTTAACGAGAATGATAAAATATAAAGTGGCCATATATATTCAAGTTCATGACGTATCAAAATAAAAATAGAAACAGGGAAATTCCGTACAATCAACAAATCGTAGACTGTGACTGCTGTGAGTGTGAGGTTTTGTGACGTTTATTATGTTGAATGAACTACATTTGTACCTGTAACAACAACTTTTAAGAACATTTAATCTACAGAAGAGAGGAAGTTTTATGTATGACGTAAGATATGGATTTATTTTCAGACGATTTTTTCTTCTATTTTGTTCATCATGTTCATGTTCTAAATGTATTGCCAATCATGAGAATATGTTTTTTTTGTTTTAATATGGATTTATTTTCAATGAGTTATGTTGTGTGATGTGTCCATTTAGGCACACATATAAATACACATATGTTAGTAGATATTGGAATATATATAAGATCTAATTAAGACATAATGTGATTTCAATAGGCAGAAAACATCAAGTCTTTTACGTCATTCACATTGTGTATCTTGGAAGAAGTCTGAACCTTAAAGTATATCATGTGTTGTTTTTTTTACATGAGACAAATTCAAAGTCGGTAACCATATATATGATGATTTACTTGGGTATTAAAGGATTTAGTCAGATTGACCATTTTGACTAATTAGCCACTAATTTTTGTGGAAATTTACATAGAACTGAATTTCACAGTACTGGAAAAATATCTAGTAGAAGAATGTTGTATTTCTATTAAGGAATATTTAATACATTGTATGTTCCAATTATTCTCAGATCTGGACATCCTGGCATTTACATTTGTCAGGAGGTGATGCCATCCGGATTCCTCTAGATTTTTCATCTATTTGAAGGGGATTACTGATTATTTATATTGCAGATTATTTTTTAACCAGAGGTTATAGTATGTTAAAAATCAAAATGGAGATAATATATAGTGTCTTTAACCGTATTAAAAGAGTAAAATTACTATATTCAACTGGTTACAATATATATCAATTAAATTAATTTGCAATAAGTCTATGGAAAATCTAGAGGAATCTTATCCGCATCACCTCTCAGCATTGTTTACATAACAAAAATGCTAATCATTGATTGGTCAGTTACATGTTGTGATGTCACTGCAGATCTGAGAATTTGGAAGTTTTTAACACTATAAAATGAGGTAATGTTGATTTTCGCTATTTTTAATAAAAAAAAAATGCAACAAAAAGAGGATTTGAATGGAAAGTGAAAAATTCATAACGTTTTTGTTTCTTTTTTGAATCTTTTACCTCAAAGACTAACATGTAAATGAAAAAACTTAATCGTTCTTTATTTTTTATTAAAAAAATAATAAAAAGAGAGTGAGGAATACACCTTATCGCTAATCACGGCTGACCCGACCGCTTGAACTTTTTGACGCATGCAACAACCACTTTTCCATTGTGGCATCAGATATTTTGTTTTATGACGTCAAAATTTTACGGGAACCTGTGTAATATCCAGTAATGGCGGACAAATAGCGATAAGGTGTATTGATCAACAACAAAAAATAATAGTTGCACTTTTCTATTAATGATTAACAAAAATCAGAAAAAGTAGAGGTAAATCATGAAAATCACTTATAATATAAATGTACACATGTACAGAATTGTACATTTCTATAATATTACATTTGGAGTTATTACATGTACATGTATCTTATCAAGTTGTGGACGTTCAGCTTAGTGTAGACAGCATGTACAGTTCAGTATAGTGCACTTGTGTTACAATCAGGTTTTTTAACTATCTCCTTGTCATGGGTGTAGAATGTTGTATTGTGGTTTTTCCTTATCTTAAACCAAGTTCCTATAACTACATGAACTACTAGACCACAAGTTGAGTACCATAGATCAAAGTTCATTTTTAAATTTCAAGGGGCTATTAATACTTTTAATTTTAAAGTTTCAATCTAAAATTTCTAGATTATCTTTTTCCGTATATATTATGGTAAAAAGGCATTATTGTTTTTGAAATACACTGTATAATTGTTTTAACAAAATATTGCTTTCAACCACCTATTTCATTGACTTTGTATTTTAATTATTATTTACATGATTAAGGGACATTTGTACTCTAAATCTTAAAGCTATTTATAACTTATCAAAAACTTTATGTTGGGTTGATATTGGGCTGATTTTTGGTATGTTAGTTAAGCTTAATTCTGCTCCGCTAACTTTTCCCGAAATTATGGGCTTTGGACTTTGATAAATTGTTGAAAATCACAGTTATACAGAGTTTTTTTCTAAACGCTTGTAGATATTGGGCTTATTTTTGGTATGTTAGTTAACCATGATGAGTTACAGATCAAGTTTTAGTTTTGTTCTGCTCCGCCAATTTTTCCCAAAATTATGGTCTTTGGACTTTGATGAATTGTTGAAAATCACAGTTATGCAGAGTTTTTTTCTAAACGCTTGTAGATATTGGGCTTATTTTTGGTATGTTAGTTAACCATGATGAGTTACAGATCAAGTTTAAGTTTCGTTATGCTCCGCTAATTTTTCCTGAAATTATGGTCTTTGGACTTTGATAAATTGTTGAAAATCACAGTTACAAATGTATACAGAGTTTTTTCTAAATGCCTACAGATATTGGGCTGATTTTTAATATGTAAGTCGTCCATGATGAGTTACAGATCAAGTTTAAGTTTCGTTCCCCTCCGCTAATTTTTCCTGAAATTATGGGCTTTGGACTTTGATCAATGTTGATAAATTGTTGAAAATCACAGTTATACAGACATTTTTTCTAAATGCCTTCAGATATTGGGCTGATTTTTGGTATGTGAATTAACCATGATGAGTTGCAGATCAAGTTTAAGTTTTGTTCCGCTCTACTAATTTTTGCCGAAATAACTGGCTTTGGACTTTGGTAAATTGTTAAAAATCACAGTTATACAGACTTTTTTCTATACACCTCCAAATTTAAATCTTAAACTATAAATGATTTTCTGATAAGAACACAATAATTATAGATAATGTCAACCAAGTTGCTTTTTAGTTATTTAAAGGTGACATATGACATATCTAAATGTATTATGTTCTCCCTTATTTTTTGTATGCATCACCTTATTTGACCTTCATTCAGTAATTGGATGACAAAAATGAAGTAAAAGAATTTGACATTTTAAGACTTTTGAAAAAGTTATTTAACAATGCATGAACATGTAATTTTATATTTTTGTTGGGAAATAAGATATTTAAATGGTATACATGTACATATCATGTGTACAGAGAAGTTGTCAAAACAAACAAAAGAATCAAGTGTGTAAAGCTATAATATTCATCAACATAAACTGCCAGCACATCACACTTTAAATGGGAAAGAGAAAAGCTGACTCCTTTGTATAAAATTATTTAGATTTTAGACTTATTAATGAATTGAAAATGTGAAAAGGTCTGCATGGCTAGCTACAATGTAAGTAACACAGGTACAAAGAACAGGATATAGTAAAAAGTTTGATATTAATGGGATATTTTTATATGGAAATCCACCTATAGGAGTGTACACAATCTTGATATAAAAAAATTGTCAAATATAAAATGAATTTTTAAAAGAGATATAAATAAAATCTCTTACTGGTCAACATGAGTAAATTTCTATGGTATTTATTTCCATTTAAAATATTATTTTGAATGTACATAAAAAGTAAAAAGTTGCGCTTCTGTATTGATCATTGGCTGATGTTTTTTTTTTTATAAAAATGTTATACATGTATAATCTATAATCTTTATTGCAAAAAAAATTACACCCATAAGGGCCAAGGACACATGAAGGAATACAATCAATTTTATACAACAATTTAAAATTGGGACTGCTGCTTTTTATGTCTGGATGTGAACTAAAGATTGACACAGTGTACTGTTCTCCCTATATTAATTCATTGAATATTATATCTTGGTATTAAATAGGGAAATAACATAGTGATTCTTAAAAAAATACTTTTAGTGTCATATCCTTGAAAAAATCCATTAGATTATTTAGAAGTAACACATTAACAAGATGCTAAAATCCCCTGGGGAGAATCATGGGACTATCTTTATATTAAACTTCCATGTTATTAATGAAAATTTGTCTTTTTCTCTATACATGTACATGTATGTATGTAAGATATGATTTAATAATCAGGCAAAATCAGGGCTATCATATATCAGAATATCTCATTACAGCAGATTAGTCAAATTTAGTTGATAAAAGTAAGATTATTTATGGTGAAATACATGTACAGTAATATAATATGATGACCACATTTTAAAGAAAGGTAGAAAATAAAAAGAGGAAATTAAATCATTATGCATTATGAATATAAAAAAAAAGAATGCATTTTTCATATTTGATATTAACTTATTTTGATTCTTTAAGGGCGTAAGAGCAAGAGCAAATAATATTTCTTCATAATTATAACCTGTGTGAGTAATTAGATGTGATTATTAATTTAAGTAAATAATAATGTGAGGGATTTTGAATTTTTGTTTGTAATCAGATCTCTAACTTAACTTATAAATGTCAGTGAAAGCTACAGTACATGTAGTTATTAGTTTCTTTCACATATTTGTAATTTTTGTGTGGTTGAAATGTGTTGTCATTGCTGCATAAATTATTTACAAATATCACACATCAAAATTTGGTTCTTTTTTTTTTTTAGGATGAAAACAAAAATTGAACAGTATCAATTTTTTAAAACAGTAATTTAATTTACTACTACTAGTAGTCATGGTAGTTTTGCAAAAAGTAAAACTTAAATTAGTTTTACTTTTAAGATTTTATAAATGCACAATATAATTCATACTACTATCTTTCTTCTGAACTGGATTTAAGTTTCGAATCACATGTCAAAAGTCTTAATATCATGCATTTGTATGTGTGCAAGAACTCTTAACAGGTTTACAAGTCAAAATTACCTTGCCCCAAAAAACCTACATGTATATATACACAAACTGTTCTTGTTTGTTTTTTTTACACCTTCAAAATAAGGCATATAAAAGAATAATCTGATAATTTGAGGAAAATAGAAAAATTCTAGCTTTTTTAAAGATAAGAGTTAGTTGCAGTGAGGCAACCTAGCTGATGTATTATACATGTATGTGTACAAAATGTATGTATACATGTATAAATATCTTTTTAATAGCAATTATAATATACATTATCGCTATTTTGTGCATATTTCCTTTGATCTTTTTTTGTGATCATTTTTCATATCATGCTACTCGCTTGAGATGGATAATTATCGCTAGAAACTAAGCATGCACATGGCGTTGCTAACGAAATTGACATGAAGTTGATAACGTTGCCAAAGGTAAAATAGCGATAAACAGATAATCATTGGTCATCTCAACTGGATTGCCTTCTCACTTGAGCCGAAACGGTGAAAGCGAGAAAAACAATCTCGTTGAGATAATCAACAATAATCTATAATTATGTACAAAAAAATGTACATTAAGTATAATCATGCATGCAATTAAAATTAATTTGTGAATGTTTTCGTCTATAAACATGAACATTTTGCAATTCATTATATATAGAATTGAAAATGTCAATGATATCAAAACAAATAATTTTTTGTATTGACTATTCTATATTTTGTACCTTCAAATGACCTTACTCATCAGTTGTCCTTGCAACAATGCACAGTTAAAAGTATTAACATAATGTAATAGTATAATATTGAAGCTACATTGTACATGTGTACATTTTTTTGTTATTTTAAATGGAAATCCCAGTGTGAACATATAGAACCTGTTTTATAAATAGATCCTTGTAATGTGATCATATGATACACACACCTTTATCTTTAATCTATAAATATCATTGGGAATTTGTATATCTATTATTAGAAAAGTGGGAGGGTACCTTAATTTATATACCAGTACACATATTTACAATAGACATTAGACAATATTTATTAGCACTATCACATTTACTATAAATGGTCATGACATTGATACACATTCAGACACAACAATAATATATATAATATAATTTCTCTCATAACAAACCAGTTGAATGAGAGCTAAGTACAAATGTACACCTGTGTATATTGCCAAAATAAAGAGCAAAAGAGGAAAAAAACACTTCTTTTTATTTTCTTACAATACATCAGCAATACATGTATATGCAATATAACCCCCTCTTCCCTAAAAAAAAGTTAGAAAATTTTTTGATTTTTTTATTCATTTGTTAACATGGTAAAATTTATTGTACATGTCCTCACTATAATTGTAGAATAATAGTATGTGAAGAATGATGGAAAAAGCTTTACCCGGAAATTTTAGGAATGATCTGCCTGACACATACAGAAATGGAAACCCTAGTTTTCAAGGAAATGCAGGCAACTTTTTCAACCAAAATACACGCAGTGACCCAGATAGTACTAGGACTACAACATTTAACAACTCACAGAACTCGAGACGAGGACCTAAATATCCTCAATACTCTATAACATGTATCAGATTGTCAACGTTCCAAACATGGCCAACCAGTATACAACAACACCCAGAAACAATGGCCGAGGCAGGGTTTTACTATACAGGTAAAGTGAATAGGCAATCTTGAAGATGTGAGAGGGTTGCTCTCCTTTGCTCAATGGATTTAAATCTCTTACTATAATAAATCTTTTTTTCAAAATCATGTGACCAACACTCCTATAATGTTATGAGTATCAAGAATGCAAGATTAAATTGGAAATTCAAGCAACGGCTTTCAAAACAGTAGATCTGCAATTTAAAAAAATGATTTAGGAAAAATATAACAAAAACCTTGAGCTATAATGGTATACTTTTATAAATTGTTATTTGGATGGAGAGTTGTCTCATCACTCATACCACATCTTCCTATATCTACAATGTATATATGAATTGTGAATTTACACTGCATGTGATTTGGCCTAGGTTATAGTAATCTCAGTCTGATTACAATACCTTCATCTGGCAGTAAGAGCATGGCTAAGTGGTACTTTGATTGTGCTATATGCAGAAAATTGTAGTCATTTCCAGTTTGAATGAGGAACTTAAACCCTATATTGATAGTGCTAAAAGAAACATGCTAATTGTACTTTACAGAACCAATACAACTTTCCAATGTACTCTCTTTTCAAGTCACGGGCATTTCAAATTTCTTCTTTAACTACGTATATTTGAATTGATTGCACTTTGCAGAAACATTTAATTGATTGAATGTATTGTGTGTTCATTTATAAGATTTCTTCATGAACATGCATAAAATATTTGCAAATGAAAAATTGGAAGTTAGTTTGATATTACTGCCCAAAATAGTTGTCAACTCTTAGATCTGTCGTATATTTAGCTGACAATTGTAAATTTCCTTGAACAGGTCTATGAGTTGATGACAAAATTGCCCATTGTCCGTTCATATTGTTGCAGGTCAAAATTACAGGAAGTGACATCTAATGTCCGATAAACATTTACAAGACATACTTTTTAGTTGAAAATATTGCCTTACATGTAAAAAAAATTACGTCATCCATTCAAAACTATGTAAACAATACAAATTTTGTAGGTCTTTAAATACACCTTATGAAACAATAATGTTTCGCTGTTCTTGTTTCCCATATAAGGTATTGTTTGATAGCACATACACAAGAAATACCACATTCTTTTATTTTTATCTTATTTTAAAGTTTATAAAATTTGTATATATTTTATGTAATTTGTAATGATAGTGTACATTTTCATATTTTAGAATATTCATATTTTGAATTGGAGGAAATTAAATATCCTTGTTCTTGAAAAATTGGAAGTTAGTTTGATATTACTGCCCAAAATAGTTGTCAACTCTTAGATCTGTCGTATATTTAGCTGACAATTGTAAATTTCCTTGAACAGGTCTATGAGTTGATGACAAAATTGCCCATTGTCCGTTCATATTGTTGCAGGTCAAAATTACAGGAAGTGACATCTAATGTCCGATAAACATTTACAAGACATACTTTTTAGTTGAAAATATTGCCTTACATGTAAAAAAAAAAAACCAGTTTCATGTAAATAACTTAAATATATATTTAAATTATCACATAGATTATAGATCTATATAGGTTCTTACATTTGTTCTTGGATATTGTCTTGGAATTTGATATTGTCTCCTTTAATCACATATATATTTATTCCCAGGCACATTTCTTCAACTTTGCTTAAATATTCATGCATACAGTACTAACTTTGCAAATTTAGGATTTTCCACTATCATATCATTGAGAATGGAAATGACTATTGAACATGTTGAATATTCACTTCTTGGTGGCAGGCCCAGAAAATTTATAGTGGCAGCCTATGAGTCATATGAAACAGGATGTTCAATTGTAATCAATCTAAGCTCTGCACTATGATCTACAAATGTATGTATTGGACAACCAGATCATCATCAAAGAAAACTGCTAATTACTGATGTAATATATGAAAAGAGGTTATTCTTAATTTGCAAAAATATTTCAGTACAAATATCAGTACAATTCGCTGTTGTTTTACATTTAAAAACCACCATTTTGTTTTCTGATAAATGATAGGATTTAACTTTTGGCTTCTTGTTATCAAAGTGTTTATATAGTTTTTATGGTCAGGAATGATTGACCTATATGATGTATGTCATATTCATGTAAAATTTCTGAACATACATGGTTAGTGAAACATTAACAGGCCAAACTGCCCATATATAAAAAATGTTAGACGGCTGTGTATACTTCCTCTTTTCCATTACATGTACGTTGCATAATAAATGTATGAAGACTCTTCAACATGGTGAATGAAAAAGTTTTTCTACCCACATTTCTGCAGCTAATACTGCTGAACAGCTTGACTTTATATTTCACCAGCAGCTTGCCCCTTATGAGTTATAACATGCATGCAGTTTTGGATCTGTCAGACAGTTACTTCCTGTTTTCCAATTCTTTTAATTTTTCAGTCACTGTAGTGTTTAATGAAGTTAAAAATATGTTTTCAAACATTTCTTTGGTATGCAGTGTACTATTTAATGAATAGAGAGTATACATATTTGGTCAGCAGCTTGGCAGTCACAATTTGTTATGCGTGGACTTATATCCAACCTTTAAGACAACTACTACTTTTTTACTGATAATTTGAAGTACACATTGGATATATGCAATGTTTGAAATCATGTTTACTATTAGTAAAACAATATATTTTTAGTGAAATGGTGGGTATTTTTTTTTATTATTTAGATGACAGAGTGTTACTTTTTACATTTCTAAAGTTAAACCAAAATCCTTCATCCTGATTTTCAGTTTGAATGCTTACAGAATTGCAGCTGAAAAATTGTTCATATGCAAAATTTGTATTTACAGGCAACAATGATTCTGAACAGTTGTGGAAAAGTGGTATAAAGTATAAAACTCAAACTCAAGACTTAAATTTTTTTATATTTGCAGGTAACAATGATCATGTTCGATGTTTTCATTGTGGTATCGGACTACAGAACTGGGACTCTGAAGACAATCCTTTTGTAGAGCATGCTAGGTGGTCCGCAGAATGTCAGTTTCTCAAAGACAAGAAAGGTTTAGATTTCATTGCAACTGTACAAGATGCTGTCAGGAGAGTACAAATGGTAAGTCGTAAGATATTGTCTGACTCTGATCTTATTGAGGAGAGACTGAACTGATGAACCATATTTTCTTAATTCATATTTATGCCCCGCCTAGGATAATATGTTTTTTGGTCTGCATGGTCGTTCATTTGTCAGTCTGTTCCACTTCAGGTTAAAGTTTTTGGTCAAGGTAGTTATTGATGAAGTTAATTGAATTCCAATCTACTTGAAACTTAGTACTTTATGTTCCCTATGATATGATCTTTCTAATTTTAAAGCCAAATTCACTGCTTAAACGGCTGTGGGTAACTTACCCACAGCCCAAGATGGTGGACTCTAATACTCGTTGATATTTTTAATTCATACAAAATCTACCTTTTGCAACGTTTTTCATGCAGAATGTATATATTTATAGAATTCTTCAATAAAGAAATCACTAACAATTACCAAAAGTTTGTTAATTTTAAGTTCACTAAAGCTCAAGGCCAAATTTAAAAAGAGAATAAGACGTCCGTAACTAAGCAGACTGTCCGTAACTTTATTTTCAGATGTGGGTAACTTTTGATTTAAAATTTTAAGAGTTGTAATTTAACAATTTAAGAACAATTACCATCATAAAACCCCTTATTTGTAACCTACACAGCCGTTTATACTGCTCATTCACCACCAAATGTGTTTTTATTAACGCATTTTCTTACACATTGGAAATTTTATGTGGGGTTTTTGGTACTCGATCCTGGTTATGGTTTAAACTTTTATTAACTAATGTGTGTCTTATCGACGCTTTTTCACTTCGGACCATGGCTTTGTCATACTCTTTAAATTTTTGAGTTTAATTATCTCTTTGCTGTTTACTATCACCTCTGTTTCTTTTTATGTGTATTTTGATGAATACTCTTTGACGCGGCTCTGTATTTATACATCCCACCAGTTAGTTACAGTGTTATGGTTTTTATACGACCGCAAAAATTGAAAAATTTTTGGTTGTATATTGGTATTACCTTGGCGTCGTTGTCTGCGTCGTTGTCTGCGTCGTCGTCGTCGTCCGAAGACATTTGGTTTTCGCACTATAACTTTAGTATAAGTAAATAGAAATCTATGAAATTTTAACACAAGGTTTATGACCACAAAAGGAAGGTTGGGATTGATTTTGGGAGTTTTGGTCCCAACAGTTTAGGAATTAGGGGCCAAAAAGGGGCCAAATAAGCATTTTCTTGGTTTTCGCAATATTTCTTTAGTTTAAGTAAATAGTAATCTATGAAAAATTTACACAAGGTTTAGATTTGTGACCACAAAAGGAAGGTTGGGATTGATTTTGGGAGTTTTGGTTCCAACAGTTTAGGAATTAGGGACAAAAAAGGGCCCAAATAAGCATTATTCTTAGTTTTCACACAATAACTTAAGTATAAGTAAATAGAAATCAATGAAATTTAAACACAAGGATTATGACCACAAAAGGAAGGTTGGGATTGATTTTGGGATTTGAGGTCCCAACAGTTTAGGAATAAGAGGCCAAAAAGGGGCCCAAATAAGCATTTTTCTTGGTTTTCGCACCATAACTTTAGTATAAGTAAATAGAAATTTATGAAATGTAAACACAAGGTTTATGACCATAATAGGAAGGTTGGGATTGATTTTGGGAGTTTTGGTCCCAACAGTTTAGGAATAAGGGGCCCAAAATTAAACTTTGTTTGATTTCATCAAAAATTGAATAATTGGGGTTCTTTGATATGCCGAATCTTACTGTGTATGTAGATTCCTAATTTTTGGTCCCGTTTTTAAATTGGTCTACATTAAGGTCCAAAGGGTCCAAAATTAAACTTAGTTTGATTTTAACAAAACTCGAATCCTTGGGGTTCTTTGATATGCTGAATCTAAAAATGTACTTAGATTTTTTATTATTTGCCTAGTTTTCAAGTTGGTCCAAATCGGGGTCCAAAATTAAACTTTGTTTGATTTCATCAAAATTTGAATAATTGGGGTTCTTTGATATGCCAAATCTAACTGTATGTAGATTCTTAATTTTTGGTCCCGTTTTCAAATTAGTCTACATTAAAGTCCAAAGGGTCCAAAATTAAACTAAGTTTGATTTTAACAAAAATTGAATTCTTGGGCTTCTTTGATATGCTGAATCTAAACATGTACTTAGATTTTTGATTATGGGACCAGTTTTCAAGTTGGTCCAAATCAGGATCCAAAATTATTATATTGAGTATTGTGCAATAGCAAGAAATTTTCAATTGCACAGTATTCAGCAATAGCAAGAAATCTTCAATTGCACAGTATTGTGCAAAAGCAAGAAATTTTCTATTGCGCAATAGCAAGAAATCTTCAATTGCAAAATATTGTGCAATAGCAAGAAATTTTCAATTGGAGTTATCTTTCTTTGTCCAGAAGAGTAATTGAATCAACTTAAATCATTGTTTTATACAATATACAATGTATATTCACTTTTACAACCAACTGATAAATTAAAACAATCTTTACCATTCAGTGATAACAAGCACTTTTTTTTTACATTTTAATATTTTATGATGTATTTAAATGAGTAGTTATTGTTGCAAACTCCACTATAAATTTGAATTGAGATCAGTTTTGGAATAAGAGAAAGGGGGATGTGAAAAAAAAATTGAGGGGGGGGGGGGTCAATTTTTCTCATTTCAGATTTCTAAAATAAAAATAAAATTTCTTCAAACATTTTTTTGAGAGGATTAATATTCAACAGCATAGTGAATTGCTCAAAGGCAAAAAAAAATGTTTAAGTTCATTAGATAACATTCATTCTGTGTCAGAAACCTATGCTGTGTCAACTATTTAATCACTATCCAAATTTAGAGCTGAATCCAGCTTGAATGTTGTGTCCATACTTGCCCCAACTGTTCAGGGTTCAACTTCTGCGGTTGTATAAAGCTGCACCCTGCGGAGCATCTTGTTTGAATATGTTTCCTGGTATGTTTTATATTTTTTTTCTTTGTATATAGGTTGTCAGGGATTGTTATACAATTAAATTACCCTGTTGTCTTAGTTATTTATATTTTCATATACTATTTCTAATTGTTACAGTATGTTTACTGCTCTATTCTTTTTATTGTCACTGACTTTTACCTATTGTGTCTTTTAGTTTTGTTCAATTTGATGAAATTTAATGCAACTTGCATACATGTGAAATATGCAGATAGCTGTAAAACCAGGTTTTTCAATTTTTACAAAATGTCCTTTCTTCAAGTTTTCTCATTTACTGCAAATCTTTAAAGTTCAAGCATCGAATGCAACAGGCCACTAAATTTTAATTGAATCGTAATGTCATTGGACATAAAAATTAAGTGATTTTTGTTAAGCCTGCGACTTTTGTCGCAGAAAGCTCGACATAGGGATAGTGATACGGCCGGCATTCGTCATTCGTTGAGCATTGAATTTCGTGGTTTACCTGTACCCACAAAATCCACAAAAACTGGTATCCAACGAATAATAATGAATCCACAGTACCTAACTGCTCAAACTGATTAAGGTAGATAGGGTGTCTTCCTCCATTTTGGATTTTGAAATACCAGAAAACAAGGTCTAGATTTTTGTTAAAATTTGCAAATTTTGACATGAGTAGGTATTCATGAGTAAGATTTTTCATGATAATATAGAATATGTCATGTTTTATCATATTTATGGTTGTATTTTACCAAAAAGCAAATACTTTTGTTTGATTCATTTTTTTACAACTTTGCCAAATAAGGGGAGACAACTCAAAGGCAAGGGCAGATAATTCAGATAGTGTTACTTTTACAATAGAATGTGTAAGGAATTTACCCATTTTATTATGTAGCAAGAAAAAGAGTCTGGTGACCCCATTTTTTCTTCTTCTTATCTGAAAGAATACTATTGGAGCTTTCTTCTCATAATTTATCTAAAAATTCTATGGTGTAGTTTTCGTTTTATGACTGAAAATTGGATTTTCCATACATAATCTATACAAAATTTGACAATTTTGCACAACCTGTAGTGTGAAAATAAGTCTGGTGACCCATTCTTTTTATTAATGTTCTTAAACAAGCAGGATATAAACTACATTTTGGCAAAGTATTAAGAAATTCTATGGATTATAATTTAGACACCCCATCTACCTTAAATTAGTTTTTGACAGTCAAGATTTACACTTTTACACTGACAGCTTACATCACAGATGAGAGAAAGGTTTCAGGGACTATTTTACTTATATGTCATGCTTCATTGACTTTGGAATATTGATTGTTAGTTTTCTACATGTGAGTTTGTTCTTTAGACAAGTACTTTTCTTGGCCACATATGTTTGGTTTGTTTTGCATATAAGCACCTATTTATTTAATTTAAAGGGAAGACAAGTTTCCGACTATTCCTCTGAAATATGCTATAGTTAATGTTATTGGAATCATAATTTTTTTTGCTGTGTTTAAATGTGTAATTTGTTTTTTTAAGCATGCATTTGATTATTTTTACTTTGAATTGGACTAAAATGTATCGTTTTGTTACATTAGCCTGTTATTATCCAGCAATAAGTACAAAATATTTGCCAATAGATGTATCAATCAGTAGCTCTGATTTGTATATTAAAGGAGGAGGCATTGAACACAGATGGTGTAGCAGAGACTGTTGATAATGACTATGAAGAGGATGGAAATGTAAGATCAGAAGACACAGGCAAAGGTAAATAATACACTATAACTTTTCAACAATCAATTTTCATTTGATAAACTTGAATTTAAAATCATTTATCCTAGATTCAAACAGAAAATAGAATTCAATATGTATACCGACATCCCTCCCTTTATTAATATTTTAACGATTTTTATCATTGAATGAGTGTTTTGAAGTGTCTAAGCAGCAAAATATACCTTTTCATATAGAAGTGGAACAGAGAAGACTGTACTATCCATGGTGATGTGCTCTTAATATTTACTTTTTTTCTTTTTTACCTTAGATTTCTTACCTAGCGGGAAACCTCCAACGAAAGCTGAGAAAAAGAATCCATTATTAACAGATGCAGCTCAGAGTATATTAACGATGGGATATCTTCCTAAAGTTATCAAAACTGTAGTTGATAAAGTTCTAAGAGAGAAAGGTAATCGAAAGATTCAAAATGGAGAATAACTCACAAACTCTGAAATCCTTCCAATAACCTGAGATTTAAAACTTATCTGTTTTGATTTAATTCCTTTTATACAATAATTCACTAGTAATCCAGTCTATAACAACATTTATATAATCTTTTTATACACAAAAGTTTGGGAGTGGTCCTCGTGGCTATTTCAGAAAATGAGGTGGATGATATGTTTTTTTCTTTCCCACCACATGTATGTAAATTATGAAATGGAAAAAAGTCATAATTTACAGATGTCAAATGTGAAGTTTTGTAAATGTTAACAGACATGGCAAATTTAAAGTTTTGTAACTGTTGACAAACATGGTAAATGTTAAAGTTTTGTAAATGTTAACAGGCTTGGCAAATGTTAAAGAAATTTCTTTAATTTCACATCAGTTCATGGTCTGTATATATATATGTGTACATCCAATGTCTTATTTACATTCAGGAATTAAATATATAGATGTGTGCAAGCCTTGGTCTAAGCTTCATTCAATGAACAGAAAGACATGGGATGAATAACTTGGAGCACACGTAGTATGTTCTATCGGCAATCCTCTCAAAATGTCACTAATTTCTAGAAATTAGCATTTGGAATAGATACAGTTTTATGTATTGAGATGAGAAATCTCTAGCCATAAATATTTGAAAACATTTTTATATATAATTAAGAATTGCGCACAAGTTCTTATTAACTAATTATAATAGAAATGAGTTGTAATTGAAGTTGTGAACACTGATTTCAAAGTAGTAGTCTCAACATAGTGACTTACTTTGATTAAAGCATTTGTTTTATTTATGATTTATTTTAAGATCCTGCTTTGTTAAATAATATGTCTCAAATGCAGGGCTCTTGCTACTGATCGACTTGGTTGAATAAATCACTTTCCCATATCACTGCGTCTTCCCCATTGCCAAAAGTAAATCTAGTCATGTAGGTCATCGGTATTTTTCTATTTTTAAAGTTCATGTTACAGCAATTTTATGCCCCGCCATAGAGGAGGAGGCATAAAGTTATACCTTTGTCTGTTTGTCCATACAAACAAACTTACATACATATGTCTGTACATCCCAATTTCCTTTAAAAATAGTGACATTTTTAGAGGATTACTCATTAAATATAAACAGTTGTAAGTTTAACTCCTATGACAAAGAAAATATTTGGTGAGCTTTAGAACATATATGATGTACACTTTGAATTACCACATTACAATACTAATTCACGATTTCCTTATTCCAATTCCTATATTTATTTCACCCTTACTGCAAATTTTCTACCTCATTATATTTTATTCAATCCTACTTCACAGTAATAAGGTGAGTGATTTAACTGTTTGTTTGAATGTTTGACTTTCACACTATTAAACAGGGGGATTACACATTTTGAGGATGTGGAATGAATATAAAGGGAAAAGAAGATGGGGATGTGAGATTTCAAGGGTTGAAAAAGTGGAAACTGGGGGAAAATGGGCAGAAAAAAGGGGCCATCAGGAAATGAGCACCCCAACTAATTACAGCTTAAAAAACATAATTTTTACTATTATTTCACTTGGTTTCTTACATATATAACCACTTTTAAGGAATAATCTCAAATTAAATGAATGATCAGTTAACATTGGAGAAATAATTAACTTTTTTGTCCAAAATTTGTTTTTAGGCTGGACAGGTATGTCATCCAGAAGTTTAATGGAAGAAATTTACAAAATAGAGGAGAATGGAGAAAGACCTAAATCTGAACTTACAATACCAATGAGTTCCAACTTGAAAAGTTCTGTTGTTAGCATGAAGAAGAGCATGAAAGTTCTTCCCAGAAGTAAGTAAGAAAATAAGGTGATGTAACATGAGTCAGCTATTCACCAGAGTCAAAAGTAGTGGTATTAAGCAATTATAGGCCACAGTTTGGCCTTTAACAATGAGAAAAACCCACAGTAGTAGGCTACAAAACATGTGTGGTTTAAATTGTTTTACATTTTGCCAAGGTAGAGCCTTTTATAGCTGATTACATTACTCATTGTTGAAGGCTGTTTGTTCACATTGTAGTTGCTTTCATCTAGTATTTGGACTCCTAGATATTTGTTCAATTATTTTATCAAAACTAATCATTGGCAGGTTTTGAAATTACATTTGTTTTTATTCTGCTCATTCTGAACACTGATTGACAAATAAAATATGTTTATAGATATAAGAAGATATGGTATAAATGCCAAAGAGACAACTCTCCATCCAAGTCACAATTTGAAAAGGAAAACCATTGTAGGTCAAAGTACTATCTTCAATACATAACCTTGGCTCACACTGAACAGCAAGCTATAAAGGGTAAAAAAATGACTAGTTTAAATCCAATCAAACAGGAAAACCAACAGTCTATTCTGCAAAAAAAAACAAGTAACGGAAACACTTATGAACCAGATCAACAAACAACAACCACTGAACATCAGGTTCCTGAAATTATCTATATCGCATAACTTTTATTTTTTAAACAGTCGATGTTAAGAAGATAGCACAGGAAAATCAAGAAATGAAAGAACAGACACAGTGCAAGATTTGTTGTGAGGACATTGTATCTATCGTATTTCTGCCCTGTGGACATTTGTCGTCTTGTTCACAATGTGCCCCAGCCCTGAAATCATGTCCTGTATGCAGGTCAGAAATCAAAGGTTCGGTCAAAGTTCAATTTAAATAACCAAGTCATGTAGTAGCTCAGATCTGCCATTAATGTTTTATGAAAACTTTGTAAAATACATGTACCTATATATGATTGATGTATATTATTTCTTTAATTTTGTATTCTTACATGTAATTTTTGTAGATCAGTGGTTTATATGATGACTAAGATGTCTCATATTCCCATATATTCTCATGATTGTAGTAGAGTAATTCCATAATTAAGTATAATACATCATTTCAATAACTTTTATGAAATTACAGCAAAATGTCTTGATTGTGTGGGTAAAGGTAATATCTTTGGTTAGCTTAGTTGCTAGCTAAACTGTGAAGTCATTATGAAGTTAGGTATACTTTCCTTCTTTAAGAATAGACTAGTCTGACAGATAACCAATTTTTCTGTCTGTAGGACTAGGTTACTCTAAAAGGAGGGTAGTATACCTAACTATACAATGATTGCATGTTTCAGCAAAAAAGCAAGCTTATTAAAGATAATTCAAGGCATTTTGCTGTAAGGGATGTCGTCCAGTATGAATAGTTTTGAAATCTGTTATTTTATATTACATGTATCATCGTTTTAAGTTGTAGATTTATATGTTATATTTCCACCCAAAAAAATGTGTAAAATCAACTACTGTTTTCAAGGTCAGTTAAAAAGCAAGGGCTTATATCACACAAAAATCATTGATTCCATCAGTATGTTTTTAGTCATCCTTATATATGTTTATCAACAATTTATATATAAACTTAAATGATATTGAGTTGTTGCACAATAAAAGGTAAGTGAAGGTATGGTCATGTTGTAAATAAAACTACCCAGTACTACCCTAATTACATATATTATCAATGTTATATACACAATTTTTGTTTGAATTTTTTAAAGTTAATGATAGCAGGTGCAATATTTTGTTTGATGCTGGAACTTATATATTTGTTATGTAGTTTGATGCGGGGAACTTATACATTTGTTATTACGTTAAAGTATTAATTGTTTGAAATCTTCTTGAATTTGTTTTACCATGTACTTCATAAAACATTAATGGCAGATGAAGAATCTATTTTTCAATTACTGACTGATACCACTTCATGAATTTTGTGCAGGGATACAATTTAGCTACATATATGTGTAGGGTTTCTCATCAAAGAGTTCTAGAATTGGAATCCAAGTCAGTATTTGGGAAACAGACCATTGTGAAACATTATGGAAATACTCCAAAAAATTTCACAACTTGTAATTAAATCAACTGTCATTGAAAAATCTTGATAGTTATTTTTTTTACAAGTTATCACCAGCAAATGTGTTCATGTCAAAACTAGTCATTCTCATCAAATTTATTTGATGTAAATGTTGCAGCTCTTTTTTTTATCAGCCCAAGTCTTTCAATTACGATTTTTTCATTTTGTTTATCTTTGTTAAAATGTATATAATTGACTATTACCCACTATTATTTTGTTAAATGAATAATGCAACTTTGCTAATTTTTGTTAATATGTTTGTTTAAAAGTTAGAAATATATTTTTTTTACATTTAAAATTTACATGCAAGATATGCATATTTATATTTTTTAGTGTACTGATATTGCTTAAAATAAAAGCCCAGTTTAACTATTTTTTGTATTATTATTTTGTATTTTTCAATGCCAGAAACAACTTATGATTAAATGCATTTTTTAAAAGGTTTACTTTTATACAAAAATAATTAGGCAGCTTTTTGAATTGTCCAACATTTTTGTTGAGTAGATATAATAACCTCTTAATTATTATGGTTTATTTGTATGTTTCAAAGTTTAGAGTTGCAGCTTTTTCACTGAACTTGTATATACGTTATTGTTAAGGAGCCAGCTGAAGCCACTTAGCCTCCATTGTAGATTTCGAAAAAGTGCAGGCTAAAACTGCTATAGGGCAGCACTCACACCCACAAAGTGGAGAGAGATTAATATAAGTTCTGATAACGTTTTTCCCATTCCACTTTAGATAAATATGTTTAAAGCAAATGTTTGAATTAGATTAAGCCAGCCTCCATGGGAAGGATTAACACACTGCGTTAAAGACCCAGTGGTGGCCCTAAGTTGTTTTCTGTTCTTTGGTCAGTCTCTTAAATGACAGTCCCCCTTTCCAATCTCAATTCTCTACATATAAACATCCCTTTAAAGGGTTGTAAAACATACTCTTGGTGCTACGTAATGACACAATTGAAAATGTTTTCTTTACTGAGGGAAAGTATTAAGAATAAAATAAAATTAAGTAGATTAGTATTTACTATAAAATGTGAACTATCAGATTATTACATTGGATTTTCTGGTATGTTTATGTATGTATGATTGGTTGATTGATAGTTGGTGTTTTAACACCACTTTTAAGCTCCACTTTTGGACTATCTCGTGGCGGCCAGTATTTATTGGTATATGTGTATGAACATGCACTTGGTGGTGTATAAGATATGACATACAACACACCAGCCGCTAATGAAGGTCATCTCTGAAGAGGGATACCTGGAAGAACTATTCTTCCGAAATAGTTCTTCCGAAAGTCCTGAAACACTGAAATATACATTTGTATAATTGAAATCAGTGTAAGTTTCAAATAAATTAAAATAAGATTTATGATGACAAAATTGGCAGTATATTTTTAGCCATTTCAATTGTCAAATAATAAAAAATAAAATAAGATTTTGATAGTTCTTGAAGTTGAGAATAAAAGGTCTGCTTTGTTTTTTTCTTCACCGTAAGAGAAAGTTCTGACATGAATACATCAAGCTACTACATGGTCTTGGTTTATTATTGCTTATTTTATTTTTTTGTATATCGAAATTTTATTGATAATAGAGAAACTTTTCACATCGCATTTTAAACACAGAAAATGCAAATATGGTATTTCAGTAAAAAAGTAAAGAAGAACAAATGGATAATGTATGGATTGTGAAGGTTGAATGATTTGAAGATATTCTCAGATTTCTGAGAATAATTCAAAGGTAGTAGTTATGTTGGGTTTTATATAAAAGTGACTTTCAATCCTCATATATTTTTTTCTGAACACAGAACTTTAGTCTTTCAGATTGTTTGTAAAAAAGGCAGCTTGCTTCAGTTATGAATTGACATTACTTATGTTCTTTATTTTGTCTAAAACTGTTAGACAAATAGATTGTACTTCCTTGTCATGTAAGATACCACATTTCTCTTCTCATGACTGTAAGGTTTTAAATCAGAACATTTGACTGTCTTGAGAGAGACTTGAGAAGGGAAACATGGTATCACACCAAATGCAGTGGTACAATTATTTTTCTGCAAGGTGGCCAACACACGCTATTTGCAGTGTTTTAATTTGATTGCTATTATAGATAAGTAATTGAGCTGAGGAATGATAAGGAATGTAAACCTCTGACTGACTCATATTTCCGATTTTTCAACCTTTGAAAAGGATTATAATAATCAGATTGTGTTGTTTCGAACTGTAGTATGTTCAAACTTTCATGCAAAATGAAACAATGTAACGTTATAAGTGAAGCATTTTACCATTTTATTATAAAGAATTTGCTGACGACCATTTATGCCATTTTATTCATAAACACATTTCCAAAACAAAAAAAGTAATCAAAATACATTGAAGTCTTAAAGATTCTAATGTCAAATTTTTTTATTCCGAAAACTGGACAAAGAATTAATTTTGCGTTCATAAAGATCAGTAGAAACTGGATTTAACTCTGTAATTACTTTTTCAGCAAGTATGAAGTAATGTAGAATATATATGCCTTAGAATGTCTTACGCATTAGGGTGCAGAGACATTATTTACAAAACTATACTTTCAATGGTGTCTGCTCTATATCACATATAAAATGGTGAGATTTTTTTCTTATATTTTCATTAACTAAAAAATACTAAAGATTCAACACATCTGTCACAACTACAAAGATGATCAAAATATAGTCAAAAGTCAGTGTATATCATGTTCAACAGTTTACATCACGCAGGTGATGACGCAGGGCATAAGTATTTGTAATATTTATTTTGCACATATATTTTCAGGCACAATGTATGCTTATAATATGTCAAATAACCTACAGAAACCATACTTATGTTTCAGCATCCTCCCAATATTTTCATTTCAGTCTTTCAGTTGTTGCAAATTTTAAAGTACATTTTTAAATTTAATTGTCTTGGTTTATCAACCGGTTTAAAACAAAATTTTGGTGATTCACAAATCGTATAATAAAGAGGTTCAATGTTTTTGTGTGTAGATTGCTATCTTTTGAAATGAGGTGTGTTAGTTGAAAAAAAAATTCAAACCAGAAATAGAATAAGAGATGAATTTTTCATATTATTATACATATAACATAATTGCTTTTTTGTTTTCAAATTGTGGGGTGAATTTTCCCTTTAAAGTTATACCTGTGATAATCATTTTTCATTGATCCATAAGATGTTAACCTTTCCAATCTTTTGAAAGAGTTAATATGTTTTGGAAGATATTTTTCATAGATTCATAAATTATCCTAGTTTGTGATTTAATAATAATTCATTATCCTCTTATTTTCATTTGTAATTTCGCAAACATTTTTAATATATATGGGTAATAGGAGCATATAAAAAATTATCTGGGTAATAGGATCATATCAAAAATTATAAAAGATGAAAAACATATATAAATATGATAATAAAGATAAATATGCATAAAAAAAATTTACACAAAATTATCATTGTTGATCTTGAATCCCTCCCTTATAATGAAGGCAATATACCTCTACATAAAAGGGATTTAACCGTATATAATACAAGTTCATATGTATCGAGTCATTTCCATATGTATTAACCCAAAGTGTACAGCTGTTATCTGCTCTTTGGTCGGGTTGTTTCCTCTTTGACATATTCCCTATTTCCATTCTCAATTTTACACTTGATAAACCTGTCCAATGTGCCAGATAAATATTTTAAAGCATTTCAATATTTTATCTTAAAATACAGGTAAGGATATTTTCAAATTGATGGGGAAAAACAAATTCGGCAATTTGATTGAGGAAGATATTAAGTCCTACTGTTGTATGTACATAACATGTAGTTCCAAACAACTTTTCTTTAAACAAAGAGCATTTTGTCCTACAGACACATATTCTTGTTGAACTGTCTTTTCAGGATGCTGGCTTAGAAATCTTTCAAACAAGAACACTTCTCTTTTATAGAAATTGTAATAATAATACAAATATAGTAATAATACTAATAATGATAGTAATAAATGTTTTACTACTATGATCATTATTGTATAATAGACAACATTTTTTCTTTATAAAATTGTCTATTAATGTAAGTTCTAATGTACTGTGGATTCTTTTATTTTCCTTGGTACACAATGAACCAATTTTCAGGAATTAAAAACAAATCATATTTTTGGGGAAACTTTATTTCATGGTTTTGCAAAAGTATGCATACAAGCTTAAAAGATCATTTGTAAGGAAGAATGCACAGTAGTAACACGCGTTATAACACTATGATGATTATTATTTGTTTGTAGGTGAAATAAGTAAGTTAGTAAGTAAATATGGTTGATAAAAATAAAAACAAAATTCATCATAAAAAATTAATAAAAAAAAAAAATTTACATTTTTTATTATCTTTATTTTAATTGCCCATGTATTTCCTTTGGTTTCAGTATACAACAGTCAATACTAGTGGAAACAACCATTGTGATAAAACCAAATATTTATGTTGGAAGTTGAAATCATGCAGATTTCTCAGTTGTTATATGACCGCAAATTTTTTTTGGTATAATGGTATGATGTCTGCGTCGTCTGCATCTTCGTCCGATGACACATTTGGTTTTCGGACAATAACTTCAGCTTAAGTGAATAAATCTCTGAAATTTTTTTTTAAGAAAGTTCAATACCACAAAAAAAAAGGTTGGGATTGATTTTAGAAGTTATGTTGCCAACAGTTTAGGAATTAAAAAAGTGGCAAAAAACAAGCATTTTTGTAGTTTCCGGACAATAAAATGTGTGTGAGTGTATGGATCTTTTTTTTTAGCACCAACTGTTCAGGGTTGGACCTCTGCGGTCGTATAAGGCTGTGCTCAGCAAAGCAGTTTATGATAATACAGCTTCACTGTATATATCCATTCAATCATTTAAGAAAAAAAATCTTTTTTGTTAAATTACTCTTGATTTTGCATTTCTTAACATGTTTAAAATACTAAAAAAAAAATAAAAAAAATCACCAATTTTACAGATAGTTGCAAGTAAAAATTTAAATACAGGTCACACCCATCTTATTGAAAAGCATAGCTGTAAAAGAAAGATGTCGGTAAAACATCATGGAGACAGTAACCAACCAATGACTGAGAAAAAAAAACAGATATTTAAATGTCAGCATAGTTTTAGTTGGTGAAAAAGTGTTAACAATTGGCAAGTCCCTTCAATACTTGAGAGTAGTATGATGATCTGTATTTGTTAAAATGCTTGTTCTTTGTTTTATGATGGATAGGCGTCTAATATCATACCTGCAAACTTCTGAAGATCCTTAGGAGGAAGTTTTAAGCAAAAGAGGATTAAATTCCTGTGTTAAGGTATCAGTATAGAACTAAGAATATTATGTGGTATTATTGCCAACAGGGAAACTATCCACCTAAGAACAAATGCTTTATAGATGTAAGCAAATATAGGTGACCTTCAACAATGAGAAAAACATATTCTAGTACTGGTATAGAAAGCTATTAAATGCCAAGGCATGATAAGTTATAAAACATTTCAAAGAAGAAAAACCAATAGACCGATCATTGGGTAAAACTAATAATAAATATGATGGATTTTTAACCGGATTTTTGTGACAAAAATGTCGGTTATTGATTTGGAGATGTACGGCGGGCGGCAATCAAATGTTGTCCGTGCATTAACTCATGAACCGTTCAACCAAAGCTTTTAAAATTTAATATGTTATTACTGACAACTATACGAAGGTCAAGTTCAATAATGGCGGTTTTGACTTTTACCGTTCAGGAGTTATGGTTCTTGAAAGGCGGCAATCAAATGTTGTCCGTGCATTAACTCATGAACCGTTCAACCAAAGCTTTTAAAATTTTAATATGTTATTACTGACAACTATACGAAGGTCAAGTTCAATAATGGCGATTTTGACTTTTACCGTTCAGGAGTTATGGTTCTTGAAAGATTGAAAAATGGAGTTTTCAGTCGTGTCCGTGCATTTACTCATGAACTGTTCTACCAAAGCTTCCCAAATTTTAATATGTTGTTACTGATGACAGAATGGAGGTCAAGTTCAATAATGACGATTTTGACTTTAACCGTTCAGGAGTTATGGTTCTTGAAAGATTGAAAAATGGAGTTTCCAGTCGTGTCCGTGCATTTATGCATGAACTGTTCTAGCAAAGCTTCCGAAATTTTAATATGCTGTTACTGATGACAAAATGGAGGTCAAGTTCAATAATGACGATTTTGACTTTTACCGTTCAGGAGTTATGGTTCTTGAAAGATTGAAAAATGGTGTTTCCCGTCGTGTCCTTGCATTTTCTCATGAACCATTCAACCAAAGCTTTTGAAATTTTAATATGTTGTTACTGATAACAAAATAGAGGTCAAGTTCCATAATGACGATTTTGACTTTTACTGTTCAGGAGTTATGGTTCTTGAAAGGTCGTAAAATGGCGTTTCCATTCACGTTGTTGCATTTACTCGTGAACCATTCAATCTAAGCTTTTCAAATATTATTATTTCAAAATGTTGATACTGATGACAAAATGGAGGTCAAATTTGATATTGATGATTTTCACTTTCACCATTCATCAGTAATGGTTCTTGTGATATTGCCAGGACACAAATAAATGTAAATAAATCCGGTTTGCTGTCGTGACAGCCTCTTGTTATTTGGTTACCTGTAGTTGCCTGAATCCTAATTTGTTGTTATGTGATGGATAGTTAATGTACTGGCAATCATGTAGCATTTATACCCATTATTCTCCAAACTTTGAGATAGCACAGGGTATATAGTTTCAAACCAGTCCATCACTCTGTCAGTGGCTTTCGACCAGTCTGTCCATGAGTCATTCATTTTAGTTTCTAGATGCAACTTTAATACTTTATATAAAATTTCAAAATTACATGGATACAAGGTCCCCTTTAGTGACAGATGGATCACAATGTCTTAAGGCCAAGGTCATAGTTACTAGACTAAACTTTTTGTGTAAACAAGTGATTTTGTATGCTACTTCAAATACTTATAGGTCTACAACCTTCCTACATTATATTTGGTCACATATGAAAGGAAGATCCTTATTGATTTTGAAGGAATACCTCAAAGGTCAAGGCCATAATTACTAAAAATAGACCAAATTTTGTGCACAACATGGTTTCTGGATGCTAAATCGAATACTAGGTGTGGGATTCTAACCTTACTTGGATATATAGTTACATATAATAAGATGCAGATCACTATTGATTTTGCAGTCAAAGTTAGCTAATCCAGCAGTGGCAGAATACACAATAAATACATGCAGAATCTTGGAACATCACTGTAGATCTTGGCCATATCAACTAAGAAACAAACAAAAGTTTCCTCATTTTATTTACAATCACAATATAAATATTATATTCCCTAATATACAAACATTAAGAATTGTACCAATGGATTTTTGACATCCTGATCAAGTGTACATATCAACAATACACAAAGGTTACATAATGATTCAGCACAAACTTTAGCCCTTGAAATTTCATAGTAATGCATTCAATTTAAAATGGACCAAAAAACAGAATGATAAATCTTAAAAATGTTGAAACATTTGTATTCCTGGATATCATTTTCTGAAGACCTAAGAAAAAATGGTAATTTGCGTGGATATTGGATTTGGTGATGTTGCCAAAGTCTGCCAAGCTGGAAGGAAATTATTACTTTGTTGAACATTCATGGTTCACCAGTGACCTGTATCCGTGAAATCCACAATATTTTGTATCCAAACAAAATAATGAGTCCTTAGTACATTGAATGTGTTAATATATGATGCTGCACAAAATTTACATTTGCTTCTACATCTTTCTCAATTTTGTTATTTATCAGTCTTTTGATGAGGACCATTATGAATCTCCAGTGTTTTATTATATACATAAATACAGCAAACATAGGCAGATCCAGTGCCCCCCTCTTACTTGGGAAAAATTTGGTTGATAATATATATAAAGGGAATCACTGAAGCATGAGTTCTGGATCTGCCACTGGCAAATGATACATGCACATAAGCCACAAGGACTGACAAACTCAAAAGATTTCAACAACTTTTGGTTTTTTTTTTCATAATAGTGCGATTTTTCAAAGGAATATAACTGTGTAAATATTTTATTTAGAATTTAGAAATAGAAGAGAATTTTCCTGTGCGAATTCATGAATGCAACCTATGATGTAGTTATCTATCAACAATGCCGAAGTATAAATAGGTTACACAAACATTTGTTATATTTACACACTAGATTTGTCTACCAATAAAAAACAATTCCCCCTTAAATACCTTTCTGAATCACAGTTTAATTGCACCACTTAAATAAGAAAAAAAGTTGCTATTTCTACATGTATTTCCCATTTACAGATAAATTTTCACTATATTTAATAGGAAATTGTATACCTATTTTTTGTGGACCTCAGTGCCACGTTAGTACAGGTTTTAAACCATATAAGTACTTGTATTTTCGTGGGTTCTAATTTTCAACATTTGTTTTTTCGTTGAACATTTTAACTTCATAATTCTTCTGAACAAATCAAATTCACAAAAATTAGTAACCTACATATAATGATGAATCTACAGTATCTATTTAAAATGCACAATTTAACAACTTTAAAAAAATTTCAAGTAAACTTTTTGCACATACATTATACATTGTAATAAACTGTTGATACAGAGATATGTCTCTCAGTCTTAATCACAAACTCATACATTGTTGCCACACCATAAAACAAAACTCCTAAGTCTTGCATTTTTTCCAACTTTGAAGAAGTAGGGTACAACTGGTTATTTTATTTGGAGTACAATTTCGCCAGTGTCTCGAGAGAAAAAAAATATACATCTAATGTTCTTTTACAAGAAATTGAGGATCTATAAAATTATGTATTTCTAACAAAAGCTACTTAGTATTCAGACCAGATACACAATAAACAAAAATAAGAAGATGTGGTGTGATTGCCATGAGACAAATCTTCACCAAAGACACATGATGTAGAAGTTAGCAATTATAAAACAATTATTCTTTATCACAATCAAGCATTAATTTCTACAGCAAAAAAATAAACCACACATAAACTAACAACCTATGAAAAAAGCTAAGCAGTAACAAAATATATTGCTAACATAAATAAAAAAGATGATGCTCATTTACTCAATAATTCTATAGATAAATTGGATTGTCAGTGACTTCCAGATACTTAAAACACAGAAACAATCATACATCTCTTGTATAATTTTATTTTTAGACATTCATGTGGCATGGATAGGGTTGGCAGAATAGAGATTGGTCAAAAGCGCAGAATAAAAGAGAAAAAAATAAAGACTAGAGCATAATGGACAAAATAAATTAAGAATAGAGAAAAAATTGTCTAAAAAACTAATGAATTAAGACCCTCACATATATTATAATGCAACAAATCCTGAAATATAACAGAATAAAACATAAACAAAGACAACAATTTGAAACAAACATGAAAATGGGGAATATGTCAAAGAGACAACAACCCTTCAAAAGAATAGACAACAGCCATAGGTCTCCAACAAAGCTTAACTCCAATGTAACTCCATTTGAAAAGTATTGCAACTTAACTTACAATAAAATAATGTTATATTCTCTTATATTTTATATAAGTTTACATTCCTCAGAAATCTGTAAGGCATGAAACCAATATTATCTTACAAATTTCTGAGTTTTCCTAATGCATTTTGTTTAATTTTTTTTCAGATTAATTGCAGTGATATATATGGAGTGATCAGTTCTAACAGCTACAAGCTATCATACACATTTTACAGATATCTCAATGTCTTATATTTAATCTACAAAATAATTATTATCTGTTAAGAACTGTGTAAGTTATAAAAATAAGAAAATGTGGTATGATTGCCACTGAGACAACTCTCTACAAGAGACCAAAATGACACAGAAATTAACAACTATAGGCAGGGGCGTAGCTACCCGGAGGCACGACAGCACGTGCATCCACGTCGTTTTCACACAAAAAAAAAAAAAAAAAAAAAAATGTAGAAGAGAGAGAGATGAGTTGGTCAGTCGGAATCGGAGACTTTTGGTGTCTTTTCCGTCTATCCCGGATATTAGTTTGACAACCTAGTTACAAGTGTTGATGAAGCTGTTCATTCAGAAAAAGATCATAGCTCCGAAGTTGCGTGCACATTGATTCGGCATGCAAAAAAAGAAATGGCAAAATAAAAATTTATAAATTGAATGTTAAAAGAAAACAACTATGTTGTCACTTTTTTTTAATTGATGAAATATCATTAAATAATGACATTTGGTTTCAAAATAATTATTTTTTTTGGAGATTATGACAAATTCGGAAGGTTACTTGTATCTTTACAAGATTTTTACTTTTGAATTTGTAATACTCAGTCTAAGATATGTAGTTTTGGAGCACATTTTACAGTGTACAGTTCATCAGTTTGGAATGAGATGTACCAATCGGCATTAGAATTATCAGATCCCTTTGATATCGTTGAAAATATGCCGAGGCGATGTGGTTGACAGACTACCGGACAATTATGCCGGAGCCAATCACCCTGCAACCACGCCAAAACAGTATTGGAAAGTCTCATTATTTTTTGCGTTCATAGACCATATGATAAGGCAACTGGAGAGTGGGGTCGCGTCAAGTTATCAGAAAATCGCTTCTTTGTGCTGTATCTGCTTCATCGTGTTGTAGGAAATATCACAAACGAACAAATCTCAATATTGTCTGAAACATACGAAACTGACCTAGCATGTAATTTTGACGAATTCAATTGGGAGGTCGCTCGATGCCGAACACGTACGCTGGTTTATAACATCTCGCGAGTGCTACCATGCCATGAAATCCCTGAGATCTATCAGTCACGGTATTACGTATGTAATTGAAAACAAATGTACGATCAACAATTCTAATGCAACAACGTTTGTAACGTTCATTTTGATTGGATAACGTCACTTTCTTACATGGCATCAATTGACAATTGATGCTATGGGACGTACGCGCAAGCGCAGACGGCATATGACAGATTTAAAATACATGTTTTAACGTTGTTTTCTGTCAGTTTCATTAGAATGGAGATAACACTATTGTATTTTAAGCTCCGACGGCATCAATTTGGGATTTGATGGTCGCAAATACCCGTTTACTGTCTCCGCTAACGCGTCGCCAGTAAACTTAATTTGCGACCATCAAATCCCCAATTGATGCCGTCGGAGCTTAAAATACAATACAGTTATCTCCTAATGAACAACGAAAGTTACAAAGCATTACTGCATATATTCATCGGGATTTCAGTGTGAATGTTGACAAAGTAATAGAGAAGTTTGTTTCTGCCCAGACCCGAAGAGCAGATTTTGGACAATTTTGAGTAAATTCTGTATCACAAATATGTGTTGTTTATGTATTACTATATTCAGAAGATTTATTAATAGTTTTACATTCATAATTTTTTATCTACATATAGCTCCTCTTTTAACCGTCCTATGACCGAAAACCGAAGAAAAAAAACTTTGCTGCATAATAGGGTCCCAAAAAAATTGCTTCCACATCGTTTCTTTCTAGCTACGCCCCTGATAGGTCACTGAATGGCCTTCAACAATGAGAATTTAGTTTTAAGTTCAAGTTTCAGCTCAATTTCAATCTTGACTTTAATCTAAATCTTGATTTTAATATTAGTTCTAAATGATGCTAAAATGTCATAGTCAGAATATATATATATATATATATTTGATATGTAGTGGTCTTCTATAAATGATTACTTATTTTTATAAGAATTTCATGTATAACAATTCAAACATAAATCATCAATGGCAACACAATTTCAACAAAAAAATTAAGCAACAAAAATGACCCATTTCTACGTAACAAAAATCATAAAAAACTTGAAAATTCTTAAACAAAAAATAAAAAAGTTCTATTTCCTATTTAATAACTAATTAACATGACCAAAAACAAATTAACGATGTAAAATGAACACGACTCAGTTAACTGAGCACTTTTTAGTGATCTGATGGAATAAGTGACAAAAAATTAAGGTATATGTAAGTTAAAGTATTCTTATTGGTCCCTTTGAGTTCAGTAAAACAGTGACTTGTCCTCATAAACAAACAACAAATATGAAGTTATATTTACATCTAGTAAACAAGAAAAAGTCAAAACAAAGCACTTGCCATGGGCTGGTCTAAATTACTGTTTCCTAAAGAACTTTAAACTGACACTTTTAGAGGGCTATCTAAATTGTTGTTCCCTAAAGAAATTTAAACGGCCAACCTTCAAGGGCTACCCTAAAGTTGTTCCCTAAATTTAAAAGGGATTTTTAGAAGTTGAACACTTTTAATAATAGGTTTTTGGTACAGAAGTTTTAAATTAAGTACATGTATCAACATATCAAATTAAATCTTACAGGGGGTCAACTTCAGATGTGATATTGTATTATCTAGTTCAATGTTGGTAAATTGTCCGGGAGGGAATCCTGATAGATCCTCAGAACTAAGAAGTCGTTATTTTGTGGGAATTACAACAATTTAAAATGTATGAGCAATGACAACTTCTTCAACTAAAAGACATATGGGAGAATATGAGCAAATAATAAGGAACATGTCTTTCTTGTTTCTCAAGCTTAATTATGCCCTTATATATTAATGTGTGTTTTAATCATGAAACGTATCATATATACTGTAAATTCTTAACAATGTAATTATTTGTCTAGAGGAATTCATCAACTTTATGAGTATTGACTACAAAACATGCTAACTCCTTTCAAATCATAGTTTATAAGGCTATTTAAAAATAACTATCAGTTTCTCAGAAATAGTACAAATAAAATGTCATCCTTTCATTGGATATTGTTCTTAACTGGTACTTAATAAACTGTTTGCAAAAACAGTAGAATTTCAAAACAGGAATCCAGTTTACTGCACTATATATTGCTGTATTATTTTGTAAATTGATACTGGATCCTTGTTGTGTAATACTATTGTTGGACTGAATGAACAATTTGGGGTCAGTTTTTAAATATCCAATGTATAAGGATACATAGGATGTTAATCTAAGGTAGTATGGGTGAATAACGAAAAATTATAGAATTTTTTTCATACTTCGCTTAAATATAGTATATATTGTAATATGCTCAAAAACATTATATAAATTATAGGTCACAAAGCTTGTTTTCAAGACACCTTTTGTAAGGATTATAGAGGAATACATCATCAGGGGAATAGAAAGTAAAATAATAAATAGAATTTTTAAATAATATAAAAGAAGATAGTTTTCATATAGTGTTTTCAGAATATCAAAAGAGCACAGTTCCTTTTTTTCAGCTATAACATAAAACAGAAAAATTCTTTAACAATTGACAATTTTTGACAGTGTTTTCAGAATATCAAAAGAAAAACACAGTTTGTTTTTTCAGCTATAACATAAAACAGAAAAATTCCATTTAGATTTTTTTATTAATTTACAATTTTTAAGTAACCTCCCCTTAATATGAAAAGTTAACAAAAAATTGATCTCATCAAAAATATTGTACATTTGGAAACATACTTATAATTAAAAGATAAAATCACATAAATTTGTTCCTTTTAATGAAATTCTTTTAATAAATTGCATCTTGGCATTGAAATTTGCTGACTTCATTTAAAAGTGATGTACTATTTTAAAATCCTAGGTTGGCTGAAGACACCCATACCACCATAACAATGAATCCTCCTCATTCCTGAGCTCTTGGCAAGAATTTATTATTAATGTAATGAGAAAATGAGAGCAATTTTTAAGTGGCCTTATCTATGCAACAATTACAATTTACAGTCATAAAAAATAACAAAAACTGATAAAATCTGAAATATACCATTAATAAAACTATTAATGTGTAATATAATGGATAACGTAACAATGTTATTTTTTGATTATCTGTAATCAAACGCTGGAGATTCTTCTGTTTTGTTTGAGTCCTGTATGTTGTTTGTATGGAACGTTCCTACATCAATTCTCTTGCTAGGACTGTTAGTACTACTTCCTGTCGCTCCAGGTGATCTTAAATTAGAAATAGGTACAAAGTTAAAGTAAATTAACATGCAAATTTGAAATCTGGAATATACGGACAATTTTAAATCTTTGTCACACATTATAAAGAGAATAAGTACATACATTTTTTTAGAATTTGATCAAAATTGTTTGTCATAATTCTATCAATTGTGTGATTTTTGTGCGCCACAATTTTGTCCAGGGTAAGGTGGATTGTTCACCAACAAATTTATTTAACCTGGCTCATTGTTCATGGTGTGTGCCCAAAGTCATGAGTGTCTAATGAACCTTACCTGAGAGGACTAGAATTTGTTGACATTTGATCAGAACTGTTAGTTTTGGTTTTATGAGTTGAGTGATCTCCCCTTACCTGAGAGGACTAGAATTTGTTGACATTTGATCAGAACTGTTAGTTTTGGTTTTATGAGTTGAGTGATCTCCCCTTACCTGAGATGACTAGAATTTGTTGACATTTGATCAAAACTGTAAGTTTTGGTTTTATGAGTAGAGTGATCTCCCCTTACCTGACAGGACTAGAATTTGTTGTCATTTGATCAGAACTGTTAGTTTTGGTTTTATGAGTTGAGTGATCTCCCCTTACCTGAGATGACTAGAATTTGTTGACATTTTAGAACTTTTAGTTTTGGTTTTATGAGTAGAGTGATCTCCCCTTACCTGAGAGGACTAGAATTTGTTGTCATTTGATCAGAACTGTTAGTTTTGGTTTTATGAGTAGAGTGATCTCTCCTTACCTGAGAGAACTAGAATTTGTTGACATTTGATCAGAACTGTTAGTTTTGGTTTTATGAGTTGAGTGATCTCCCCTTACCTGAGATGACTATAATTTGTTGACATTTGATCAGAACTGTAAGTTTTGGTTTTATGAGTAGAGTGATCTCCCCTTACCTGACAGGACTAGAATTTGTTGACATTTGATCAGAACTGTTAGTTTTGGTTTTATGAGTTGAGTGATCTCCCTTACCTGAGAGGACTAGTTTGTTGACATTTGATCAGAACTGTTAGTTTTGGTTTTATGAGTAGAGTGATCTCCCCTTACCTGAGAGGACTAGAGTTTGTTGACATCTGATCAGAACTCTCTGTTTTGGATTTATGAGTACAGTGATCTCCCCTTACCTGAGAGGACTAGAATTTGTTGACATTTGATCAGAACTGTTAGTTTTGGTTTTATGAGTTGAGTGATCTCTCCTTACCTGAGAGAACTAGAATTTGTTGACATTTGATCAGAACTGTTAGTTTTGGTTTTATGAGTTGAGTGATCTCCCCTTACCTGAGATGACTATAATCTGTTGACATTTGATCAGAACTGTAAGTTTTGGTTTTATGAGTAGAGTGATCTCCCCTTACCTGACAGGACTAGAATTTGTTGACATTTGATCAGAACTGTTAGTTTTGGTTTTATGAGTTGAGTGACTCCCCTTACCTGAGAGGACTAGTTTGTTGACATTTGATCAGAACTGTTAGTTTTGGTTTTATGAGTAGAGTGATCTCCCCTTACCTGAGAGGACTAGAGTTTGTTGACATCTGATCAGAACTCTCTGTTTTGGATTTATGAGTACAGTGATCTCCCCTTACCTGAGAGGACTAGAATTTGTTGACATTTGATCAGAACTGTTAGTTTTGGTTTTATGAGTTGAGTGATCTCCCCTTACCTGAGAGGACTAGAATTTGTTGACATTTGATCAGAACTGTTAGTTTTTGTTTTATGAGTAGAGTGATCTCCCCTTACCTGAGAGGACTAGAATTTGTTGACATTTGATCAGAACTGTTAGTTTTGGATTTATGAGTCGAGTGATCTCCCCTTACCTGAGAGGACTAGAATTTGTTGACATTTGATCAGAACTGTTAGTTTTGGTTTTATGAGTTGAGTGATCTCCCCTTACCTGAGAGGACTAGAATTTGTTGACATTTGATCAGAACTGTTAGTTTTTGTTTTATGAGTAGAGTGATCTCCCCTTACCTGAGAGGACTAGAATTTGTTGACATTTGATCAGAACTGTTAGTTTTGGATTTATGAGTCGAGTGATCTCCCCTTACCTGAGAGGACTAGAATTTGTTGACATTTGATCAGAACTGTTAGTTTTGGTTTTATGAGTAGAGTTATCTGGCTTGTCTGTCTCACTTGCTGTACTTAAAACTTCATCATCATATATTCTGTACCTGCAAACAAAATTGAAAAGTTACCAAAAAATTTGATCAGCACACTGAATGTGCATTTGTTTCTGAAATTTGTGTTCAATTTAATTCATTCCATCTGATTTTATGTTTATCAATAAAATTAATTATATTGTGTGCTTTGCTGAACACATGTGTAAGTCATAGTATCAGAAAACATGAAGTGACTGCTTGATTTATTGGCTTTGAACTACCCGGTAGTTGTAAGTAATCTCAGATCTGTGCTTGGCATCTGTTTGTTTTTTGGAATGTACAAGTTCCCGGCCAGGTGCACTCTGTGTTTTTGTTAGATGTATTTCTATTTGTATCCATCTGATGAGTTCATTTTTTTTTCCACTGATTTTCATAGTTCCTTCGTAGATTGTACTGTTACACCACTGTCAAAGCCTAGGGGGAAAATTGGTATCCTGGTAACACATTTAACTGAGCCACATTCTATATTTATGTGTCTGTCCCAAGTCAGGAGTCTGTTACTCAGTATTTGTCATTTGTTGCTGTGCTACATATTTAATTTTTGTTTATTTTTGGTAAAAAAAATTAAACCATTAGTTTTCTCATTTGAATTGTTTCACTTCTGTCATTTTATGGCTTCTTAGCTGACTATGCAGTATGGGCTTTGCTTATTGTTGAGGGCTGTATGGTGACCTATAGTTGTTAATGTCTGCGTCATTTTGTCTCTTGTGAAGAGTTGTCGCATTGGCAATCATACCACATCTTCTTTTTTATATGATATTGGTATTTTATATCAACTTTACCTAAAACCATTTTCATCTTCATATTCATGATTCTCGTCATCACTATCTTCATCGGGGAGACAAACATAACTTCTAGTTCTATATCTCCTGTCTAAAAATAGAAACAAGGTGACAAACAACACATCTAATTCTATATCTCTTATCTAAAAATAGAAACAAGGGAGACAAACGTAACTTCTAGTTCTATATCTCCTATCTAAAAATAGAAAATAAGGGAGACAAAAACTACCTCTTGTTTCCCTGACTAAAAATTGAAAACAAGTGAGATAAAATTTCATCTTGTTCTTATTCTCTATCTTAAAGTAGAAAACAAAAGACTTACATAAGTTCAACATATAAATCGCCTTCGGTATAAATCAAGGGAGACAAACGCTAAGTTGTATACTACACAAAGTAGTACATACATTCCTTTCAATGTAAACTGAGTTCTGAAAGTGCTTGCTGAATATTAACTTTTATGTGGTTGTTTTATAACATCAAAATAAACCTCTGATGAGTAATTTAGAGTTTATACAAACCTGTTGTGATAAGACTTGTACAGCCTCTGCATGTTTGGCATTCCTCAGATCAATGCTATTAACTGATAGTATAGCATCTCCTACATACAGGTTCTCACATCTATCGGCAGGCTGACCTTCATGGATTTCTGATATCAAGATTGGAACACCATGCTCTTTACCACCCTGTAATAACAGATTTATTTTTTATCAATCTTAATGTTAAAAATGTTGATTACATTGGTTGAAATGAAATACTGTGATTTCACAGAACTAGAACTTTAAATATAAACTGGTAATTACACATGTGAAAATAAATTGGATAATTTCACATGTGAAAACCAATCCGATTATTTCATGTGAAAATAAATTGGATAATTTCATCTAATTTCATCTGATTTTATACATTGGGTGATGTCAAGACATTGTAGATGATCATGATGATGCATCAAAACAAAATGTGAATATGCAGAAAAAGATATAGTTTGTTGTAATTTACTTATAAGTGCCATTAAAAAGCCAACTGTCAATGTAATAAGAGGAACAACTTGTCAAAGAACTAATATGTATAAAATTATTCAACTTGTGACAGAAGAACACTGACAATTTAATCATGTGCTAACAGCTACACTTGTCAGTTTACGTGTTGTTTGGTCACTCATTGATCATTTTTCTATATTTGATTTCTTAGATAAGTTATTCCATAAGTCTTTTTGCAAAAGTGAGAATGGTGTGTCCATTATACGTTTGAATTTGATCATACACCACAAAAATCCTCATTATATCAGAAAATGACTGTAGTATACCAGTATAGAAAATGAAAATTCATTATTACAAAAAAAATGCAATGTATTCTTTCCTAAAATATTTACTTACAGTTATTGACAAACCTAGTCCATCATCAGCACCTTTCTGTATAAGGACCTTCCTCACATCTCCCAAACCATGCTGTTTTCTTAACGATTTAAAGTCCTGCAAAATTAAGAACAATGTTGAAATTTTATAGCACAATGTATTAATTCAGTTATGTGGAGATTTTTCATACCGGTATGATTAATTAACTGAATTCTATTGAAAGTTTGACAACATTGTTATAGAGTTCCCAAAACACAGGTTTATCTCATAAATATTATAAAACTTACATGGCCGGCTGGAACAGGTAATTTTTTCTTCCAGTTATTCCGTCCACGACAAGCTCGTATAACTGTTTTGTGTCTGTGTAATGGATTTCTGCTTCTAACTGGTTCCAAAGCTTGTCATGCTCTGCTCCTCTCATGTCTCGACCTAACAACTGGATCTGCTGAATTCTACAAAACATAAAAGACATCATAGAATGATTGTTTGTGGTTTATTTAACATATAATAGCAAATATTTCATATAAAAAGAAGATGTATTGCAATTGCCAATGAGACAACTCTTCAGAAGAGCCCAAATGAAAAAGAAATTAACAACTATAGTTCACTGTACAGCCTATCAAAGACAAAAATAAATTATCAATACATTTTTTTATGAAGCTCTGCAAAGTGGGTCTACCAGCATAAGGTAAAAACTTTCATTGCTCTCAATGATTGTGTAAGAGGCCACAGTGGCTAAATGGGTTAAGTAGTTCATCAACAGCAATCAGCTAGCAATGTAGCATGTATATACTGAGCTTGTGACACTTAACTTAATTGACCTGGATTGCCAGTTATCTGGCAGAGGTTATGACTCTATCAAGGTTATCAGGTTTCCTCCATCAATATAACTGGCACATGAAATGGGCACTGACAATCCCCTGAAAGCTTCTTTCTTGTATAGGTGCTTAAAAACTCATCTTAAAACTTATACTTCTGTTTCAATGTGTATTTACCTTCCAGCTAATTCTTTGTCTAAATACTTAGCGGCAAGTCTTGCACCATAAACTTCTCCCTGCAGAGCTAAAACATATTGACGTAGTTCAGTATTTTCTTTCCTTAATTCTTTTACCTCTGCCTCTAATTTAGCCATATTTAAAAATTCTGCTTTTTGTGCCTGCAATTCATCTTCCTGTAATTTAAAACATTGAAAACTTTTAATTCAGAATGTTTTGTAATGTTTGTATTATTGCTAAATTTACAACAGATTAAGTTTTGCCAAATAAAAACTGGTATTTTAATTTTGATATCATTATTAGGCTCATTCTAATCTACTCCTTTCAGATATACATATGTATTAAAACATTGCAAATGTTGCATTCCTTCCATATATAGGTCACACTTACCTATTTACAAATTGTATGGGTCACAACTTCATTACAGGCCACATAAACATAAGCAAAACAAATATTTGACAGTTTTGATATCTTACATTTAGTTCAATCAACTAGTTACAAATTATAGAAAAGAGAGGATAATATGGGGTATCCATTCATGACACATTATCAGTAAATGCACAGCAAAAAACAGAAAATGCCAAGGAACATCATATATGTTCTCCAAAAGGTTTTTCTCACCAGTTTTTTCATTATGCTTGTAGAATCAGCCTCTATGCCTTTATCGGCCTGTTTCTGTAACTGTAGTGAATGGAGTTGTAATAAGACATTATGGAGTTCTTTGTCAACCAGAGCTTTAGAGGATTTCATTTCTATCATGTCTGATCTCATATCTACTAGCTGTGCCTGGAAATTAAAATAAAATTAATCTTAGTCATGTCAAATTAAGTCATGAAGGTCAAGCCTGAAGAATATCTGAAATTATTGATTGTATGCATTGTACTTCTATAAATAGAATAGCATCCTGCAATTATACCATGTATACTGAAGAGATGAGTAGATGATAATTCCTGTACATTTAAAAATACTTTATGTATTGGGATCAGATTAGGCCTCCTTGTTTAATACATGTACAAGGGTTACACCTCCCTAAACGAAATCTGATTCTTATAAAAGACATCTATAGTTGGAAGAAGTGATGAGGCATCTGCGCAATGCTTGGCGGTTTTACTTTGTAGGTCCATTTCATTCGCATTCAACATTTCTATCAGATATTTTAATTTGCTCGTGGTTCAGTATTGAAAGTTACACAAAAATGTTCGATAAACAAGAACATGAAGAATGTGTACATAGTACAGGGATACCCCACTTGCACTATTATTTTCTGTGTTTAGTCATTGTTAGTGGACAGTGACATTGGAATCAAAACTCTAATTTGACATTAAAATTAGAAAGATCATATCATAGGGAACAAGTGTACTAAGTTTCAAGTTGATTGGCCTTTAACTTGTTAACTGCATCAAAAACAACCTTGACCAAAAACTTTAACCTGAAGGGGGACACACAGATAAAGGGACAAATGGACCCACAGTTCCAGAAAACATAATTACAGTAGAAAAATCAATAAATTTTATCATGAGGTTTTTTTAAATCGAGAAGATTTCCTGAAATTTTTCATTGTACAATGTACTAATGAACTCAAAATTGTTAACTTTTTTTTGGATGCTTTTTTTCATTCCCTCATTTGGGCAGAACACAGAAATCTACTTCCTTCTTCCGGTCTCGTTGTCGTGAGACTTAGAGTAGTCTAGTAAAATATAGGAACTCAAGGAACACAATACCAATATTTCATTTTCAATAATTCTTTGTCTTTGATATGAATTAAGGTTACCTGATGCATTGCTTTGAGTTTCTTTGTTTACATTGAACATGACGCCATAACTTTAATAATGTCACAAGTAAAATCCCTAACAACAAAACCAAAATCAAAAACGTTACGGTATTTCTGTTTCTTTTTTTAACAAATATTTAAGTTACAAAAAAATAATTCATACAGACTTCGTCCCCATTCACAGGTAATGCCTGCCTCATATTACAGGACTATAATACGTTATTTCTTGATTCAAAAGATCATCAATTATGTACATTTTAATGGCGTAATTTTTTATGAGTCTTTTGAAGAGAAAAAGCACTTCGGGATGAAACTACATATGTATTGAAGCGAAAAAGCAGTGCGAGCTCAAATACAAAATTTCAATCCTGGTATCTATGATGAGTTTATTTACCAGACGTCTGAATCCCTGCACTATCACAGTTTCAACAATTGTCTTGATCGTCCATCTGCAGGGTAGTTTAGGAATTTTTATGTTCAGCAAGAATGTAATCCCAACCACCATACAACTGTAGTTTGTTTAGGTTTTAATTTCCCAAATATTTTGAGTAGCATCACTTTATCGCCTGTTTCCTCAATATGAGTTGGAAGTGACGATGCATAGATTTTGGTCACAAGGCAACTGATATGACATGAAAGATTCAACTACATGTTTGTAGTTTTGGAACTGGCTTATGAACCCTACATGTGTGTAACATGATAATGCAAATTATTGTCTATTGAGAAATAAAATGAAGTATTTTTATTTACAAAAGTTATTGACAACTCTTGGTTTCAAAGTTTTCAAACATGGATGGAAAAATGGTTTCTATAGAAAGTCTTACTTCAAGTTTTGCATTTGATTGGAACACAGTTTGAGCTTTGTGACAGAGCTGGGCAAATGCAGCACTGAGAGCTGTCATCTTTTGCCGGCCCTCAAATGTTAATTCACATTGGTCTGGGTCAATATCACCAAGCAATAGATCAAGATCTACAAACGCTTTGTCAAATTCCTTTTCTAAAAGTTCTAACCATCGAAACGATAAAGTAGCTGTCATTTTGGTTAGGCGACAAACATTAATTTTTTTTCCTTCAAGGTCTAATTAGTTCATGATAGGAGACGACGAAATTTCTTTAATTACAAACGCTCAAATGATTCAAATGAATAAACACCAAAATGTCACACGTCATCTAACGGGAAAATTTCCGGAAAAATAAGTTTTTTTAGCGGCAAATTCAAAAAGATGAAATTTCACTTAGTTGTAGAGATGTAGATTTCTAAGTTTATTGTATTAATATTTGAAATATTCATTAATTGTTTTTCTTGTTTTAATAATGTGCTTTTTTTTTGGCATTTTTCCTCGCCTTTTATTTTATATTTGCAAAGTTCTTTGTATAATATGTGACGTCTTGACTTAGACTGGTTCGCCTGTCCAGATAAATGAGGGGGGGGGGGGGGTAGGAGAGGTCCTGATCCCAAAATTCCGGGCTTAAAAACACGAAATCCCGAAATCGCGGGCTTAAAAAAACGAAATCCTAAGGTCCCGAAATTCGAATAAAGAAATTCCCGGATCCCGAAAGGGTCATTCCCGAAATCCCGAGCTTAAAAACACCCGATCTCGGAGTCCCGATAAAGGTCCTATCCCCCTCATGAATGTGCATATTACATATTTCATATAGAACAAGGTGATTATATATATAGCGGGATCCCAGTCTAAATATGTCTCTAATACAGCAATGACAATAGAATCACAATATAAATCATTGAATACATTCATGGCACATATTCACACGTACATGCACTAGACGAAACCAAACATAAGAACCTATACTGAACAACTATGTTGTTGCATATTGCTCAGTGCCGATTTTGTTGTCGTTCTTGTCCACACAGGGTATGCATTTGTTGAATGGAAGCCTCCTTTTTATTTTTATTTCTTTTTTGGTTAGATTTTTTTTTAAACATTTTTTAACATTTACTTTATTTTCACTTATTCGATACGTTCTTTCTCTTATCCATACAAAGCTGTTATAAGTTCATAAATCATTTCTTAACCATTTGTTTTCTCCGATGTAATTATTCATAATGTAAAACAAAGTAATTGTTATTTGTTTGATAGCAGTCCTATTATGTTTTTGTATGTGGCATATGATCAATGTTTGGATTCTATTTGTTTTAAGGAGTTCAAAATGGCACCTAACGGAGTAAACTGTAATACATGTTTATGTTGTTGAAATCATTAAGTTTGATGTAGGTGCCATATGTTCCAGTCCAACCGCAGAACATATTTAAATACTACTGAACAACTCCGGCACAAGCCGACCATGCGAGGGCTAAAAAGCCAGCCAAGGTCGTTCAATTCTTCCAGTAGTAAAATGATTAAAATGATTTTAAACGATTAAATGATACCGTGAAAACTATATATTTTTCAATCAATGGGAGATGTACACCTCATTTGCCCCACCACCTTGAAACCGTGATTAAGTATAATACTAAAAGATATCTGTTTTATAATCGATACTTGATGTTGTATCTAACATCTAAGAAACCATTACCCATCACACTTTTCCCACCAAAATTACTTTCAACAAACGAAAATTAACAGTTCAGAACGTAAATTGTCCATATTTAGTTTAGACCCAAACCATTTGGTGTTGTTTTGGTGCAAGTTGTTACTAATTTAATATTGACTTAAATCTAGAAAAAAAAATAATAGTTACATTTAATGACCTTTTTTATGTGTTTAATTATTCCGTTTTACTTTGATTTCCTATGATCACAAGTCACGTAGTCGCCATTCTATAAGTCTATTAATTCGTGTTGCTTAAATTAGTCTTTAGTTGGGTTTTTTTTGTGTGTTGTGTCATTTGTACTATTATTTGTCTGATTGTAATTTTATTTTTTAGTCATGGCGTTGTCAGTTTATTTTCGACTTATGAATTTGACTGTCACTCTGGTATCTTTCGCCCATCTTATTTTCAAAAGCATTTGCCAATTGCATTCTTCTTAGCTTCATATATGTAATCATATTATACTGAAGTGTGTTATCTCTAAATTTGTCTGTGGTTTCCTGAAGTTGAAACAGATTATGTCGTTATATTATAACTGTCATTCCCAAACGGAAAACCACACAAACAAAATTTTTATGTAGTACACAATATTCAGGACTTAATTGAATACACACGTGCAGCTGTGTCTTAAAATATGTTTCCTCTGATCAACTTATCCATGCATAGTAAAGTGTGACTCCTTGGACTTTTTACCCCGAGGTAATTGTTTTCAAAAATTGCCTTTCAACCACAATGTTTGCATCTTAAATTTTTTTTAATTATCCCTAATTTTTATTTGAAAGATTGAATTCATGTAAAGTAAGTAAACAAATGTCTTAATAAGGTTACGGTAACACCATCTTTATTCATTCAAATATTAAATATATTTCTATACATAAGAAAATGCCTGTACCAAATTAAGGCACCAGTAGCATACCGGTGTTCAAAGTCATAAATCGATTGAGAGAAAACAAATGTTGGTTGCAAACTAAAACCGAGGGAAACACATCATCATAATAAGAGGAAAACAAATGGAACAACAGGGAACAACAGGGACGCCGAAGTGCAACAAAAACAAACGCCAACATACATAAAAACGAAACATCTTTACAAAATAATAATGTTTTGTTTAACCACAAATCTTTGGAAATGGGCGTCATGTTAAGCTTTCTGGTTGATAGGCAGAATTTTTATTGAACTTTTTGCTTTACAATGCCCTTTAATTGTCTAATTGATTTTGCCTTTCAACAGTCTTGATTCGAGCGCTTCTTGTGAGTCTTCTATGGTATCACCAGCCCAGTAGTCATCGTGACTTCGGTGTTGACATGAATACCAATTATATGGTCATTTTTATAAGTTTCCGGTTTATAAAAACTTTGAATTTTTCGAAAAACTACGGATTTTTTTAAACCAAGGCTTAGATTACCTTAGCCGTTTTTGGTACAATTTTTTGGAGTTTGAGGTCCTCACTGCTCTTCAGCTTTGTTCTTGCATGTTTGCCTTTATTACTATTTTGATATGAGCGTCACTGATGAGTCTTATGAAGACGAAACGCGCGTCTGGCGTATTAAATTATAATCTTGGTATACATTTGATAATTATTCTAAAGACGTACTTCTGGTATATATACCAACTCATAAGTCTTTGATTCAGGAGGTTAAATGGGGTGCTCATTTTACAAGTAACGCTTGTTGAGATTTTTTTCACACTTTTCACTTTTCACCTTACTTAGTAACGAGGAAATCATTAACATCAAGGTAACGTTTATATTCTTTTGGAATATCTGTAAAAAATAGTATTTCTTTCGCTCTACTGGATAACTAATAACAGAAGTGTTGTTACAAGCAACTTTGTATTGCTTTTCCATTAAAGTGTAGTAAACCCTCTTTTAAAAGTTTTAAAATGCGCAGTACAAACTGGACAGAATCACAGTTACTACCTTTGATTAATATATAAACCTTACGGATTTGGGTTTCTAGCTATTGTCAATGCTTGCAAATCAGAGCTAATCAGAGAGAATGACACGCTTTCGGGAAGTGGGATATAGAGATAAAAACAAAAGTGGGGATGAGGAATTAAGTTGTCAAAATTAAAGTGAATTATCAATACACAATTCCCGTATCAATAGTTATCAAAGGTACGAGGGTTATAATTTAGTACGCCAGACGCGCGTTTCGTCTACATAAAGACTCACCAGTGACGCTCATATCAAAATATTTATAAAGCCAAACAAGTACAAAGTTGAAGAGTATCAAGCCGTTCAAATAATGCTAAAAAAATATTTCAGTTTTTTTTCTGCGGGCACACCAACATATTTGTCATGGAGGTAGGACACATATCTGTTTTTAGAAAGGGACAAATACATTGAAAATACCACCTTGTTGAAATGAAACGTTTAATTAAACTGAAATTCCCAGATGCTTGATATTTTTATTTACATCATTTCCTTTGGTGGTATTTTATTTAATATACATTCTGCATTCTTATGTGAACCATATGTGCTCATTTCTTGTCGGTTTGATTCCACTATTATATATATGGGCCGGACACTGATGTAGACGAAACGCGCGTCTTGCGTATCAATTTATAAGCCTGGTGCCTTTGATTTCTATCAACATTGTCACCAAATTTCGATTTTGTAGTAATTAAGGGAACATCATTATATAGCGGACAGTTAAAGGACAGTGCTAACTTCTTTTCTTTCTTGCTAAAAAGTTCACGCAATCTCTAGAATAGGCAGTTTCACAATAACTCTAAAGCCCAGCTTTGATAGCTTTATAATTTAGGGAGCACTTGGAAGACCCAGCAATATACCTTTGTTTGTAAGGATATGTATAAAGTTTATGTATCCAATACAGTTTTGGTTGAAATTCAAAAGGAACATAGAACAGACCTATGAATATCCAGGATTTCCTCTCTAGTTAGTGTCGTGGGGGTATATGTTGAGTTTCTAAGTGAATTGTCAATACCTAATTTATTCATAAAGCTGTTTGAACAAAGGTTTACATGTCAAGAACAACAAAGAACGATGACACTATTGGAGCAAGACCTATTTTTCTTCGAACGTGAGATCATGTGATCTTTTAATTTCCTTAACCAACAAACTTCCCGATGCCATCAACTGTAAAACTCAACATTATTTACCATAAAACAGTTCAATCGAAATTAACCCCCTACTTCCAAGACTGCCAGTGTATACCTATTCTATTTTCTACCTATACCAAACTAATTGTCAATAACTGTACACGTATTGCAGGACTCAATATAGACGATTTCTAACGGTCTTTACCCCCCCCCCCCCCCCCCCCCCCCACTTATAGTTGATTTGTTTCCTTCGGTTTTAGTTTGTAACCCGAATTCATTTTCACATTATCGATTCATGACTATTGAACAGCGGCATACTAATTAATGTTGCCTTTTATATAAAATCCAACTAGCCATTTTATTACTGGTGATCTCAACATTGTCATTTACACTTCTGAATGGAATGTCTTATACAAAGGCTAAAAAATCTACAAAATTTCAGTCGATGATTATGCCAGGGAATTGGCTAAAAGCAAACAAGAGATAGTATACTTTTCTAATCGGTTAAATAAAGTCAACAGTAGTATACCGCTGTTTGAAATTCATAAATCGATTAGAAAAAAACAATCCGAGTTACAAACTAACTGAGTGAAACGCATTAGATATAAGAGGAGAACTACGACACAACAGAAATACAACATTAAAATGTAAAACACACAAAAACAAACTATAATATAACAATGGCCATTTTCATGACTTGGTACAGGACATTTTAAGAAGAAAAAAATGATGGGTTGAACCTGGTTTTGTGGCATGCCAAACCTCCCGATACAAATTGGAATTTGAATACTAAATGGGCATATGAATACTAACTACACAAGGTACATTGAACTTGAAAGACTCAAATGTTGCTAATAACCTGTACTACTTCCATGACAAATATTTTGTTGTCCCGCTAGCAATTAACAACATCATGTTTCTGTGTAAGTCACATTACAAGAACATGAATGTTAAATTGATAAATGAATTGAATATTTACAATTCAACCGGAAACTCAAAATACCCCTGGCTACTCACCAAAGAGTAAATCATGAATAATCATAGGTCTGTTCTATGTTTGCTTACAATGTTAAACAAAAAAACATAACCAGCTCTATCTTCAGTTAATTGGATACCTAAATTACATCAGTGTCCTTACGACAAAAGAAACATTATATTGCTGAGTTTTCCAAATGCTAAAAAAAACCACCCCGAGCTCTTTCTTAACTATTTACATTCATTTTATAAGCAATCAAAGGCTGCTTCAGAGTATTTGTGGCACTACTTAATCTAGGGACAATGTGGATAAAATATGGATACTTAAAAATTCAAAGATCTGTTAGCAAACCTACCATCTAAGTCGCTCTTCTTGCAATGGTATAAACCAGTTCTTTTCTATCCTGTACACAAATATTTTCCATTTTAAACTTAAAATAATTGTTCTTACTGTAACGTGTAACCAGGCGTTTATATCCGAAACGTCCGTTCCAGTCAATACTTGGATCCAAGTTGTCCACAAACAATACGATAATACTATAAACTACAACTATTTACGTTATGCACAATGAACTAAAATATACACACTGACTCTTTGTCGAAATAAAGTTACAACAGACAATTATACATGTTATTTATATACAAATATAATACAATAAACCAGCCTGTCCTCAAGATGGGACGATGTGTCACTTAGAGACAGTATAGCTGGTACAGCTTGTCCTCCGAATGGGACAGTCTGTCAATACAAGACAGAGCGGTCTGGTACAACTTGTCCTCCGAGTGGGACAGTCTGTCACTACTAGACAGTGCGGGCTGGAACAACTTGTCCTCCGAGTGGGACAACCTGTCACTACCAGACAGTGAGACCTGATACAGCCTGTCCTCCGAGTGGGACAGTCTGCTATGTCAATCCTATCAACGTGTACACCCACTTTGTACCCAGTACAAAGTGTCCTCTGAATATCAAGGCTCTTCCAGCACTTAATAATATTCGACATACGCTCTGTTGAAGGATGTCAGCTCATCGACAGCCAACTGACAGCCTCAAATATATATATGGAAGTGTTTAACGACCTTGACTGGCTTTTCAGCCCTCGCACGGTCGGTCAGCCTCAAATGCCGTTTCTCACTCTCTTATATACCCCAAGGCGAATATACTATTTTCTGGATAGGGGTGTTCTCTAAATGTTATCCTCACGGAGCATAGAGATTCCCTACGATCACCCCTATAACTTTCGACCCGGCCACTAATTTTCCCGCCAAACGTCTAAATCTTCGTTACTCTTTTTCTAGCGTAAACCATGCATTTCTACACTAAGATTCTACTCAACTGTAACCTTAGCGACCAATAAACATTACATTACTTTGTTTCATGAAAAAGAAAGCCAAATGCAGAACACGAAATCTGGTTAGACTCGGACTTCTTTTAAACTTTTATACATCGGTATAAGGACATCATTCGGAAATATAGCTCAACATGTAGATTTCTTGTACGTTCAGGTATTTCACATTCAATATTTTATAGAAATATTCTTAATAAAGCACAAAAATGTCACAAAAATGTTTGTTTTCTCTTATTTTTGAGTGTAAATTCATATTGCGATAAGACGTGTCACGGTACTTGTCTATCCCAAATTCATGTATTTGGTTTTGATGTTATATTTGTTATTCTCGTGGGATTTTGTCTGTTGCTTGGTCCGTTTCTGTGTGTGTTACATTGTAGTGTTGTGTCATTGTTCTCCTCTTATGTTTAATGCGTTTCCCTCAGTTTTGGTTTGTTACCCTGATTTTGTTTTTTGTCCATGGATTTATGAGTTTGAACATCGGTATACTACTGTTGCCTTTATTCAGTATTCACCTCAGAAGCTAACAAAACCTTTAAATAGACTTATTAAGAAGGGATATAGTTATGATACTGTTGTCAGTTCATTAAAGATTGCATATTTTGGCATTAATATTGATTCACTTATAGGGTCTTTGCATCGGAACTAAACACATTTATTATTAATAAACCAGTTGTTGGCATGACACGGGTTATGTTCTTCTCATATATGTAATGATGGTATGATACTAAACCCCTCACAGGGAGGATTGTGCCTGATATTCATATGATGAAGACATAATTTTTCAATCAGTTTAATTGAAGTCTGGAGCTGGCATGTCAGTTAACTGCTAGTAGTCTGATGTTATTTTATGTATTATTGTCATTTTGTTCATTTTCTTTGGTTAAATCTTCTGACATCAGACTCGGACTTCTCTTGAACTGAATTTTAATGTTCGTATTGTTATGCGTTTACATTTCTGGATTGGCTAGAGGTATAGGGGGAGGGTTGAGATCTCACAAACATGTTTAACCCCGCCGCATTTATGCGCCTGTCCCAAGTCAGGAGCCTCTGGCCCTTGTTACTCTTGTATTATTTTAACTTTTAGTTTCTTGTGTACAATTTGGAGTTTAGTATGGCGTTCATTATCACTGAACTAGTATATATTTGTTTAGGGGCCAGCTGAAGAACGCCTCCAGGTGCGGGAATTTCTCGTTGCATTGAAGACCTGTTGGTGACCTTCTGCTGTTGTCTGCTCTATGGTCGGGTTGTTGTCTCTTTGGCACATTCCCCATTTCCATTCTCAATTTTATTGTACTGTGCGTATTGCTGTGTGTTTCTTTATTCTATATGGGCTAGAGGTATAAGGGGAGGGTTGAGATCTCACAAAACATGTTAAACCCCGACGCATTTTTTGCGCTTGCCCCAAGTCAGGAGCCTCTGGTTTTTGTTACTCTTATTTGTTTTTTAATTTTAGATTAGTTATATGTTTTGGAGTTTAGTATGACGTCCATTTTCAATGAACTAGTGCACATTTTTATTTTGGGGACAGCTGAAACCCACCTCCACGTGCGGGATTTCCGTTTTGAATTTTCTTCGGAGTTCAGTTTCGTTGTGATAAAACTTTTTTTTCAAATACTAAATAAATCTAAAGTTTGTTGCTTATGTTGAACTGATCTATCCCACACAGTACTAGAACAAATTATACAACAGATTTAGTCTTGAATTACTTTCTCGAAATTGATAATGAGGGTCAGTTGAGAACACAACTTTAAGACAAAAACATGATTTCAGCTTCCCAATTTCAAATTTTAATTTCATTTCTATGTAGAAATATTTCAGCAGCGACTGCATATAGTTTAAATGTCTCTAGGTTGAAACAATATTTCTGTCATTAAATTGTATTGTATCAATGTGAAAAGCCCACATAAAACTGGAATCGTAAATCATTTAACTCTGCTAAACTTGTGGAAAATTTAAAACTACTATTATTTGGCTTCATAAATATTTCGGTATGAGCGTCACTGATGAGTCTTATGTAGACGAAACGGCTGTCTGGCGTACTTAATTATAATCCTGGTACCTTTGATAACTATTAACAGATTTTTGTTTAAATTCAGAATACAAATAAGGCAGAAGTAAGATAAGAAAATAACAAATAATTCATAAATATTTTACCATTTTATTTCATTCATAGAAGTTTTATAAAATATTTGTGATGATCTAAAAATTCAATAAAACCTTTATATACATATATATTGCACATAATTTTCACATCAAATTTCAACCACTTGATGACATGGATTGTGTTAATCTAAACCAGCTGAAGAATTGTGATGGTACATATTGGGTTTCCCCCAAAGTGATGACTATTTTACTCCATCTGGGCCCCAGTGACTATAAACAATTTTCAAATCATACAACATGTTACCACACAGATGGATGTATAAATAAACTCAGGAATTTGTTAAATGACTGAATTAACTAAAATGAACGTTATGAATTTATTTCAGTATGAAATGATGTTATAAGTTGTGTTAGTACAAAAAAAATTAAGAAAAAAGTAAACTCTTTGATGTACTGTTTTCTTCAATAATGTGAACAAAAGTTTCTTGATTCTTCAATTTTGTGAAAGTTGTATCGCCTGTTTCTTCAAAAAATAGCACTTACAGTATTTACAAAAACTTATCTATAAACACTTTTTAAAATAACCACTGAAATTGTAATTGCTCAATGGAACATCTGCCAAACGAAATGAAACTTTTGATGCTTACAGTGAGAACAATTGCAAAAATCATGATCTTCTAATGTTGACCACTAATAAGATTATGATAAGGACCTTTCAAAGGTATTTTAAATGATGTGTATTGATATAAAACAAAATGATAATGATAATATCATGTATATTGTCAAAGAATTTATAATTAAAAATAAGTCAATGATACAATCAATTATTTTACAATTTTAGCATGAACTTGAGAATACAAAACAACAAATTGAAGTGAAGCACACCTGCAAACCATTTAACATTGCATTGTGAGTACTAGGTATGAAAGATAGCTGAGACAAAATATAGAAAATTGACAATTCACAACTTTGAATAAAGGAAAATATAAGTAGTAATGGTCTCATTTTTTTAAAATAAATACCAGCATTAGGTTTATATACATAAAGGAAAATAAAAAAAAAAACAAACCCTAAAATTTTATGTTATACATTTGTATTGGTAAAGGGTTTTTATATATGCTTCATGAAAAGATACTGAACATGATGCTATTTAAACAAACAAAAAAACTCGTACTTGACTTTCTGATAAGTTAAAATCTAAATCTACCTGACATAAAGGACATGCAAGATAATATTGTATTCGAATATTTGTACGCATTAATAGGTCATTTGATGCTAAATTATACATTTAAATATCTGTAGCATGACATTTGCCCTCCGCTGCATAATTTCACACCATCAATTTTGGAATTCATGCCCTGAATTTGTTGCATTTTCCCATCAAAATTAACATTACCATCACAACAGACATAATTATTATTTTTAACATGTATAATTCAAAACTTAGCACTGAAAGACTTCTCTAAACATTTAATAAACTTAAACGAAAGCAGCAATTACTTCAACATGATCACTATGAAACAAACAAGGTTTATGTAAACAATTGAATTCACAATAATAAATTATCTTAAAATTACTCATTTAGGACCTGAAAAATGTAGTCTGCTTAGTCAATTGTCCTCAAGAACAAAGGCTATGTATAACTTACCAACTTTCTTCTATCATTACATGTACATGTATTTACAAATATGAAATTCTACTATAATTGGTGCTTCTCTTACATCAAAACTTTAGAGTAATCAAATACTTAAAACTTTTAAAGATGAAGAGTCCATCATAAATTCTTTTTAAAAACTTATACGTATATCAAGGTTTTGTACAGTTTTCATTACAAAATAATAAAATATTTTAAGACACATATCAGAATCATAAATGAATGTAAAAATCAAATCTAATTTGCTTTAAACTTAGTCTTATGTCTATCTCACAAACTGTGATTCATAATTTTTAAATATAGTGTATTAGAAAAAGCACATTTTAATTTGACTTCATTTGTCAAAAAAAAGAGGACACAAACCTCTATTAAATGTCAAATCTATACCAAGGTCAATAAAAAGACGACCTGTTAAAACTTAATAGTACAAAAATATAAACACACAGTTTTTTGTTCTTCCCATGTTTAATATTATGCTCACCTTTAAAAAAACCAAATCAAAAATAATAAGTTTAGTTGTAAAAGAAGATTATCGTTGTCAAACACTTTAATGATTGAGATTCCTAGTACTTTATATTTAAACCAACTATGATCAATTAATTGTACTTTTAAGTTTGGACTTTACCATTATAACTTTTTAAAATCATTCATGACCAATCAAGTTTTAATAGCATATCAAAACTTCATGTTTCCAAAATGTCTCAAAACCTTTAAACAGATCTAATTCTTTTTCTGCTGCTTTAAACTGCACTCATAGTTTACTGAGAGATTTTTAATGTACAAAAAAACTACATTTAAATGCTTTAAAAAAACAGATCTTATCAAAAATTAAAGTTTTCCTATTCTGTGGTTGAAAAGGTAGAAAAATAATTGATATTATGCATAATCAGTAAAACCATATATAATAGAAACCTATTTGCCTTGGAAAATCAAGGAAAATAGTATTTAATTTTTTAAAAGGTATATAATTCGGTCCAATACGTATGTCACATAAAACATAATATATAATTCCAACTGCTGTCCATGTGACTTAACAGTTCAATGCTACACCCCTAATTTTATTTCTTTAATTTTTATTATTTCTTAAATTTTTCTAGACCAAAATCTTGAATTGGTTTGCATTTTTCACAGAATTAAAATGTGTTGCCATAAATCATGTTGGATACACTCTTACTTTTGTGACGCAAATATTCATTTGATTCAATATATAATGTAATTCCAGGAAATGCTGCATTCAAACATTACAAAATTCAAAAATGAAATTTACTAAATGCAATAATAGAAAAGTCTCATTTTTTCACAATAATTTAACTATGGATTTAACTGTTTATTTTTTTTGTTGATATACTGAATTCATGAATTGTACATTTATCAAACACTCTTTTATTAAAATTTAAAACATAATCACCTTCTAAAAATCATTTAATCAATTGTATATGTATAAATAAAATACATAATTGGCACCAGAAAAATAAAATATTCCAATATTCCATTCAATAATTCATAAAAAAAAACTCATCCTTTTACAATTATTTATCAAAGACATTATTTGCACCAGTAAATAAATTATTCAGACCTGCCAACTATCCCGATTTTCGCGGTATCATCCCGATTTTTACCCCTCAACCCGAATCCCGATATCGGGATCGTAAAATTAGTCAAAATCCCGATTTTCAACAAATATACCCGAACAAAATATTGTTTACCGATTTTGAAGTTTTTCTGATCAATTTTAAAAAATCAATCATTTTACCTGGGGACATATTATGACAAGTTAATGATCCTACGCTAATCAACAGTCACGACAGGTGTCATAATTAGTGGTTGTATGTAATCAGATTACCTAATGGGTCGTATAAACAGTCCTCAAAATTAATTTGTATACACAAATTTGGTCAAACAGCCTTTCAATTTTATTTTTAATCAATTCATCATACAAGCACAATTTGCAACATTTGCCGTAGTTCAACAGCAAAATCATAATTAATTGAAAGATGAGAACTGTAATGAATTCTCAAGAAAACATCGTTTTACTTTATCTTGAAATCTGTTTAATTTTGGAAACCAGATATCGTGTGTCTGTTGATTTAAAATCGACGCCATTTTGTATACACTTCTACTGTGCTACTGTATAAGCCTCCGCCGGTAAGAGCACCTCTCAATACAAAGAAAGATAACTCAAATTTTATCCATTTTCTCATTGATACTGATAAGACCATGAGTAAGACTAAATCAAACTCTGTCTTCATCCTTCTTACTATAGGACATGTAGTTTTAGATGTTTTGAGTCAAGGTTCATAGATAAGAAGGTCTTTGGAGGGGAAAAGGGGGGGGGGTCTCTACTTTGAATCCTTTATTTTTAATGCCATTTTCTCTATTCTTCAGTTATTTTGTCAATTTTATAATTTAATAGTACAAGAATCATGCAAATAAAAAAAAACAAGGTCTATAAGCTCATCATTAGTATACCAAAAGAATAAAGAAGAGAAATTAGACTATTTTAGGTGTAAAACACAATGATCACAGAAAAGTCGCTACAATTGTAACCCTTAAAAATCTTGTCGCGCGCTAAATCCCCCATGGAGATTTTCAAAAGTTGGCAGGTCTGATTATTCCATACAGTTTCAATAAGCACCCATTCACAACTTTCTATCAGAGGTTAAGAAATAAACCAATTTACTAACAGCACATAACATTGCATGTTTTTAGAGTTAATTTCATAATGCTTGAATAGAAGAACTTTGGTTGTGTTGCTTGCTTTGTTTGTTTAAATGTTTGCTCAAGCATTTTAATGAAGATTGACATCTGCAAACATAGTTAAATCTGTATATATTATATCTAAATTTGATTGAATGTCATCCAAATATTTAAACAAAGCAGGCAAGCCAACTAAAGTCAAACTCTACATGCATTAGGAAATTACCTCTAAAACAATTTGAATTGCTCAATAAAGCTTTGATTAGGCAAGGATAAGCTGTGAAATTTAATATAAAATTCAAGAAATGGTCCCAATTAAAAAAAAAAGTTTTCAATTATATCTTTCTACAAGCACCAAGGGATGTTATTCTGTCACACACAATATCCAAAGTTTCTATACACTTTGTTCATTATTCATTAAAACCATCATATAATTGTAGATCTAGTTTAACTACTACTTCACCAGATGATATTTCATGCAAGAGAAGTCGTTTAGAAATAGGTCCTCTTTTTTCATTTGATTCTTGTAAAATTTCTTTCACTCTGATTTCTGTTCTCCCAAGAAAATCTGGAAAATGAATATTAATAGTTATATGCAAAGCAACCCATCAACAAAATACACCAAAATTAATCTTAAAATCAAATTATTAATATCAATAACTGATCTGTCAAAATAAGTGAAATTCAATTACGTGATTTCTAGAAATGTGTCATTTTAACGATTAAAATTATGGAGTTGTAAATTGTATTTTTCAGTCTTTATTGCAATACTTTAACCTTTACTTGCATAGTTATAAAGAATTACAAAAATCTCAAGTATTTTAATCTATTACAGTACTTTACAATTTAAGACCCTTTTAAGCTCTCTAACATTGACTGCCAAACTTCTATCTGAGTCAAAACTTTTGCTCAAGTGCTTTTTCCATAAAAAATCTACATACAATTTGTAGAAAGCAAATCTCTATCATAGTACATCTCAATTAAGAAAAAAGATCTCTTATAAAAAAAAAATACATAATAATTAATTTTCCATCATGAAATTATCTACACTTTGGAGGAAACAGATCTCCATTTATAATAAAAACAATACCACAATTATTGTCTCCCTTCATGACATTCCCCATTTAAACAAGTAGCTACCATTACAAGAAAAGAAATCTCTATCAAAAACAATCCCTCCATAATAACCTCTCCTCATGACAGTCCCTTCCTTTAAAACACTTGTTACCTCAAACTCTCCATTTGGAGAATATAGATCTCGACCAGAAAAAAAAATATCACATAATGATTATCTCCCCTCATTAAATTCCCTCTCTTTAAAAAATTACCTACCATTTGGAGAAAATAGATCTCTATCAAAGACAGTAATACATAAAACATCTTGGTCTACATCACGTATAGTAAACTGCATGTTCTGGTTCCATTTAGGATTGAGTGTGGCTGGTATGACTTTAGTCTTATGTTCCTGGGCTCCCATACTTACTTCACAATAGGGGTCACTTTTTCCTGTTATAACAAATTCACAAAATATATAATGATACACAATGAGAATTCATCATTCTTCATTAGGTACAAAGGAGTAGGTCCGGTAAGGGCCGATTTTGCCTCAAATTTCAGGTTCATCTAACGAAAGTTTTTGGACACTTTTTAAACACTTAAGTGTCTATTTTAATTGATTTGATTAGTTTAGTGAAAGATTTCAACTGATTTAATCATTAAAAACGCTTAAACATGAAAAATCTATCAAATATGCCAAAAAACGTCACTTTTCAGATGGTTTTTGTCAAAAATGAAAGTGGCCGCATCCGTGTTCATCCTCAACCTTTATATATGTTTTGTATTATCATCAAATACAACTTACATTTCAATATTATGAATGAACACGAATGTGGCCACTTTCATTTTAGATGGAAACCGTCTAAAGATTAACCAAAATGCTAAAATTTGGAAGATTTCAGTAATTTAGCATAACTTAATGATGCTAGAACGCGATATTGTGCATTACATTGTCAAAAACAGCTCATATTTATGTAGCAGAAGCATTTTACTTTCCAAAACATAGCTTAAAGATTACATTTTCCCAATTTTGTAAAACTGCTATATTTTGGGGCCAAAAAGGGTCTTATTGAACCTACTCCTTTTTAGTGGTTATGGTATATGTTAACCAGTAATTTAAAAGTTCAGTGAAGTGCAAATTTCTAAAGCCTGGTATATTGAATATGTCAAAACAACAAAGTATCCATCAAAATCCATAATTTCTTAAAACCATGAAATAAGTGGCCCCACAAAATTAAATGAATCCCCATTAATACTAGTAGGTAAATGTTACATTGCTTCCAACAAAGGATTATACAGAAAATGTCACTTTAAGTTTCTGCCTTATACAAATCAATGTAGGTTAATAAACAATCTGCGATTACTAAGTTATCCTTACGAATCACAGTAAATGAACATACTCCTCCACATCCATTTCTATGTGTATCAGTCTGATGAGTTCAGCCATTTTCAACTGATTATTACGGTTTGTTCTTAATATGTTGTACTGTTACACCACTGTCCAGGGTTAGGGGCAGGGTTAAGTGCTCACAAACTAGTTTTCTCAATTGAATTGTTCCATTTTTTTTTCCTGTCAGGGCTTTTTATAGCTGACCATATACAGCTGTTTTTTTTTGTCATTGTTAAAAGGCTGTACAGTTGCCTATAATTTCTTACATTCAATTCATCTGAACTTTGGTGGACAGTTGTCTCATTGGCAATCATACCACATCTCCTTATTTTCATAACAACACTTTTTTTCCTTCTACAGAACAAATATCTTTACCAAAAGACATGCTATTGTCTGCAACTGTTCAAATCTATTCAGCTTAGAGAAATATGTTTCAGAATTGTTTGCTGTTGAAAAAAAATATGTTTTGGTAACTTCGAGTTTATTCAACTTTTGTCAAGTTTGTCCTTATTTTTAAATGACAATTAAAGAACCTTAGTGAGCACGCTCACATACCCCACGTCCCCACATTGTCATTGGAGAAATTGAATAAGTATAAGAAAAAAAATTGTATAAGAAAAAATATTGAATAATAATTTCCTGTCAATATACATAGTATGTCCTTATTATCTACAAAATTTCATGAAATTCTGTTGTGTGTTTTCAGAGGAGTTGAGATGACAAACTGTTGCAGAAGTACATTGAAGCAAATAAGTTCAAAGGGGCATAACTCCTAGAAAAAAAATTGAACCGTAATTTCCTGTTGATATGCACAACTACAAATGTACATAGTATGTCCTTATTATCTGAAAAGGTTTCGTGAAAGTCTGTTGTGTGGTTTGAGAGGAGTTGCGATGACAAACTGTTGCAGTAATACATTAAAGTAAATAAGTTCAAAGGGGCGTAACTCCTAGAAAAAAAATTGAATCGCAATTTCCCGTCGATATGCACAACTACATAGTATGTCCTTATTATCTGAAAAGGTTTCGTGAAATTCTGTTGTGTGGTTTGAGAGGAGTTGCGATGACAAACTGTTGCAGTAATACATTATTGTAAATAAGTTCAAAGGGGCGTAACTCCTAGAAAAAAAATTGAATCGCAATTTCCCGTCGATATGCACAACTACATAGTATGTCCTTATTATCTGAAAAGGTTTCGTGAAATTCTGTTGTGTGGTTTGAGAGGAGTTGCGATGACAAACTGTTGCAGTAGTACATTAAAGTAAATAAGTTCAAAGGGGCGTAACTCCTAGAAAAAAAATTGAATCGCAATTTCCCGTCGATATGCACAACTACATAGTATGTCCTTATTATCTGAAAATGTTTCGTGAAATTCTGTTGTGTGGTTTGAGAGGAGTTGCGATGACAAACTGTTGCAGTAGTACATTAAAGTAAATAAGTTCAAAGGGGCGTAACTCCTAGAAAAAAAATTGAATCGCAATTTCCCGTCGATATGCACAACTACATAGTATGTCCTTATTATCTGAAAAGGTTTCGTGAAATTCTGTTGTGTGGTTTGAGAGGAGTTGCGATGACAATCTGTTGCAGTAGTACATTAAAGTAAATAAGTTCAAAGGGGCGTAACTCCTAGAAAAAAAATTGAATCACAATTTCCGTCGATATGCACAACTACATAGTATGTCCTTATTATCTGAAAAGGTTTCGTGAAATTATGTTGTGTTGTTTGAGAGGAGTTGCGATGACGAACTGTTGCAGTAGTACATTAAAGTAAATAAGTTCAAAGGGGCGTAACTCCTAGAAAAAAAATTGAATTGCAATTTCCCGTCGATATGCACAACTACATAGTATGTCCTTATTATCTGAAAAGGTTTTCGTGAAATTCTCATGTGTGGTTTGAGAGGAGTTGCGATGACAAGAAACAGGACTGACGGACTGACGGACGGACAGACGGACGGGTCAAAAACATTATACCCTCCGCAACTTCGTTGCGTGGGGTATAATAACATAATGTTTTATACTGAAAAGAGCCTACGAATGAAATGAAAAGTCAAAAACCAATCCTTCTTGTCTGAAAGAAAATTTGTTTTGAATCAATTCATTAAAATAAAAAATTAAACATGAACTGACATATTTTAAAAGTATTTTCATGTAGGTAAAATATTAAAGTAAAACATTTTTTTTTCTACATGGGCAATAATTATATTCTTACATAAAGTAAGAAAGATATGAATTTAATACCCTATTAATTCCTTTGAAATTATAGAATTGTAAAAGAAAGAAATATATTAACAGGGAGAATGGCAGATCACAAAATAAATCATACATAAGACACAAGAAAATAAAGAAACATACAAGACAACAAAGAACAAGCAAAGCAAGGTCAAGGCGCAACATACCATTAGCATCTCGAGGTTGGAGGTCACAGCCTTCTTGTATCAACACTAGCAGTCGGCCAACCCCACCACTTCGTTTTACTGATAACATGCAGAGAAAATAAAAATATGATGTCATAAAGACATGCAAACATAAAATATGCAAATTGGATAAAACTAAACCAAATAAGGTTGGAGAATATATAATAAAAAGAAAAATGTGCAGTGTAATGAAATACTGATAATGAAATGACTTCTGAGGTATTGGCTTTTATATCTTTTTTTATTCAAAACTTAGAACATATATTTGAAAGTAAAAATATGCCCCTGGATTGAATGAAAATCTGATAAAAAAATACAACTACAAATATTCTATTTATTTTTTAAAACAACAAAGATAGGACTAAAATAAAACCATCATTTATACTAAACTTACAAAAGCATGAATTCATTTAAATATAGCTAGAATCACCTTTAATATCTTTTAAGAAAATTCGAGACAGAAATTTTCTAAAACATTTAGAATAAAGTCAGTGACTCAACTCATTTAAAAAATATTTTAACACTTATGATATCTATTTCAATTTTAACTATTCAACTGAACAGAATTTTTCTGTCTTTCTAAATTAAGCCTTTTTGTTCAAAAAAAAACTAGCCAAAAATAGGAGATGCATCTACTTCAAGCCTGTGTTACTGTTATAAAGTACTTTAATTTTAGATGCTATCAAAATGTTCTGGTGACTGTGAAAAGGTGTTTCTCACTTTTCTGACAGCGATAAGCTAAAAAATCTAAATAAGCAAAGCCAAAACACATGCATTTCTTTTGCCAAGTGATGGGAAAATATTTTTTTTTGGTTCTTACACTAAAAGATGTAAGATTAATCTCTATGCTTAATGAAAGAATTAAATTTATATGGAACAATAAGAAATAGACCCACAAATCATAGTGCTTTGTTCTTCAATGGGCACTTTTTGATGAAAAGAAGACATGCTTTTGAAAATGAAGTGATAAATCTGGTATAAATTGGTTTGGTCACATGCCGTCTTACCATCTTGTGAGGGGGCCAGGTTTATCCCCTCAACAATGATTACTAGCATACGACCTACTTTCTGATTAGGCTCCTCCACTGAAATGGTTGGCATAATAAAATAGAAATAAAATATTAACAAATTCTTCAACGAATGTCTGAATGGATACCTGGATTGACAGAAAAAATGGTATTTTCAACAAAAAGGAGGACTAAATATTTAAACCTTTGGTTTTAACAATAAACCTGTCAATATTCATAGCAGTTTACTTACACACAATGTTACAAAATTATGTACATGTATGTTTCTGACCTAAATCCGAATTTGACACTCCATTTTAAAACAAAGAAGTATGAGTTAACGATGAATAAAATCATGACCCCAAATTTGACTTTTGTGAATGTGCACCTCATTTTGCTTCATGTTCATTAAAATAGCAGATATCATAAAACGACTGTTTCACTTGATCATGTTCTAGCTCCCAAGCATAAGAATTTGGCCAAGATGTACATTGAATTTATGTGTTGCTCATTCATTAGTTTTGAGGACCCTCAACTTTTGGTCTCATTATCTTCAGGTCATGTTATTGTCTCCTTGTCTTCTACTTCTTTTCTTTTTTTTTCTTCGTTTCTTATCTTTTTGTGTTTTCTGATTCTAAAATTTGTTAAACTTAAGTGCTGGAAATGAGTTTAATTTTTCCCAAGAACTCAATGGAAACTAAAATAATATTCATATACATATATTGATAACACTAAAAAGTATAAAAATCTCCATCTTACGGCTATGAACTTTTTCTCGTCTTTTTCTTTCTGTTTCAATATAATTCTTAGAAGCTGCATCCAAACGCTTAAACCAGGTTTCTCTAAAAATGTTGAAAATGGAGAAAAAAACAAAAAAATATTAATAAAAAGCTTTCATAGACAAATATAAATAATTACCAATATTTCCCAGAAGAGAAAACTTTGAAGATTTCATTAAGGGGAAGTAATCAAACCATAGCACAGGGAATCATACCATTTGTAATGAATCTCTATATTTGTGATTAAATATAGTAAAAATATTTTATGTCTACCTTGTAAATAAACACATACTAAACCAACTGAAAAATATAAATATTTCATACAAAGAAAAGAAAGGGAAAATAACTATAAGAAAGATCATAGTTTTTCAAATAATTTTTGCTATGCTTAGCGAGAAATTTCTACGTCAGGTCTATGACAGGTAAAACAACTACTCCTATTAACATTGGATTTAGTTTTGAAGTATGTAACCACATTAACTCTGACAGTTTGAAAACAACAGAAATTAGAACCATTGCATATGGCAGAGATGGTCTAGCTCATTGAAAATACATGCTGAAGTAGCTGTAATGGAAACCAATTACTACATATAATAAAGAAATTATAATGGACCAACCCAGATCAACAATAGCAAAAAAACAGCTAAAAACCAAAACACTTTCACATCTGATGTTGCTAAAAATAGATGCTGTTACCTCTCATTGTTACTAGATGTCTTGAAGTTGTACACCCTGTCTATATGGGACACTTGGAATTGACAGGAATCGCTATCATCATCACCACCGATTCTTTTTACCATTATCTCGTTCAAAAATATCGGCTAGAATGTAAAAATTACATATAATCAGAGATAGATATAAAGGGCAATGACAGAGGTTTTATTTCATTTCTTTTTCGGACATTTGACAAGTCAAAATTAGTTTTTGACTTTTGAAATACATCAGCTTTCAACGTTTGTCAATACAACTTTAAAATAGCTTCTTTTTTTAGAAGGAATCATGATTTGCTTATCATTTTGAAACATTGAAGCAAGAATCCTTAAATAATTTGATATACTCACAGTTTTGTACATTTTATATTGCGACTTTGCCTTTGGATCAAAGACAAACTTAGATGTACTACTGCTAAGAGGACTGATAAGTAACAGGAAATCATTGCATAAAACTCCTACTAATTCTTTGTTACTCTTCATCTACAAAATAAATATAATATAAAGATAAAAGTCAGGATATTAATAAAAGTAGCCGAATAAGAATTTGTGTCTGCTTGTTCAACTCATTCCATGTGTAGTGCCTTCCCAAACCTGGGTAAAAACAGGCATAGGTGGTGATACATGTAATAAACACAAATATTACAATTTTACTGTCATATCAAGAATTTAAGATTTTAAAATCTAAAATTTGCATTTACATAATTATGTACATTGTATTTTGTTATCAGTAAAAAGAAACAACAAACTTAAAGGGATAATTCACGATTTTTCACTTTTCATCTTATTATGTTCATAATACCATAAAAAACATATTCACCAAGTTTTATTTTGATATGAAATTTAATAAAGAAGAAAATTGGGAATTATTAATTTTATTTTTTGAAACTTCCTGACTTATGTGACGTAGTTTAAGTCTTTGATGCATGCCGGGAGTGAAAATATCTCATTTAAGTCTTGTTCGTTAACCATCTAATAACGCGATTTAAAGCGCATCGACGACTTTTGGTGTAGCTATTAACCAACGAAAAATAAGTGATAGCCATGCAACTTTTAAAATTAGATCGTGTGGATTTTTTAAAACGAATTTTAATAATAAAAGTAAATCATACAATAGAACATTTTTATGATTTTTTTTTCTAAAAATACTTTAAACAAACATATGAAACTGACATGATCGATAGTGTATTAAAAATACATGTTTGTATTCTGACCTTTTTGCTTCATTCCAGCAATCATTTTCACTTACTTGTACGGTGGAAACAATAAAATGTGTATTGTTTTGTGACACCTAAAGAATGTGGAATGCGTAGTTTAACTCAAGGTAATTAAAAGATTAGCATTATGTAATTCTAATCTTTTGATCATCATTCAGTGAAATCTAGGCGTCACGGTTCACTGGCATTTCAGGTGTGAATAACATTTCGTATCAATTGTAAACGGGAGTCAGACAAAGTTTCAGACACATGAATGTAAAAAAAAATAATTAAAATTAATTAACGGGAATAATAAGATCGCACAATAACTGGATAGCTGTTGTATATTTTTATATTTTGCATAAGATCACTTTTAATGAATTATGACTTTTGAATACTTTAGTAACGATAAAATACTGAATTATTTTAATTGAAGTATTTATAAATAAAAATAGCCTTCTAAACACGAGTTTATGAACTAAAAATTGTACTATTTCAAATTAGGATCGGCAGCCTTAAATATTTCAAACAGATCATTAACAATTGCAATTATATATTTTAGTCAATCCAAAGTGATCTTTAATTACCTATTTAGGAATTAATGTGCTCATAAAATATTTTAAATCTCACAACACATGAATACTTCAGATATTTGAAAAAAGATGTTTTAAAAAATTGACAGGAAATTAAAGGATCTAATTGGAATGGAATCAACAAATTACGAACAGATATGCTTTTCAAGTGTGAAAAACATCAACAAAATTTATACATAATCGGGAATGTCCTTCTTAAAATACTCTTCGTCTCACACCGTAACTATATATAATACTTTAGCTATTTGACCAACGATGTATAAAAAAAAAATGAACGAATTAAATGTCATCTTTCACTATTTTTTAATGTAATTATAAGTCTGTTTCAACTGGTAAGAATACCAGTAAAGCGGACAAGCAGTTTATTCTGCAAATTGCTGTCATTGAATATCAAGAGAGAAAATAAATCCCAAAATTGATTTGAAACTTTGATACTCTATAGTTTTCCTGGAAAATATTCACATCCCTCGGTATTAGTGTACTTCCAGTTGCGTATATATATTACATACATGTCGGAACAATTGTGATGATGGCGAATTTCTTCCTTTTTTCGAGAACAATCTAATTGATATATAAATGTCCATAACTTCGATGAGCCAAATACAGTTATATATCGACCAGTATTTAAATCTCTTCTTCTTCTTCTTTTGGTATACAATAGTCTATCGACATTTGATAATTACATACTGTTGGCATACGTGAACTTGTCATTTTACAAAACTTTTACCCCAATTTACGCAAAATGTATGTTTCTTTCTTATGTTCTATGTATACATGTATATATTTTAATTTGCGCTATAGTTCCGTAACTTATAATCCAGGCGTATATACGAATGGTCGACAAGTGCGTACATTTTTTTAAATCAATATTTCTGGCCTTCACCATTGACAACAAGTATATTTTACATTTTACCAAATTTACACTTGGAAAAAATACGTATATAGATTTTTATTTCATCAAATCTGTTTTTTTGTTTTTTTGGTATTATTTATATTTTATAAATAAATTTCTTTTCACCAGAAATGTTATTCATAAACAAGCGTATGAGTTTAGTAATATCACTTTCAGACACGCAAGATAGAGATGTATATTATACACCTAATAGTTCAAAATGGAAAGTTATAAGTTATCAGCCGTGTACACTTATCAATACACTAAGAAGTGAAACGATGCATGAATTTGCAAACTCGACAGGAAATCGCTTGAATACCTGGACGTGTCACCTCACACCCCCTCCAATACCTTTGGGAGTAATACCTTTAGCCATGCGGGTGATCAGTGGAGCGAAGATCCTAATTTATTTGAATAAAGTTTATTACATAAAAGAATTATGAACTAATTAGATTTTCGAAAACAATTCAAGTTTCACGGAAGACTTATTTATGATTTGAAATTTTGACTTTTTCACTAATTCCTATATTATCAGTCTAAAAATAACAGATCCTGGTTATTTAAAAAAAAAGAATAAAATTTTCCGTATCAAGTTAGTTAACTTAAGTCGGATAAAACAACCGTACGATTGACGAGATATCGACACGCAATTACGACTACATCGGGTTACTGTAGTTTTGGTCCTTAGACATATCTTGACTGCAAATCGGAGAAGGTGACAAAATGGCCGACCGCAGAGAATTGATACTCTAAATTTAAAATCGATGGTGATCTCTTATCTAGCAGAATAAAGCTTTAATATCTATGAATTTGAGAATTTTTATACAGAATAAACATAATATCAATTTTTGATTTTTTTGCGAAGTTTCCCTTTAACTACCAAGAATTACTTTCGTATCAAAACCATTGTACAAGAAATCATCCAACAATCAAAAAATTAATTCAATTTATACAAACCTTATAAAGTGTTCCTGAGTGTAATATCTTTCTAGGCCCAAGGCAGTTTGTTACAGAATTAAATGTTATTTTCTGAAAAAGACAGAATTCTTAAATGCAAAATTGGAAATATTGACTAAAACCATAAAATAATCATAAGAAATTTCTCCCATAGTTTACATAAAAAAAACAAAGATGATAACCACAATTCCAATTTGAAAATCACACCTTGCTTCTATTTCAAAGACCAGTTGTCTTGATTGATAGTTAGTTGCTTAATGTTCAGTGGCAAATATTTCATGCATGTTCAAGAAGAACATGTTTCTGATCTTGATAAATGAATTTACACTTTATTAAGTCAGAATATGGCAGTTGCTATCTTTTAGTTCGTTTTTGTTTGTGTTACATTGTTGTTTGGTTTTTTGTTGCACTTAAGTGTGTCTGTTGTTTTGTTGTTTTCCTCTTATATGAGATGTGTATCCCTCAGTTTTAGTTTGTAACCCAGATTTGTTTTCTCTCAATAGATTTATGACTTTTGAACAGCTGTATACTTCTGTTGCCTTTATTTACCTCTACAAGTCCATCACAGTTTATATGCCCCTGCATCCACTCTAATTTGTCTGAGTTTTCCCTCTCCCTTACACCCTCATTGACTTGACTACAAAGTTCTTCTGCTTTTGTTAGAGCCTCCTTCAGGTTCTGATGGTCAGGATGACCTTCTGGTGTATATTGTAAAATCTGTAAAGAAAAATACAATATAAAATTGATCATGTTGAATTAATGATGCTGAAATGTTCAATGTCAACAACAACCATTCGAACTACAGCCTCTTGGCTTCATACAGGTTTATAAAGAATTTAGCTGTGTTAAACACACCGAAATCATCATAATTATATTTTACTAACGTAAGGCTTGTACCATAGCTGGTAATAATGTAAACTAAGAAGGGATATCCAACCAGTAACCATTGGTAAAGTTCTGTCACTATTTAAATGATACATATTGACTGTAAATTTGAGTTTTAAAATTATGAACTATTTTCAATTAAAGTTTCAATAACATTAATGGTAATAATTTTACTGCATCAGATGTGTATTACATTATTCATATCTCTTCAGTGATGCTCAAGGTCAAACAAAGGTTTTTACTGATCTGTTAATACATTGATGATCTTACTATTTATATATATATGCCAATGTCGTTGCAGAAATATGCACAGTATATTATACCAGTGCTCTCACAGTTATGTAATAGATATAAAGTTGCATTTGATAAGTTATTCAAGAAGTTGGTCTCTGAATCATGAAAAATTGATCAAATTTACTAATCTGATTTCTTGCTTGATTATGCAGAGGCAAATATTTGATGCATATCAAAGGTCATAAACTTATTAATGGGAAATTGTCACAAGCTCTAACATTCAGTATCATTATCTTCACATTTTGTCATCAAAATTCTTTTATGGAAATTGATGGTCTGGATTTTCTTGAAGACCCATTGGTAGCCTTCAGCTGTTTTCTGCTTTTTGGTTGGGTCTCTTTGACACATTCCCCATTTTCACTCTCAATTTTATTCAAATTGAATACTTTCTGAAAGTCCTTTACACATCTAAATAAATCATGCCACATCTTAGTTTAATGACACTAAGCATAGACATACATGCCAAGTGACATGATATTCGCGTGTAATACACGCTTTTTCAACCGTTTACACGCAAGGATTTTGTCACATGGCGTGTACACGCTTTTCACCACTTTACACGCAATTACACGCTCTTTCGTTCTTTTAATTTTTTTGTCGTTAGTGATATCGCTATTCTCAGGTTCTTTCCTTATTCGTCGATAAAGACCGAAAAATTCGAAGTAATTGTTTGCCTAGTCTCGGTTACCCAGACGCTTGAATTTTGCGTCTGGGTGATCGCGACTATTGTTTGCCTGCCATATTGTTTATTTTTCCATATGGACAAACACTTGAAACAGTAAAAGGTAAGTAGTTTGTGATTAGTTTTTAACGATTTTGTGACTTTCTTTCAAGATCACTTTATAGAGGAAATGTTCACAGAAAGAGGTCACTTTCAGGGCCTGTACCGTCGTCTAAAGCGCAGATTGTTAAGCCAAAACAATGTGTACGGCAAGATTCATAATTATAAATTATACTTTTTTAGTTCGAGTTTAAATGATCGAGTGACAAGTAACGCATAATTTGTGCATTCTATGATGCAATGATAAAAACAATATATGTGAGAGGAGAAATACAATGTAGATATTTGAATAAGCATTAAAAATGTTTATCTAACGGAAATCAAATTTATAAAACATTTTTCTTTTTCAATTTCAGTTTCAAATCTAGCCAACAGATTTCTACAGGCCATGGGGAAGAAAATATCATAGAACTGTTGGAGCAGTCTCATAGTACCAACTATCTTCTGATGAACTACCCAGTTTTGACCAGGCAATAGAAATGGGACCAATGGCAGAGATAATGGATGACATTTTACATTGCCAAAAAAAAAATAACATTATGACATTCTTTCAAATCTTGATGAAGCTACATGTACTTCAGTCAAATATCAATTCCTACTGTTGGAGAGCATTTTCAATTTATATAAAGAAATTGACACATAATTCTGATCAGAACTTGACTATGTTACATTTATATTGTGTGCTGCTTAAAATAAATGTAACTGGCAGTTGTTTTGAATATGTACCTAGTGGTGGTGCTTTACAATAAAAGTTAACAGTAGAATATATATTGTTTTTTATATTAACAAATTTGTATGTGAAATTATGAACATTACCACATTCATATTAAAAGGTCTGCACCTGCGTCACGCGTTTTCACACGCTTTTTGACATGTCATGTCATGACATGATTTCCCATTGTCAGAGGTTGGCAAGTATGAGCATAGAGCATAGGCTGGCTTACAAATTTATAAGAAATCGGGAGAATATTATAGCTGGGAGCATGTTCACACATCACTTGGACAATTCAAAGTTAGAGCAAACATAAGCATTTATCGTGTGTTTTTCTATGTTGTGATGTTATGCTATTGTTTCAGAAAAGGAAGAAGGTTTGGATCCATTAAAACGTTTAATCCCGCTGCAAATGTTTGCACCTGTCCTAAGTCAGGAATCTAATTTTATATAGATTAGACCGTTGGTTTTCCCGTTTGAAAAGTTTTACACTAGTAATTTTGGGGCCCTTTATAGCTTGTTATTCGGTGTGAGCCAAGGCTCCATGTTGAAAGCCGTTCATTGACCTATAATGGTTTTTTTTTAAATTGTTATTTGGATGGAGAGTTATCTCATTGGCACTCACACCACATCTTCCTATATATATATATATAAAATCAGCACTCCTCTATATTATTGACTTAATTGGCTTTATTGTACCTACCTTCTGAATCATAAGTGGATATTTAGTAATTCTCTGCATTGGTTTCAGTAAGAAACTACTCAATGGCATGGATTTAGTTTTAGAATTCTGTGTGCATTTCTAAAATAAATTTTCATATTTAGAAAGTGTAAACAAAAACTTAAATCACTAAATAACTAATGAATGTTTTCCTATCAAAATGAAATTTTGCTTTTTTACACAGTGACCACTGAAGTGAATTGAAAGACTTAAAGCAAAGTGAGAACACAAACAAGAAGATATAGTTCCTTGTATGTTTTTAATTAATTTCAATTAAAGTCAATGTACAAAAACCTTACAAATTTAGGAATTCACACATTGAAAAATATTCAACTCATAAATGGTGTGTTGCAATCATTCGAGAATCATTGTGCTGTTCTGTCTTTTATTGTTTATTTTAAACTATTATGAGAAGGAGACAAAATTAGAGCATAATGATAAAAATGTTCTGAAAACCTTTTGAAGAATAAAAAAGAAAGAAACTTAGGGCAATTATCCTGTTCTACAAACCTTTTGGACCTCTCTGAACTCCGGACTAGTCTCTGTTTTATGCTGAATTAATGCTGCTGCTCTAAGTTGACAACTACAGAAACGGATATAAGGGGTCAAATGTGGAAGCTGCAACAAAAAAAAAAATATGTCTTTATTGAAGGAATATTAGGGGACAATTGAATGAGGCAATTTTGATACATTCTACAAAAATATGTACAACTTATTATTTCTATGAATTCAGAAACTAATGCAATGTTTTTATTATTACGATTGAGATGTAAACGCAATAATTTAAACTCGCATTTTGAAATATTCTTTATATAGTATTAAACAGGATTTTTCTCAAAATTGTAAAAATTTAAATCATATTTTAGTCTTACAAGAGTGCACACGCTGAAATGTCTAGCCTTCTTTACTAATCATTGATATTATGTTGATAGTCCTAAATAAAAAGCTTATGACAACTGTCACATAAACTCAACATTAACCAAGAAAACTAAACATTGATCAATGAACCATGAAAATGAGGTCAAGGTCAGATGAACCATGCCAGGAAGACATGTACAGTTAACAATTCTTCCATACAACAAATATAGTTGACCTATTGCTTATAAATTAAGAAAAACAGATCAAAACACAAATACTTAACACTTATCAATGAACCATGAAAATGAGGTCAAGGTCAAATAAAACCTGTGCAACTGACATATAGATCATTAAATATTTCCATAAACCTAATATAGTTGACCTATTCATATAGTATTAGAAAAATAAACCAAAACTTAACTTTGACCTCTGAACCATGAAAATGAGGTCAAGGTCAGATGACACCAGTCAGCTAGACATGTACACCTTACAATCATTCCATACACCAAATATAGTAGACCTATTGCATATAGTATAAGAAAAACAGACCAAAACACAAAAACTTAACTATAACCACTGAACCATGAAAATGAGATCAAGGTCAGATGACACCTGCCAGTTGGACATGTACACCTTACAGACCTTCCATACACCGAATATACTAGACCTATTGCTTATAGTATCTGAGATATGAACTTGACCACCAAAACTTAACCTTGTTCACTGATTCATGAAATAAGGTCAAGGTTAAGAGAAAACTGTCTGACGGGCATCAGGACCTTGCAAGGTACGCACATACCAAATATAGTTATCCTATTACTTATATTAAGAGAAAATTTAACATAACAAACCAGGTGCTCCGCAGGGCGCAGCTTTATACGACCGCAGAGGTCGAACCCTGAACAGTTGGGGCAAGTATGGACAAAACATTCAAGCGTGATACAGCTCTGAATTTGGATTGTGATCAAATTTTTGACATTACATGGTTTTTTTTTTACACAAAACAAATGTCAAGATTTTACAAATCAATTAAAGATTTCTTCTTCAAACTTTTTAAATCTAAAATTAAAAAGTTGACACAGCATAGGTTTTTGACACAGAATGAATGTGGTCTAATGAACTTAAAAGTTTTTTTTTTGCCTTTGAGCAATTCACTATGCTGTTGAATATTAATCCTCTCAAAAAAATGTTTGAAGAAATTTTCTTTTTATTTATGAAATCTGAAATGAGAAAAATTTAAACCCCCCCCCCCTTTTTTTCACATCCCCGTTTCCCTTTTTCCAAAACTGATATCAATTCAAATTTCTAATGGAGTTTGCAACAATAACTACTCTTTTAACTACATCATAAAATATTAAAATGTAAAATAAAGTGCTTGTTATCCCTGAATGGTAAAGATTGGTTGGTAGTAAAAGTGAATATACATTGTTTATTGTATAAAACAATAAAAAAAAAACTTCATCAGCAACATTTTATATTGGCAAATTTCCAATGAAGTTATTTACATAAAGTTATTGGCAAATAAAAATAGAAAATGACATCATAGTCATGTCTGGCAAATGTCCAACATACATTATCTAAAAACATTTTAGATAAGATAAGGAAAAAAAGCTTCATCAGCAACATTTTATATTGGCAAATTTCCAATGAAGGTATTTACATAAAGTTATTGGCAAATAAAATAGAAAATGACATCATAGTCATGTCTGGCAAATTTCCAACATATATTATCAACTACTATTCTATACAAAGATAACTCCAATTGAAAATTAATTGCTATTGCACAATATTGTGCAATTAGATATTTCTTGCTATTGTGCAATACTGTGCAATTGAAAATTTCTTGCTATTGGACAATACTTGATATGGAATCCTGATTTGGACCAACTGAAAACTGGGCCCATAATCAAAAATCAAAGTACATATTTAGATAAAGCATATCAAATAAGCCCAAGAATTTAATTTTTGTTAAAATCAAACTTAGTTTAATTTTGGACCATTTGGACCTTAATGTAGACCAATTTGAAAACTGGACTAAAAATTAAGAATCTACATACACAGTTAGATTTGGCATATCAAAGAACCCATTTATTCAATTTTTGATGAAATCAAACAAAGTTTAATTTTGGACCCCTATTTGGACCAACTTGAAAACTAGGCCAATAATTAACAAGAGGCTGTCACAACGACATCAAACCGGATTTATTAACATTTATTTGTGTCCTGGCAATATCACAAGAACCATAACTGATGAATGCTGAAAATGAAAATCGTCAATATCAAATTTGACCTCCATTTTGTAGTCAGTATCAACATATTAAAATTTGAAAAGCTTAGATTGAATGGTTCATTAGTAAATGCAACAACGTGAATGGAAACACCATTTTACGATCTTTCAAGAACCATAACTCCTGAACGGTAAAAGTCAAAATCGTCATTATTGAACTTGACCTCTATTTTGTCATCAGTAACAACATATAAAAATTTCAAAAGCTTTGGTTGAATGGTTTATGAGAAAATGCACGGACACGACTGGAAACACCATTTTTCAATCTTTCAAGAACCATAACTCCTGAACGGTAAAAGTCAAAATCGTCATTATTGAACTTGACCTCCATTTTGTCATCAGTAACAATATATTAAAATTTTAAAAGCTTTGGTTGAACAGTTCATGCGTAAATGCACGGACACGACTGGAAACTTCATTTTTCAAACTTTCAAGAACCAAAACTCCTGAACCGTAAAAGTCAAAATCGTCATTATTGAACTTGACCTCCATTTTGTCATCGGTAACAACATATAAAAATTTCAAAAGCTTTGTTGAATGGTTTATGAGAAAATGCACGGACACGACTGGAAACACCATTTTTCAATCTTTCAAGAACCATAACTCCTGAACGGTAAAAGTCAAAATCGTCATTATTGAACTTGACTTCCATTTTGTCATCAGTTAACAATATATTAAAATTTTAAAAGCTTTGGTTGAACAGTTCATGCGTAAATGCACGGACACGACTGGAAACTCCATTTTTCAAACTTTCAAGAACCATAACTCCTGAACCGTAAAAGTCAAAATCGTCATTATTGAACTTGACCTCCATTTTGTCATCGGTAACAACATATTAAAATTTGGGAAGCTTTGGTAGAACAGTTCATGCGTAAATGCACGGACACGACTGGAAACTCCATTTTTCAATCTTTCAAGAACCATAACTCCTGAACGTAAAAGTCAAAATCGTCATTATTGAACTTGACCTCCATTTTTGTCATCAGTAACAAATATATTAAAAATTTTAAAAGCTTTGGTTGAACAGTTCATGCGTAAAATGCACGGACACGACTGGAAACTTCATTTTTCAAACTTTCAAGAACCAAAACTCCTGAACCGTAAAAGTCAAAATCGTCTTTAAATTGAACTTGACCTCCATTTTGTCATCGGTAACAACATATAAAAATTTCAAAAGCTTTGGTTGAATGGTTTATGAGAAAATGCACGGACACGACTGGAAACACCATTTTTCAATCTTTCAAGAACCATAACTCCTGAACGGTTAAAAGTCAAAATCGTCATTATTGAACTTGACCTCCATTTTGTCATCGTAACAATATTAAAATTTAAAAGCTTTGGTGAAGTTATGGAAATGCACGGACACGACTGAAACCCATTTTCAATCTTTCAAGAACCAAACTCCTGAACGTAAAAGTCAAATCGTCATTATTGAACTTGACCTCCATTTGTCATCGTAACAATATAAAAATTTAAAAGCTTGGTTGAATTATGGAAAATGCACGACACGACTGAAACCATTTTTCAAACTTTCAAGAACCAAACTCCTGAACGTAAAAGTCAAAATCGTCATTATTGAACTTGACCTCCATTTTGTCATCGTAACAAATATAAAAATTTCAAAAGCTTTGGTTGAAGTTTATGGAAATGCACGGACACGACTGGAAACCCATTTTTCAACTTTCAAGAACCAAACTCCTGAACGTAAAAGTCAAAATCGTCATTATTGAACTTGACTTCCATTTTGTCATCAGTAACAATATATTAAAATTTTAAAAGCTTTGGTTGAACAGTTCATGCGTAAATGCACGGACACGACTGGAAACTCCATTTTTCAAACTTTCAAGAACCATAACTCCTGAACCGTAAAAGTCAAAATCGTCATTATTGAACTTGACCTCCATTTTGTCATCGGTAACAACATATTAAAATTTGGGAAGCTTTGGTAGAACAGTTCATGCGTAAATGCACGGACACGACTGGAAACTCCATTTTTCAATCTTTCAAGAACCATAACTCCTGAACGGTAAAAGTCAAAATCGTCATTATTGAACTTGACCTCCATTTTGTCATCAGTAACAATATATTAAAATTTTAAAAGCTTTGGTTGAACAGTTCATGCGTAAATGCACGGACACGACTGGAAACTTCATTTTTCAACTTTCAAGAACCATAACTCCTGAACGTAAAGTCAAAATCGTCATTATTGAACTTGACCTCCATTTTGTCATCGGTAACAACATATAAAAATTTCAAAAGCTTTGGTTGAATGGTTTATGAGAAAATGCACGGACACGACTGGAAACACCATTTTTCAATCTTTCAAGAACCATAACTCCTGAACGGTAAAAGTCAAATCGTCATTATTGAACTTGACTTCCATTTTGTCATCAGTAACAATATATTAAAATTTTAAAAGCTTTGGTTGAACAGTTCATGCGTAAATGCACGGACACGACTGGAAACTCCATTTTTTTAAACTTTCAAGAACCATAACTCCTGAACCGTAAAAGTCAAAATCGTCATTATTGAACTTGACCTCCATTTGTCATCGTAACAACATATTAAAATTTGGAAACTTTGGTAGAACAGTTCATGCGTAAATGCACGGACACGACTGGAAACTCCATTTTTCAATCTTTCAAGAACCATAACTCCTGAACGGTAAAAGTCAAATCGCCATTATTGAACTTGACCTCATTTAGTTGTCAGTAACAACATATTAAAATTTTAAAAGCTTTGGTTGAACGTATGTTTCACGCAATTATGCCGCCGGCACGGACTCCCCAAATCAATCCACATTTTTCAAAATCTTAAAAAGAATACATAATTCCTTGAACGGATCATTTGTAAATCAAATATGTAATTTTGGAACCCTTGGACCTTAATAACCATTTGAAAACGGGTAACCAACGGTAAAAGTCAAAATCGTCATTATTGAACTTGACTTCCATTTTGTCATCAGTAACAATATATTAAAATTTTAAAAGCTTTGGTTGAACAGTTCATGCGTAAATGCACGGACACGACTGGAAACTCCATTTTTCAAACTTTCAAGAACCATAACTCCTGAACCGTAAAAGTCAAAATCGTCATTATTGAACTTGACCTCCATTTTGTCATCAGTAACAACATATTAAAATTTGGGAAACTTTGGTAGAACAGTTCATGCGTAAATGCACGGACACGACTGGAAACTCCATTTTTCAATCTTTCAAGAACCATAACTCCTGAACGGTAAAAGTCAGAATCGCCATTATTGAACTTGACCTTCATTTAGTTGTCAGTAACAACATATTAAAATTTTAAAAGCTTTGGTTGAACGGTTCATGAGTTAATGCACGGACAACATTTGATTGCCGCCCGGCCGCCCGCCGTACATCCCCAAATCAATAACCGACATTTTTGTCACAAAAATCCGGTTAAAAATGTAAGTACATTTTTAAATTCAGCATATCAAAGAACTCCAAGGATTCAATTTTTGTTAAAATCAAACTAAGTTTAATTTTGGACCCTTTGGACCTTAATGTAGACCAATTTGAAAACGGGACCAAAAATTAAGAATCTACATACATAGTTAGATTCGGCATATCAAAGAACCCCAATTATTCAATTTTTGATGAAATCACACAAAGTTCAATTTTGGACCCTTTGGACCCCTTATACCTAAACTGTTGGGACCAAAACTCCCAAAATCAAACCCAACCTTCCTTTTATGGTCATAAACCTTGTGTTTAAATTTCATAGATTTCTATTTACTTATACTAAAGTTATGGTGCAAAAACCAAAAATAATGCTTATTTGGGCCCCTTTTTGGCCCCTAATTCATAAACTCTTGTGACCTCAACTCCAAAAACCAATCCCAATCTTCCTTTTGTGGTCATAAACCTTGTGTTAAAATTTCATTGATTTCTATTTACTTATACTAAAGTTATTGTGCGAAAACCAAGAATAATGCTTATTTGGGTCCTTTTTTGGCCCTTAATTCCTAAACTGTTGGAACCAAAACTCCCAAAATCAATCCCAACCTTCCTTTTGTGGTCATAAACCTTGTGTCAAAATTTCATAGATTTCTATTCACTTAAGGTGGCTCGGGCGTATTCGAAGTTTCTATCAGAAGTGCCATATTTTTGGTTATTTTATTCTTTAAAGAAAATGATTCAAATTGGTCCAAAAAAAATAGGGGGTCACGGATTATTTAAGCTCAAAATTTTACTTTTAAACAGGTATGTAAAAGGGACCATTTTTCAATGAAATGATAGGGGAAATAGAGTTGTTGACATATTTTTTTCGGAATATCAAAAAAACGTTCTATGACAATTGGTCCAAAACTGTTATATGAAAAGCTGGAATATAGCTTCAATGAATGAGCCAATAAAAAACATAGGTCACCGATAAGGAAAAAAAATTATTTTACCTTAAAACCCAAATTTTGAGGGGAAAATGGTGAAAATGGGTGAATTGTCATTTTGACCCTTTAAAAAATACCGATAATAACGAAAATATTCTATTAGTTACATAACTACAATGATTTGACATTTCTAATCAATCAAAATATTAAAAAAAATTATATCGAATTTACGACAAATACTTTTGTAATTCATGCATGAAATTATGCGCAGTCGAATAGTCCCACGCCACCTTAAACTAAAGGTATAGTGCGAAAACCAAGAAAATGCTTATTTGGGCCCTTTTTGGCCCCTAATTCCTAAAATGTTGGGACCAAAACTCCCAAAATCAATCCCAACCTTCCTTTTGTGGTCATAAACCTTGTGTTAAAATTTCATTGATTTCTATTCACTTTTACTAAAGTTAGAGTTCGAAAACTAAAAGTATTCGGACGACGACGACGACGACGCCAACGTGATAGCAATATACGACCAAAAAATTAAAATTTTTGCGGTCGTATAAAAATCTGAACTTTTTTTCAAGTAGTCACTGAACCATGAAAATGAGGTCAAGGACATTGTACATGTAACTGACAGAAAGTTTGTAACATGAGGCATCTGTATACAAAGTATAAAGCATCCAGGTCTCCCACCTACTAAAATATAAAGCTTTTAAGAAGTGAGCTAACGCCACTGCTGCTGCCGCCGCCATAGCCGGATCACTATCCCTATGTCCAGCATTCAGCAACAAAAGTTGCAGGCTCAACAAAAATGACAAAATCGCAATAATAAATGCACACAATAATTTCTGAATTCACAGTAGTCTTATTTCTGATTAAAAATGGAGGATTAGTGCTTTGATAAGGATAACTATCTCTGTACCCTCAAAAGTGCTTGTTCAGATTTCTGACACTACATTTCTTTAATATAACATCTGCATAAGAGCAAGGTAATTTATTAATTTGAAAGAGGATTTTCACCTGCAGCCTGCCATAAGATATTCAATCATGCACAAAATTCTCTCCTGTATTTTTATTATGGCCATATGATAAGTAATACAAATAAATAACTATTGAATCATAAAATGGCAAAATAAAGAAGTGTCTTTGGAGGCCAAGTGGTCTATTTTTAGTTCGCCAACACTTAGATTATGATTCCAGACTGTAAAGGGTTGTACAACTGCTATTTATGATCATTAGCTTTCCTCCTAATGCCAAATTTTAAGATCACAATGATATTGTCAAGGGTGCCGAAAGAACCAATCAATTATTTAAAATTAAGAATTCTTTTTTTTTAAGTCCTTAAATTTGCTATTTATACAACAGACTTGGATTACAACAATGTCCCTGCTAATAGTTACGTACATTCTTATATTTCTGTGTGTGTGTGTTTTTTTTTTTATATCATAGTCTGAATAATAAAACTTTTGTATGCATGTTGGTACCATAACTCATGAGCATAAAAAAATCATAAAACTTACATTTTCACATAATATGTCTCCAATCATAGTTATTACTTGGCCTTTTCCAATCATTTTCTTCCGTACTCGTAACGATCTACAAAATCAAATCATAACTTAAACAAAACACTTGATGTTGTTAAGAGATAATAATGTATGTTCACAGCCAAACCTGTAGAGTAATTGTTCAAAATATATAAAAGAACAAAGAATATCCCCAATGTTGCATAAATTTTATCTATCCAATGGCAATAATTAAAATAACTATTTTTTGTTCTTTAAAACTTTTAACAAATATCAGCTAGATGACAGCTAGAGAGCAAATATAATACAATTTCCAATATAAAAAATATTTCCAAGGGGCATAACTCTTAAAAAAAAAGGAAAAAGGGGGGGGGGGGAGTGAGCTGGGAAGGGTCTGTGAGCATGTACCGGTAGATCTAGTTTAACCCCATATATCCTGTTTCAAAGCAAGTTAGGGCTATTCCAGAAAAAAATGTATGGGGGGGGGGGGGGTTGGAAAGCACATTATATTAATAATACATGGGTGATGGGTATCAGAGCAACTTTTCACACTATAATGCACTATAATTCTCAATTACAATTGTCTGGGTGGCGGGTGCTGACAAAAACTGCCTTCCAACCCCCCCATACATTTTTTTCTGGAATAGCCCTTATAGGCGAGTGTAATATTTGAAAAAGACGTCTAGTTAAGGACTTTAATGCACCCACCTAACACACGGCTAATTTCTTTTTTAAATGAAAGAATAATGATTTAACTTTGATTTTTGCCCGGTCGTCACAAAATCGTACGGTGCAGTTTTTGTAAAATTGACGTTTATTTCGGAAATTAGTTGAAAATTATAAAACTACGACATGTTTTTCAAGCAAAGGAAATTAGTCGTATCCCTTCTTTTAGACAGAATAATTAAGTGAATTAGATTCTTAGAATAATGAAAAACATTATTTACAAATGCAAATCCGCATGCTTTTGCATTCCTTCTAAATATTTGACATTTTGTACGAAAATTTTCATAATCCTGACCTTTTCGGATCTACAATTAAATTTTTATTAAATGATTTTGCACTCTATCCGTTTTAGAACACACCAAATTACTCATCAGTTATCGTTTTTTCATTCAAGATCAAGACTTTATCTCAACATTTCTTAAAATCACGAGTTTCTGTAATTTTATGATGTTGGGTAAAATCACTATAGTTTCCGGAATCCCTTATCTATTTCGTTATCGTTTTTTTACTGAATATATTAGTCGATTTCCGTGTACTTAATAGTGCTATTAGAGTACTATAAATCATATTTAAACGGTTCTATTTCTATCTTTAACATCAGTGTAGCTTAAATAGATATGAAATCGTCCGAAATTAAGATCAAATTTAAGTAAAACATAATTTTTGAGTTCTGTAGAATTACCCCTTTCTAAAAAAGGAATCGTATCGGAAAATTGTAGAAAATCTTCCGAGTCGTGTCAAACTTTTCACAGTCCAGTTCACAATGAAACCATTTCTATGCTAAAAAGCAAAAACTATCCATTGATTGACATAGATATGCAAAGTCTGTCATGTATTTACTACATAGAAACTATGTAGTTAAACACTTAAATGATTGCCGCTGTGGGAAAACTAAAAGATGAAGTTTACAGAAGACTGGTCGATGAATATGAAAAAAAATTAAAACATCCCATTTGAAAATACAAAATATCATAAGATTTGCTATAAATATTTTAAAAGTAAGCACAACCTATCATCTTCTGTTTTGTCCGCTGTACAAAGATTTTGTACTTCATGTACCAATTCTGCCGACCAGTCTCTTCTCATATATCAACGAGGGCAGTAGATCTATAACTCATTCTGATTTGTCTGTTTGTATATTTTGCAAATTTATAAAGCCTATAAGCAAGGTACACAACTTCATAAGGTATCCTTTGAGGAGCAAACTCAAGCTGTATTGAGTGTTACTACATATATCTCCTACAATGATCTGATTTACAAAATAACTCATGATAATTTTACTATTAAATCTTTATACCATCGAGCTTGCATCGCTAAATATTTGTTACAAAATTTGAAATCAGAAAGTAAAGAGCTATTTAATTCTGAACATAAAACAGCTTTTACTAACATTTCGACGATTAAAGATGACGTGCCTGTACACAAGGAAGTATTCTGGTTAACAACTTTAATTACTTGGTCAGTTAACCGGGCTTAATAAATTTCTGCCCCAGAATAGCCGACGAGAAAACTACAGAACATATTATCAGCTTCAACAAAAACTAAAAATATATGGTCAATTTATAGTTACATATATACAGCATCAACGAGGCCAAGGTACATCCAATATTGTATACAGTAGCTCTATAATTTTGTCTTATGCCGTAATGACGGAAAATTACTCGTTTAAAATGACAGTTATATACAGTCTGTCAAATTCAAAGATCTGAGCAGTGACTGCGAAACTGGTTGCAAGCACTTTATGCAGCTACTAGTATTTTACGGAAGCATATATGGGGTAAAGTTGTAATCCAATCAGATGAATATCCATTATCTAAAAACATTTCACTGGATTATTCAATTAAAATTATGCCACCTGCTTTAAAAACATTTCTGTATTGTCTTTTGGATGATGGCGCATCTGCCGCAGTTAATAAAGCGTACGATATTCCTATTGACAAAGTTCTTAGATGTATGGCGTTAGTAGAATGTATGTATATCTATAAATATTTTTTTTACTCTTTTTCATTTAGGTTTATTATTACAAATGCACCGTATTTATGGACACACCTTTGATAACTATTAACAAGTTTGACTGCTCAAGAGATTAGAAAAATTGAAAATGGGGCATACATTCTACGTGGCATTATTTTTCTTCTGGGGGTCAACATTTTATCCAAGACAAGTCGACCTAACTACAGAAACAATAAAAGTTCTCCGTATGACTTTGGTTTGGTAAAAGGCAACATCGGTCCGGTATGATGTCATCCAAATTGCTACAAGATTTGATCTGTTCACGCATTGGTATAGGTATAGGGGGAGGGTTGAGATCTCCAAAAACATGTTTAACCCCGGCGCAATTTTACGCCTGTCCCAAATCAGGAGCCTCTGGCCTTTCTTAGTTTTGTGTGATTTTTTATTATTATTTCTTGAGTATATTTCGAAGCTTAGTATGACGTCCATTATCATTTCAAACTAGTACATTTTTGTTTATGGGCCAGCTGAAGAACGCCTTCGGGTTTGGGAGTTTCTTGCTGCATTGATGACCCATTGGTGATCTTCGGCCGTTGCCTGCTTTTTGAACGGGTTGGTGTCTCTTTGACAAATCCCTCATGTCCATTCCCAATTTTTAATTCAATCTGTATATAGTAAATCTTGTGTCCGCTTTGAGCAAAACCTCTGCTGTACTGATATATGCCCATGCCAAGGAAGTTGTCTTTGTATGGATATGTTGACCGATAAGAATGGTGAGATTACAAGTTAAAATGAAGCTATAATATTCCGATATCGCAAGATTTCGACACCTAAATGGTCCAACATCCCATTGGTCCGACGTTTCGATCATTTAGGTTATACTCTAACGGAATTTTAACATAAGAAAGCCAAATAAAAGGTTCAATATTAGGATAACCGTGTCCTCCGTTTGAAACGGTGAAACAAGATATAAAAAAGTAATACTTAGTGCCAAAGAAGCCGAACGTCATCACTAGCGTAATTCAAAATAAGTACAAACTACTTTGTCAAGTGTTGTTTGATTAGTTAGATATCTCAAGATACACGGCGGCCGACTAAAGTAAAATCAAACTTAGTTTGATGTACAATGAGTGATCATATTTTCCTTGTGATGTTTTATATTAAAATTGTCACAATTTTGTTGATATAAATATACTAGTAGCACTTTACTCATTTTAGTAATGTTAGTTAGACTACTCTTATCATATCTGATTTAGTGATGTAAATGAAATTGCGATATGATCCAGACTCAACATATTGCACTACAATAATAAAATAATTCTGCCCTATGGTTGTCTGATCTTGAAGTGGTTGACAGGCTTTCAAATTAACAGGAGACCATACACTTCCTCAATTTTAATGTACAGCTCATCATGGGACTTTTCTAAACAATTCAAAATACGTCATATGTTATATTTCCCCCTTGCTTCAAATATTTTGTTTCGGATTATTTTATATCAAATTTGCAGATATGTGTTTGTAAATACTTGCAATCAAATGATATGGAGGTATTATAAGATTTAGATAATGCAAGGGCGACTACATATACATTTGTGTGACTTAATGGTTGATTTTCAAATATTCCGAGAGAAAACGTTACGTAACATGCGTTACCGTTAAAATCAACCAAAATTAATTAATACTATGATAGAAATATATTTTTCCAACAGTAATACAGCATTCCTGTAAAATTGTTTCGTTTTTGCATTTGTTTTGACTAGATTTTTCTACTGGAAGTATCCGTGAATTGAAATTGCACCCATGACCTTTGACCTCGATTTAAAAAAAAATGCACCATAATTTCTTTTGACGACCGGGATATTTAGAAAGTACACATTCTTAGCTTTCCAGTGATATACAATTTAGCCGTGTGTTAGGTAGGTGCATTAAAAATGTAAATTTGGCTCTCATATCACTGGCCTATTATGTAGACCAAGCATTTTTCAAATAAGTTGTATGGAGAATTTCAGATATAACTTGATCATTTTGTTAAAATAATTTCTTATAGATTATTTCTTATATTGTTATCAGAATCAAACGGCAATCCATAAATATTAAATAATTTACCTGGAGAGTTTTGTGTTACATAAAATAAGTTCAGTCCAATTTACAAATACAGATTCTAATTCTTCATCTGTCATCACCCCCGCTGCACGCATTGGGTTATAAAATGCCTACAAAAAATATATACCTATATCTACATGTATATGTAGTATCTTATGTGCGTGTCAAAAAATACATATGAAGTTAGGTTATATATTTGTGCTATAAAGATCTGGAGATTCCTTAAAACCTGAATCTGTCAGATGGCAAATATATGCAGGTTTGATGTTGTGTTAGTTTATTTTTTACTTATGAGTATGAATGACCCTTTGGTATTTGTAACTCTCTTTTGTAAGTCTTTCTTTGTACAGTTTTTTTCAATGCATACTAGCAAATCCAGGTCATTGCCTGATTTTATTGCAACGATCAAATAAAACTACAAGTGAAAATTCAAAATCATCTTTAGTTCATAATAAACTTTTATCACAGAGATATGTCTCGCTTTTTTGTAATTTAGATAATGAAAATGTTGAAATTAAATAGCAACACTTTAACATGTAGGTTTTGCAAATATTCTAAGGCAATAAACCATGACTGAAGGTACATGGCTAAACAATCTCAATGGAAATGAGATGTGCCAATGCTGATACAACTGCATACAAAATACTATTGACTTATCATCAGTAGTTCTCTTTGAACAAACCTAAAGCACAAACTAATACATGTAAACTAAGCAAAATCTCAAAATCAATAAACCATGACTGGGGGGGAAGAGTCAAATAATCTCAATGGTAATGAGATGTGGCAATGCTAATACAATTGCATACCAAATATCACTGATCTAACACTAGTGGTTCACCATAAACTGACCTAATCACAAACTAATACATGAAAACTAAGCAACAGTTTCAAAGTCAATAGACCTCGACTGAGGTAGTGGGGCCAAATAATCTCCATGGAAATGAGATCTGCCAATGCTAATACAACTGCATACCAATTATCATTAACTTACCACTAGTAATTCCCAATAAAATGACCTATTTACAAACTAATACATGTACATGAAAACTAAGCAAAAGTTTTCAAAGATAATCAACCACAACTGAGGGAAGGGACTAATAATCATGGTAATGTGATGTGCCCATCCTAATACAACTGCATACCAAATATCTTTGACTTACCACTAGCGGTTCACCATTAACTTGACCTAATCACAAACAAATACATTGTTGACGCCAACTCTGGAAACAGCATACCTATATCTCGATTTTTGAGACAAGCCAGACAAAAATCACCATTGAACGGCAAAAACTCCACTAAACAGTCAACATGTTGTGTATGTGTGTGAGGGAGGGACATTCAATTTTTCTACCCTCTTAATCATATTCACTAGCGGCGGATCCAGAATTTTTCATAAGTGGGGGCCCACTGACTGCCTAAGAGGGGCCCGCTTCAGTTATTCCCTATATAAGCAACCCAAATTTTTCCCAGGCCCCCTGGAACCTTCCCCCCTAAATCCGCCTCTATTCACAGTCTGTCAATCACATTAAATATTACCTCCAAAACAATCTCCATATCATTCATGTATGTTTCTTCTGTTTTGAACAACTCATGGATATGATTTTGTCGTTTACTTTCCTCTGGTGAAGTTGTAGCTAATACTGTTGGATCACTCGACCCTGAAATATGAAAGTAAACAATAACTTACACTTGACTTTTCACCTTTGACATTTATACCTACTAATCTTGCTTTTGTAATTCAAAATCCTTTATTCTTTGAACTGTCAGCATTTGAATATCCAGTAATGGTTGAAGTGTGGCAATGATCTTTCCATCTTTGATTGTCAAGTTAAAAACATATCATAACTACATTATAACTTCATCTTGTATGCTAGTAACAAATGATGGTGCCCAGTATTCATATATTTGCTATTTTACATTACAAAGTCAAAGCAGATTAAATAACCTTTCAATGTAAACTTAGGCAAATGTATCCTTTAAAGAGCAGTAAATTAATACATTAATTATACATGTTACATTTCATATCTGTTGATTGTGACACAAGCAGACTACAAAAAAACAAACTTGACACTGCACTGGGAATTATAGATTATCGATGATCATCTCAACGAGATTGATTTGCTTGCTTGAGCCGGGCCGGCGAAAGCAAGAAAAGCAATCGTGTTGAGATGACCAATGATAATCTTTTATCGCTATTTTACCAATGACGACAATGTCAATTTTGTGACAATTTCATTAGCAACGCTACTTGTTTCCTTAGTTTCTAGCGATAATTTTCCATCTCAAGCGTGTAGAATGATATGAAAAATTATCACAAAAAAAGATCAAAGGAAAAATGCATAAAATAGCTATAATATCATTTATCTAATTTTGTCATCATGATTGACACCATCTTTTGAAAGGAATGAGAATACTAATGTCGTGTTATTCTATTCTTGAAATAAACACTGAACTAGTACACAAATTTTTATTAGGGGCCACCTGAGGACCACCTCTGGATGCGGGATTTTCTCACTGCGTTGAAGACCTATTGGTAGCCTTCAGCTGTTATCTATTCTTTGGTGAGGTTGTTGTCTCTTTGACATATTCCCCATTTCCATTCTCAATTTTACTGTTTGCTTGTTTACGAAATAATGAAGGTAAAAAATCCAATAGGAACAAATACTATTCTATATATAGTTCAGCATTCTGCATTTGTATTTCTGTTGCTGGAGAAAACCTGTTACCATGGTTACTGTGGATTCATTATAAATAATGTATTATCAATTTTCATGCATCTCATACCAATAGGTAAACCATGAAGTAAGATGTTCAAGGACATGCAAATAATTTTAAGATTTGTAAGCTGAATTTGCATTGGTTCTGGTATTCAAATGAAATCCATCTAATATTTTCATAGTCAAATATACACAAACAAATATATAGCTTACTTTAAGGATTGGGATCACTATATTGTTGAAGACTGTACAGTGTCCTATAGTTGTTTACATTCTTGACCTTTGGTTCATGTTGGAAAATAGTCTTATTGGCAATGATACCACATAAAAAATAAGCTTATTCCCATAACATTTATAACCAGATCAAATTTTTTATCAACACTTACACACATATTTAGACTGTAAAGAATTCATATTCATCATGTCATGAAATTGGTTTATACATGAATCAAGTATTTGGTTGCAACCCTTTGAAGTCTTTACAAATAACATTGCAATTATTGCATTATATTTTCTGCAAAATGACTTTTTTTTTTTCATGCTGATTTGAGAAAGATGGCCCTTCAGAACCAGATGAAGAACAGACAAACCAATCTGATGTTGTATTTTGATGTATCTCAATAGGTCTCATTACTTGAGAGACATTTAATGTCTTGCATGTTGTTTTTTTTTAATTCAATCTGACTTGCGTGACATTTAAGGTTTTGTTGTTTTTTTCTTCTGAAGTATATTGTTTGAACTACACCAATTTGTAGTTACTCTGTAATTGACAAAATAAGGACAAATCATTTGTAAAGCAATTGCAACCCATGTTTCAACAAGAAAGAGTCCCCAGTACACAGATGCCCCGTCTGCACTATCATTTTCTATGTTCAGTAGGCCGTGAAAATGGGAGAAAATCTCTAATTTAGCATTGAAATTAGAAAGATCATATCATAGGGAACATGCGTACTAAGTTTCAAGTTCTTCTTCAAAAACTGCCTTGACCAAAAACTTTAACCTGAAGCGGGACGAACGGATAAATGGAATAAACGATCGGACGCACAGACCAGAAAACATAATGCCCATAAATGGTGCATAAAAAGGGTCATGAGAGAAAATCAATTAAATGACATCAATACCATAAAAAAAGTTTTATCACCACAAGACTACAAACCCGAAATCAAACTTAAATGTTTCACAGACGAAACAGATTGATGATCATGAACTACCTCAAATAAATTTTTACTGAGTAAAAGTTGTGATATTCAAAGATATTGAGTTATTTTTTAGAAATGTGTTAACACTATTACTCCAGAAATGTAATACTCATAAAATAAACTAATTCAGGAGACTCAACCTTTGTAATAATATAACAGTATGCCCAGTAGTAATCTCATATGCTTAAGGGGGTACCCAACACCTTCCCTAATATTAATTTGGCTCGTTTAATTTTCATAAAATTTTGATAAAGAATTTACTTTGAACCTTTGACAAAAAATTTGAACCAACCATTTCATCAGAAAAATTACACTGGTTATATAGCATTTTGACAAACACTAATTTTGATCATTGAGAAGCTTAATATTCCCTTAATATCACAACGTAATTAAAACGTTTGTAAACCTGATTTTACAGAGTTATCTCCCTGTAGTGTTAGGTACCACCTTAAGTGTGCCTTTAAACAGGATCCATAGTTACCTATCTTGTTCTCTTTAAAGAATGTAATCAATAAGATGTCTAACTGACTTACAGCAACTTTCAAATGAAAAAAACAAAGCAGGAGCAGAGTAGTATAGACAGCAGTTTGGAAAAGATATATAGAATGATTTTACTGCTTTTCAGGTGTGCAGATACTCTTTTTGTTGCAATTAAAAGGGCCTTCTTTTACTTTAGGGGTCCGAACCTTGTAGGGCATTTTTAAACTGTCCTACACTTAAAATCTTACCCTAAACCCATATCTAACTGTAACACTAGCCCTAACCATAAAACATAACCCTAACCTAAAATATTCCCCTACCCTAACCATTACCATGAATGAACACTACCCCTAAAGTATAAGAACCATTAAAAGTACCATCAGTCTTTTGCAGCAACGCTGCCAATTTAACTTGAAATGCTGTAACGAAGCCACACAGTTATCAAACACAGACAACAATGACAACAATTTATTGACAATAAAGCTTTCAAATTAATAATATTACAAAATATAACAGAAGATTGCTAATAACAATAATAATATGTATGATGTATTCTGAAAAGTATATATATCTGTTTAGAAATGTTACTCTTGAAACTTCTTGCCTGTTTGAAAGCACCTTTCTTTATAACTATCATCTTTCAAAACTTAAAGAACGGGTAAGTACCTTTCACAAATCTGTGACCTTAAAATAGTTGAATTGAAACTTTTTACCATATTTTTGACACAACCTACTTTTTGTTCTGATATTGAACCTTTTGCTATTGTGGTCTGTCCTTGTTTATTAAAAATTCAAAATGAGTCAGAAGATATATTATTATAGTACATCCTTTTTACACATTCAATTCTATATGGAAAGCTTGTAAATGATGAAAAAAAAAACTTTGATTGAGATCAACTGGTTATTTGGTATTCTATAAAGCTATATACTCAGGTTTTTTCTGCAAGGATAGGACTAATGTGGATTCCTTTATTTGTGTGGGTACCAATTATCGTGCATTGAGGAAAACTAGTATGTTCAGGGATATTTAATTTCGTGGTTTGGACAAAGTCTACATACAAGCCTATAGAAAAAATGTCTTTTATTGAACATTTTAAAAAATGGTGCTTTACCTTTACCCAAGAAAACCACGAAAAATTGGTAACAAACAATTAATAAAGGATCCACTGTACTGTAAATTCAGAAATTTTTGTGATTATATAGTGTTATTATGGCTATAGTATTAATTTTATGCCAAAATTTTAAACTTCTATCTAAAATCTTTATAGAATTATTCATATGCAGCATTAAATAAATTATGATAATAAATCTCATAGTTTAACATCACTTTAAATGAATATATATAGCAATTTCTGATTTTACAGTATCCTCTTGCATATATAAGAAGCGGCACAATACATTGTATGAGTCATCAAGCGTTGTACATAAAACATGCTTTAGACATTTTTAGAAAGTCATCTAGTCTAATTTGTTTTTGTTTTCTCTCAAGCAAGAAATTTCAAGAGTAACTTTCCTCAACTCTGAATCACATTTGACTGAGTAAATATCGGATATAAACATTCCTCGTAACATTCCTGAATGTATAATACTTTTAGTAAAATGTTCCATAGAATTGGAAAAACATTATGTTCAATCAAAATTGAACACCCTTGACCTGCATACAAATGGTTTAAAAATAGCTTTCAAAATTAGGACTATCCCTAACCTGTATTCCTGATACAAATGTTTAATCATAGTTTGAAAACTTTGCTTATCCCTAAAATATGATAATGTTTGTTATATCTGGTTGAAACATTTTTTGACAAATTATCCTTGAGATGCATATCTAAAACCTTTGGTTCAAATAAAGCTTGTAAAATGGAGAACTGATTTTCATGTGTAACATATAGTTTGTAAAAATATGATAATCCTTGACTATCCCATACCATAACCAATAGTCTCCTAAAAACTGGAACAAGCAGCTATTAAATTTAGAATTATATTTAGTTTATTAGAAGTTTTGCAAGGGCTAATCTTTATAATACATTGTATATGCAGAATATTCAGATTAAATATGTATAAATTAAAACTAAGATGTGGGGAAAGCAACCTTAAATATATCACCCACAAAAAACTATGGTCTTCAACAACAGTGCCTTTATAAGGGCTTAACTAGCTATACTGCAAGATTTGATCAATGTATGTCCTATCATGTTGCAAAAATTTAAATACCAGTTTTTATTCTTAAAATTTCTATCCAGTACAAGTTTTTATGCGTTGAATCTGAGTATTCATGTGACTGAACATAAAACATGAACTATTTTATCATCTGATCCTACATAGTTTTATGAGAAATTTAAATTAGTACAACATAGAATACGTTTGATAGTATATGGCTATAATCTCACTCTATTGCATAATATCTTTGCTATATGAACACCGAATAATTTTATATCAACTTCTATCAATTACAACCTTATCTTTATCGAACTCCAGAAAGGTATCAGATAGGACACAAACACTTGAATCTACAACTTCTACATGTACCAGGCTAAAATAATTCACAATTTAACAACACTTCTAAATTGAAAACATTACCAAATTTAAAGATATCTTTGTATGAATATAAAACCACCTATTGCTTTTTTTTAAACCATTTGTTGAAAATATATTTATCAAATGTTGGCATAGGTTAAAGACACCATTAAAATGTTGACATGTGTTTTTGTTATCATACTATAACAGAGGTCTTTTTTAAATTTGCAATAAAAATCATATGCGTTTTAAAAATTTATTCTCTCTATGAATTTTTGATGATGTAGAATTTGAATAATGTTAAATTTTGAAAGTTTTCAATTCATCATTGTTGATCAATTTCTGTTTTTTCTTCTTCAAAACTAATAAAGACCACTAACTATCTATACATTTTCATTATTTCTCTTTATTTTTATGGACAGATAAAAGAACGATCGACCAAATATTAACAGCCATTATATCAGGATATAATCAGTGAAATCTGAAAAGTGTCAATTTTTCACACACACAAGTACTTTACTGTGGAATGATCATCTGCATCAAATATCAAAGTACAGCTTACTTTTATCAATCCTACCAGTGCATAAAAATTTCATAAGAATCTGTCAAACAAAACTCAAATCGCAGTACTAAATAGGGAATGATACAAAAATTTTATGAAAAAAAAATTAACACTTTTAATGATAAATGTGAAAATTCTCCAAAAAAATTTGTAAGGGTTCCGCGGAACCCAGTGTCTCGCCTATTTTTGCTGTAAATTGCAGGCTCAACAATAATGAGGAAAAAAATCAATAAAAATATTCCTCTTGTTACTATTTTATGATTGTAAGAAAATCTAAGTCCATTTAAAAGTAAATTACAGAAAAAACGGAGTAATCTTTTTACAAACTTTACTTCTGGATACAATCTAATATGATCATAAATAAGCTTCTGTCCAAGTTTGGCACAAACCCAGGATAGTTTAATTAAGAAAGTTATTAAAATTTTAAAAACTTTAACCACAGAGTGAATGTAATGGTTCCCCGCAGAAAAACTAAGTCCATTTAAAAGTAAAATATGGAAAAAATGGATTTATTTATTTACAAACTTTACTTCTGGATACAATCTTATGATCATAAATAAGCTTCGTCCAAGTTTGGTACAAACCCAGGATAGTTTAAGAAAGTTATTAAAATTTTAAAAACTTTAACCACAGAGTGAATGTAATGATTCCCCGCAGAAAAACTAAGTCCATTTAAAAGTAAAATATGGAAAAAATGGATTTATTTATTTACAAAATTTACTTCTGGATACTATCTTATGATCATAAACAACCTTCTGTCCAAGTTTGGTACAAACCCAGGATAGTTTAAGAAAGTTATTAAAATTCTAAAAACTTTAACCACAGAGTGAATGTAATGGTTCCCCGCAGAAAAAAACTAAGTCCATTTGTAAGTAAAATACGGAAAAAATGGAATTTTATTTTTACAAAATTTACTTCTGGATATTATCTTATGATCATAAACAAGCTTCTGTCCAAGTTTGGTACAAACCCAGGATAGTTTGAGAAAGTTATTAAAATTCAAAAAACTTTAACCACAGAGTGAATGTTTTGTTTCCCCGCAGAAAAAACTAAGTCCAATTATAGTAAAATATGGAAAAAATGGAATTTTATTTTTACAAAATTTACTTCTGGATATTATCTTATGATCATAAACAAGCTTCTGTCAAACTTTGGTAGAAATCCAGTATAGTTTAAGAAAGTTATTAAAATTTCAAAAACTTTAACCACAGAGTGAATATTTGTTGACGCCGCCGACGACGCCGACGACGACGGAATGTAGGATCGCTTAGTCTCGCTTTTTCGACTAAAGTCGAAGGCTCGACAAAAAATGAGGAGTATAGTTTTTATGGAGCTAACAGTAACCACAGTTGACATTTTCGAAAACAAACAGTTAACAGTTAGCATTATTGACCTTTATTACCCTGTTGATAATAATCTGAACTGAAACAAGTTGTTGGGGTGAAGTAAAAACCACCTCAATGTCTTTAAAGGTAGTGTTCTTATGTTACACAGCTACTTTTGCATAGGTACTATTTCTGTACTAAAAAAATGCAGTACTTGAAACTTACTTTTAATATTTAATACTATTTCTTTACTTTAAAACTATTGTAATATTTAGGTACTTGTATTTTACAGTACTTGATTTGTACTAAATATTTTGGTACAGAAATAATACAATATTCCATGTTTAAAAATCATAACTTTATAAGAGATTTGAAATAGAAAATTTTTCAAAATGCTGAAAATGTAATGGTTGTAACCAAAATTCTGTAGTACCTAAATTTCAAGTACAAATAAAGTACTGTAAAATATAGGTACCTAAATATTACAATAATTTTAAAGTAACAAAATAGTACTGAATATTACAAGTAGATTTCCAGTACTACAAATTTTTAGTACAGAAATAGTACCTATGCAAAAGTAGCTGTGTATCTTTGATTGTGACATATGTAGCAGAACATCATTGTTCTTAGATTTTAATGAAATTAGCAAATTTTGATACAGGAATGCACTTCATTTGTAACACTTTTTATATAAATGATATTTTTTTTTATAAATACAGAATATTTCTAGTCCTATTCAAAACAATCTTATAAGGAAATAATTAGGGAATGTACATTTTTTTTTCTATCTTGTGTAAGTGCAAGAAAAAAGGTACTCATGGTTTTTTTTCAAAATTCTGTCATACAATTATCTTTCTCTTCACATAATAATGTTATTTGGCGATAAAATCTTTACAGAATTGTTATTTGCAAACTTATTATTATAAGACCTAGTATTCAATTTTTTTTGGTATGAAAAGAAAACATTTTGGTCTTGGCTCAAGACAACTTTTAAAATAATTGTTCAGCAGCCTAATTACATGTACTATCTTTTAAAAGTGATTGAAATATTCTACATGTGTTGCACATACAATATTTGCATAGCTAAATTAACAACTTTAAACAAAACAAGTGTAATATATCTAAGCTACTCCATACATCTTTATAAACATGCCTTGTTATTTCGTTTACTCATATGAACCAGACCTGCTGAAAATTGCACTTCAAGCCTTCAAGACTACATTTACAAATGTCTAAATATATTTCTTTTAAATTGTTTACATGAATTCGTTTCATATTCAATAAATTCCTTTAACTGTGTCAATAAGTAAAACATAATGGTAACTGCTTTTCCACTAAGTTTAAATTTCACAGTTTTTACGGACAAACTTGATTGTGATCATGTGTTGTTTAATTCACTGATTTCATGTCCATCTGATCATTACATCATTTTCGTTGGGGACATTTTTGATAGTCCTAATTGATAAATTAGTGAGAATAAACAAATACCGCCCATTTATACTAGCGGAGGAGTAGCAGACATCATAGTATCACATCAATGTATATCTATCAATATCATAAGTCAACAGAGGAGAAACACAATTCTGGCCTTTATCATTTTACAATAAATATAATATTTTACACAGCAGAAGTATATTAATATGGTAATATGCAAGTGAGAAATTATAAGGTAAGAGTGAAGTTCAAAGGTTAAAGGTCAGCTGGTGTCTGACCCACACTTATCGACTGACACTGTTAACAAATCACCTGCCCTTTTCAAAGAAAATCTTAATAAATCATGCACTTAAAATCATCACGCTGTCTAAATTAATATTTTTTCTAAAATTTCTTCAGATGACATAAATTTGCATTTTTTTTTATCAAAAAATAAATAAATAAAGTTGTCTCCCCTTCTTTCTAAACAGAATTCCTCCCCTTTATAATTTCCCACAAGCATATTACCATTTACAGATAAGTTGTTAACACTGTCAGGTGACTTTTGTGTGGTAATAAGCTTTTCTTGGTTAACTCTGCTTTGCCATGCTTCAGTGGCTACCTTTCTTTCAGAAGTTTATATTTCTATAAATACTTGTGTCATACCACACCGTGTTTCAAGGTCATGCATGATTATGATTGAACACGTCAAAGATTTTACTTCTAAGCATTGAATGACAATCAATAGCTTAGTGTAATATAGCATATGCTTTCATTTAGAGTTAACAGTTTAAAAAAAAATATACTTCATAACACTGTCCCTACCCACCTCCCCAAAAGTAAAAATAAAACATAGTTTCAGTTACAAAGATAGATAAAATACCACAAATATCAAAATTGAAAATGATCTATTGAAAGACTCAAACCTAAGTTTGAAAAATTACTAATCTTGATACTGTAGAATTTAGAAATGAACAGCTAACATGCTGAGCTTAATTTGATTTGTACATGCATTAATTATTGATAAATTGGAAAAAAATATTTTTGAACAATATTTCTGAAGCAAAACCCACCATGCAGTTCTAAATATATAAAATCTCTTAAAGTCCCATTTTTAAAAACACAGAGTATGTGAAGCATGGCAAAGCAGAGGAGACAAAATAATCTGGCAAATAAAAGCATGAGAATGTTTTCTGTCAGACACCACCAACACCTTTCAAATCTTCATTCTGAAAATATAAAAGGGAGGTAAGCATGTTAGAAAATTAAAAAAGAAATAAATTCCAAAAGTAGAAAACTACCCATGCTAAAAACCAACTTCCCAATAAATTTAACATTGATAGCTTAAAATATCAGATTGCATGATATATCTCATTTTCCCTATCTAACTTTTTTTACTTTAACAGTTTCTAGCTGATGCATGAATATCAAAGTTAACACTACACCACAATATGTATATGGTTAAAGGTATTAGAACAAAAGTTATAAAATTAAAAATAAGTTAAATTGATTTTTTTTATCCTGTCACCATAAGAACAAATACTTCAACCATATACAATATATGTAATCTCCAGTTAGCTGTCTGGTATCAGGGGACATTACTCATAACACTACAGAGAACAGCAAATGAGCAAATAGGTATTCATATGTCTGAAAAAGGGGTGCCCAAATTTATAACTTTTTTTTTGTACCAACATTTAGCAACAACAGAAGCACATTTACAAGTATGCATAAAGAAAGGAAAATAAAAATTATCAAAAGATTAAAACCAAGACTACATTTTTTAAGTAGTTACTGTAAAGCACTGTATTCTGTGTCCCCATTGCTTGGGCAGCCTGCATGAAACTTTGGCAAAGCTAATTATGTCTGAAAAACTTTAAACCAAGTTGTATCTCAATTATCTAAATATTAAGTCCATATTTATCAGCATAAATAACAACAATGGGGAAAAAATAAAAATTTTGCTCTGAATAATGTCTTTTGATAATAAAAAGGCTTCTTTTCTGGTCTCTTTAATTCTTATGAAGATTTGACAAAGTTTTGATTGTTGATGAATCTTAAACATACAGATAGATTCAAAATGTAAATTCCACCACCACCGTAGGAAATGTATGATCCCAATGTATCACTTCCACTTCAAAAGCTGCAGGCTAGATAAAAATTATCTGCCTTAAGTAAAAATATGTTTGCAGTTATTGTGTCCATTAGACCTTTTCGCTATTTGAGAATCAATGACACTTGACCCCAGAATCTTCAACATTTGAAAAATTGAAGTCATCCAAAAGTCACATTTCCTTTACAGCATCAAGATTATTTCCATCATGAAGTCAAGGGAATCTTTGAGATGTCAAGTAATGGTCAACACTTAGAGATAAGGTGTATTCTCAAATATGACCTTCAAAAACTAAGTCACTTGCATGAGATTAAAATTGACTAGTCACTTCCATTGAGTGTATTAATAATCTATATTTAATCTCAATCTAATAAATACAATAAAATTAATTTCAGAACTTCAAACAATATTTTAAACTATTTATATCATTTTTAGAAGTATCAACTTGTTGAATCCCTTCCCGGCTATGATTTTTAAATGAAGAGAGTCAACTGATACAAACAGAACTATTAAATCTATTTTACTGCACAGTGAGGTACTAGCCATTTCCATTAAAGAGGTTGGTGCCATAACTTAAGTTTATGAAAGATTAACCTGTAATTAGACAATTTGCCTATAAATCAAATGAGCATGGCCATATATAGATGTGATTCTAATAAGGACAAATAACATAACAGCAACAATTTTCCTCTATGATTGATTCATCGTTGGTGTTAATGCCACATTCAGCACTATTGTATATATTGTGGCAGTCAGTTTTAATTGATGGAGGAAGTTTGAGTGTTGAGTGGGCACCACCAACCTTAAGTAGCAAAACTGACAACCCTGGTCAAGCAAGATTGTAGTTAAAGGTGGTTCCAAACACTTTCACTAAAATTAATTTGGCTCGTTTAATTTTCATAAAATTTTGTCAAAGTATTTACTTTGACCCTTTAACAAAAATATAAAAAAAAAAAATTTTTGAACCAACTGTTTTGTCAGAAAAATTACACTGGTTATATAGCAGTTTGACAAACACCAATTTTGATCATTGAGAAGCTTAATATTCCTTTTACAACACAACCTAATTTAAACGTTTAGCTGAATTTAGAGTTATCTCCCTGTAGTGTTAGGTACCACCTGCCACATGTTGGTTTTCAGCTCACAACCTTAGTGTTGACAGGCTGGTGATATAGTAAAATAACTACTTTGACCATTTGACCGCTATTTGTGGCACATGCAGTATTTTTAAGTATATTTTGATATCAACTTTGCAAAGGCAATATGTGTAGAAAGAATCCTCAGCTAAATTCCTTTCTAGACATTAAATGACATGGTCTCATTCCATCATGAAAGGGCTGATTTCTTTTTTTTAATTTTAACTTGACTTACATATATTATCTTGTGGAGGTGAGGTGGTCAGTGGTTCTACATAATTTGATGTTATACTTGACTTACATGTATTATCTTGTGGAGGTGAGGTGGTCAGTGGTCCTACATAATTTGATGGAAACATTCCTTCTTGTCCGTTCACTTCCCCTTTCCACCAGTTAGGGTCGTCTTTATTTAAAACATTTATAACAGAATCTTTGTGGAATGTTAATTCGTCTTCGTGTTGTGCATTGTATGGGTAAACAGCTAACACTTGCTCAACTGAAAATAAGAAATTTGAAAATATATTTAGAAGAAATTAGAGTCAGTCCAATTTTTCAGTCCTAGGTCTTGAATCTGAGTCTATGGGATACTTAAAATACTTCAATATCATACCAACAAATCAAATCAAATAAAATCAAAGTTTTATTTATTTTCAATACATAACAAAGTATTACAAGCTCTAGTAATAATGTCAATAGAGGGTTTGACAATCAAGTAGTATAGCAGATAAATTCTACTTTTGGTGAATTGCTTACAAATCTGCTATTGTGTGATACTTTATCATATGACATAGCTTACAAATCTGCTATTGTTTGATACTTTATCACATGATATAGCTTACAAATCTGCTATTGTGTGATACTTTATCACATGATATAGCTTACAAATCTGCTATTGTGTGATACTTTATCACATGATATAGCTTACAAATCTGCTATTGTGTGATACTTTATCACATGATATAGCTTACAAATCTGCTATTGTGTGATACTTTATCACATGATATAGCTTACAAATCTGCTATTGTGTGATACTTTATCACATGATATAGCTTACAAATCTGCTATTGTGTGATACTTTATCACATGATATAGTGTATCAATGTATTCTATAAGAGTACCACCACAGGTGTGATATGTAGAACAGAATCTATCCTTCCAGAGTATGCTTTTTGGAAGGGTTGAGTTGCTCACACTTGAAATAGTTTCTATATATTGTTTTGTGTCCTGTTGTTTTTCTTTTGGTTATTTTTTCTGTTTTTTGCCATGGAATGTGAGTTTTTTTGTAATTTTTATATCATCAATGAGTCTATGTTTGTCATGTATATTATATTCAGACTTAAAGAGTTTATCCTCATGATAAAAAAAACTATACTTCTAGTAGAACTTACTAAATGATGGTTGTGGCTGGGGTGTGACTGCTGGAGATATACTGGGCTGAAAAACAGAAAACGGAAAAGTCAATTTTGCTATAGTGTGTGATAACATTGTGTGAGGGAATTCGACGTTTGATGTACCACTGTTCACTCCAGTGCAATTTATGACAATACCACTGCATCAATCAGAATTATTTTTTTTGCAGTGTTTTAAGAAATGATTTTGCTTTGTTGTCGCGTATTATTTGTGAAACATTCAATGTTTTAAAAAGGCGAATTTTCTTTATAAAGTCAATGATTATGTTGACTTTTGAAGGCCAAACTTTCTACAGCCTTAAATACGCTAATGAAAGATCCAAAAACTATACCAATACATAACGACATGTTTATGAAATTATAACAAATCTATTGGTTAACAAATTTTTACTCGTTATTGCAAAATAATGAACTTAATATATCTGACATTTTCTCCCTACCCAGTTTACCCCTATACATTTTTATGATGTGGACTGGTCATTGTTATTGAATCGTAGGCAATTTGATTGGATTAAGTTGTTATTTGTTTACCTTCAAACTTGTTTATGCTTTTCATACATGACAATTGATTAATTAGAACGTGCATGAATGTGTACGGTAACTAAAATGACCTTCAAACTGGACACTGGACGAGTCAATATTATGTTTTATCAATGAAAGTTAAGGTATGAAAGGTAAGAATTGCCACTTATTCGATTTTCACAAAATTTTCGTAATATACAGTTGAAAGGTTATTTTTTAAAAGCCTATTGTGAAGAGTAAAGAGAAAGTTTACAAATAATATGTTTTGTTCCATTAAACAAGTCATTTTCGTAAGAGAAATACCGAAATATATTTTACGCACGACTACGGCAGGTAAAATTATTATTTATCATAATAAAAAAAAGCATTTTTCAGTCTCATTGGAATATGTTGATTACAATTAATCCCAAACTTAAGAAGTAAGTAACTAAAGTCAAAATATGTCCGATCTGCCTATTTCTGCACATCAAAAGTCAATACGATCGTTTTAAAGTCAATTTCGTCTACCTCACAAAATCTTGTTAGGCACTATAATTATGAATATTTTTTAAAGTTTTGTTGCAGAGATTAAAATTTATCAGCTGTTTATCTGGAGAAAGTTTTTTTGTTTACATTGAAAAAAGCCTTTTAAGTTATACTGATAATTTTCTTCATAAAATAGAAAGGATGCTATTTTTATAATTCCATATCCAAACACAATAGAACATTTATCAAGCATAACATTATTTTTGGTCTTGACCTATCAACTACCATCAGTACAAAGTATATCATTATCTTGATGACATTTAATAGATGTCAATACATACAACTGTAGCAGCTGGGGTAGGTGTCAGACGTTGGTCTTGTTCTGGTTTTTGACCTTGTAGAGTATTATCAGGTGTTGAGCGAGATCCTCCTGAGGCTCCCAAAAGTTTGACGTAATTTGCTGGAAACCATCCAATTTTCTTCTTTTGCCCTCTAGCCTGAAAATGATAATGTTTTAATATTTATTGAGATCTCATCTAGAAACAGGCTGAAAATCACAATTTTCCAAATTACATTACTTTAATGTTGGAAAGAAAAGAAATTTCTAAGATTTAGTATTACATGAGCAAGTGATTACAATTTACAAAGGGAGATAAGTCCTAACTCTAATTCTCCTTTTCCCTGATTATTGGGATTTTTCTTCCATTCCTATATTACTATACATTACTATATATAATTCCCTGTTTATCCAACTACTTTTAATTTTCTTCTTTACTTAAATTACCCATATCTAGCTTTTAAAGATAATTATCAAAGGGAAGTAACACCAACCTGTAACTCTCCTTCCCACCAACCACTGGGACTTTTCTTTCGTACTTGTATCACCTGACCTGGTTGTAAGGACAACTGTTCTGGACCTGTGGCACTGTACGCTGCTATCACTGATGCTATTTCTGTAAAACATATAAACATTTGAATAAAAACAACTGTCAGGTATTCATCAATTAGACAAATATGATGTAATTAAATCAACCAAACAACACAAAAGAACCCCCCCCCCCCCCCCCCCCCCCCCTTAATTCGCTTCACTAATTAAATACGATTTTGAAACTTTCAAATCAAATTGCTCTGAGTCAGGCACGCTATGTATAAAGACAACCTTAATAATGTAAATATTTACATGGTAATTGCATGTGATAAATATTTCCTAAATTTCTCTATAGTTACATCCATGTCATTTGGTATTTTGTTTGTAGTTGTATCATTATAAATACCACATCTCCTTTCTTTTTCTTATAAAATGTGCACTTTTTATCATTTTTATAAAAAAATCAAATTTAAGCTATGTTTGAACTAAAAAATATTGTGGATGTCCATATAATTTGAAATTTTTTACTGTTTATAAACTTTGCACATATATTTTAAACATCTTTAAGCAATAATCTCTTATTTTTTTTATACTACAATTTATAAGATTACTATTGTCCTTTACTTTTTCCCCCTTAATACTTCCCAGTTTCAGGTACAGTATATGTTCATTATCTTCTTATAACATGACACAAAATATCCAAAGTATTAAACTTAAGTCCTAATCATGATTGTTTTTTAATATTAAGATGTCTCTTTCCGCCAAAACATCATTTTCAATTTTTTATATATATATATACTCTCAAACCTTACATTTTACTGAAATTGAGATTTATTTTAAAAAAAATACTGAACTGAAAAAGGACAATATATGAAAAATGCTTTTTACTATTTTTCTTTTAAGAGCGTTTATCCTTTTGATTCAATTTATCAAGATTTCGTCATTTATCAAGATTGTGTCGGATGAGTTTTACCGGAAACAGAGACAATTTACATCCTTTTTTACAAGTACTGACCTGGTTTTTTAGGTGCTCCTGCCTTCTGCTGTGCAGTTTGTTGTGACTTCTAAAAATATAAACAGGATTAGAATCAATTTTCTCTATACATTGTACATGTGCATACTTAGTTTCACAAGTAACTACTTCCTTTCACAAATAATTACCTGATTTATGGCGATTTATTGTACTAATTGAATGATAAATTTCCTTTCCAAACAAAAACTACAAAGAAAGGCATTTAAACATTTTGTAATTGACTTTTATAATCAGTTGAAAAATAAAATTACATCATATAGTATCTTGACACTTTGCAGTTAGCAATAGAATAAGGTTAAAAGCATTAGAAAAGGGAGGATATATATTGTATCTTGTTTTGAAAATAAAATAAAAAAAATCGTGATAAAAGAATTTGTCCCTCTGTTATAAGACTGGCAGCTAAAAATCCAAACAGGTTTTAGTTTGTGGCCATAAACTGTTGACACTCATAAAAATAAGAATAAGAGGTGAAGGAGTAGATGTTGCCAAGTCAGCAATTATACTTATAACCAAGTATTGTCAAATTTAACTGTGAAAATTTCCTTATAAGATTCATATTTAACATGCATTCAGAAGTTAAGTGTAATAAAATTGAGAAAGGAAATGGGGAATATGTCAAAGTGACAACAACCTGACCAAATAGAAACAGCAGAAGGCCACCAATGGGTCTTCAATGTAGAGACTACTAGCGAGAATTCCCGCACCCATAGGTGTCCTTCAGCTGGCACCAAAAAATATGTATACTATGCATGTATTATTTTTTGAAGAGATATAGATTTTCATTACTAAAATAGCATTCAACAGGTAGACTGTTCTGATGTAGGAGGAACAAAATAAGGGTTTCCTTCAATCCATTTATTTTTCTGTGAGTTTTAAAATAGAATATTTTCTCGCGTCAAAAATGTTCCTGGTAAATCAGGTAAAGGGAAATTTTGTCTTGTCAAAGGAAAAAATTCTGGTCATCTTAAATAGCCATTTTTATTTTTTCAAGTGTTTTTGATGTAAAGGTAGTGTTGCAAAATTATTATTCTACAAATAACAATAAATTGTACCGTAATTTAATTTCCACCCACACTTTTGTTTGACTAAGATAGTATATTCAATATTTACGACTGATGGTAAAGTATCCACAATATAAACCTTTCAAACATAATTTAATTAAATACACAACTTTAATCTAATACACTTAAACTTGGAAGATACAGATTTCAATTGGTCAAATATCATAAAAATTTGAGCTGGTTCAAGACATTTTGTTAAGAAAAAAATGCACTGGTGATTCAATACTTTTTGTGGGTTTCTTATTTTTCTAAGGTTTCATGGGTGAACTTAAATGTTTCTATCATCCCAAGTTTAATGTCTCTAGTGGAAAGTTGTTCAAAGGCAAACAAACCACTTCTCCTTATTTTTCGTATTCAAGTACAAATTAAAGGATTATAACAAAATACAAGCTTTTTCAAAAGGACTTAGCTTGTTTGCAAAAACTATTTAAAACCCAAAAGCAAGTAACCATAAAAATACAAGCTCTTTGACACTTATATGCTTATAAGAAACTTAATATCCACAAAAAAACACCAAACACTGGTAGTTTTACAATTAAACAAATTCCATGGGTTGCTTTGGAAACTTCATCAATAGTTGCAATTATATAATTAACAAAAAATTGGTGTAGACTGCAATTTGATGCATAATATTAATTTAAGAGATTCAATGAGATCCGTTTGTTAAAGAGTTTTGGACACAAGGATCACTGTGCATCTGTGCTTGACAAGGAGGGAATTGAAAACAATATTTGTAACTATGGTGACTGTGGATATTTCAGACTACATGTTTTGCATCATATTATTTCATGGTCTTTAAAGCAATAATGATAATGGTTGTATTTTAAAAAGATAAGCAAGGAGGCATTGTGATCATGAATAGCTTGGTAATGTCAATATGAACAAAAATACTAATTTCCATCTTTATATACATATAAACAAACCAATGAAATTTCTTATCAATACATACTAAATCAGAACAATGAATTTATTTATCAAACATATTGTCACAAATATATATATAATGAGCAAATCAACCCTGAAATAAAAATATTTGGTTATTAGTGGAAGCTGCTCATATACCAAATATTTTCCATAAAAATACATTTTAACATGTAATAAAGTGATAAAACAAACAGTGCCTAAAAAGAATCATTTTGAGTGTTAGTTAATGTAAAAACAAAGCTTGTAAATTCCAGCATTGAAGATGGCCTAGTTTAATTGAAAATCCATTCAATTGTGAATGGGCAGTTGCTTATAACAGCTAGCATTTGATGTTAAGAGCAAGTTTGGCATGGTTCAAGAGTTCTTTTAACTTTTGTTGCTGGAAGTTAAATTTGCAAAATTGATAATTCAAAAGTAATTAAATTTCTGACTTAATAAACTGAATGTAGACAGAATTTTGACAGCAACCCTAAAATTCTACACAACCTTGCATGCTGGCCCCAGGCAATAGTCTAGCCATATCCCCACTGCATGCTCCCAGTTAGCTTAATTTAAACACTAAGGTCATGTGATGGATCAGGATAACCAATGGAATGCTTCTAAGATGATCATGTGTGTAATTAGCATAATGAACTTTGACCGTCTGCCTGTGCTGCTGGGAGGTGCAGTGTAGGATATTAAAGAATTGTATACCTGGTCCAAGTCTGACACGAAAAAAGTTGACTGACTAAACTGTGTACAGGTCAAATCTTCTTCATTTTCATTAGACTCAAATGTATTTTCTACATTAGGTTGTTTATTTCCAGTCACTAAAAATTCTTCGGGAATTGGAATTGATAGACTTTTGGTTTTATCTTCTGTATTCCAAGTAGGGCTGGGAATCTCATCTTCAAATCCAAGTTTTTTCCTCAATGGAGATCCAACCTCTTCATACATGTTATCATCTTCTGCCGTCAGAACTTTCTCCTCATTAGAATTATCATCTCTGAATATATTGTTAAATGCATTGTTAGCTGGGACTGAAACCAAAACCGAATTTGGATTTGTTGAAAGTGCATCATTATTATCTTTATTGGCGACAGCATCTTTAGAACTATTCTCATATTCAGTAGGCATACTATCATATAAACTTGGTTCAAAATCTACACCTAAACTATCCTCAATCCTCGTCTTATCCATTTGCTTAAACTGAATCTGAAAATCAGTAATATCTAACCCTGGTGCAACAACATTACAATTCTCCTTGTCTGTAACAAACTGTCCACTTATTTTAGACTCATCCAATGTTGTAGAAGATCCAGTACCTCCAATTCCTAGAAAATCATCATAAGTCTGAGTTCCATCTGGTTCTGTGGGTTCTAGAGACTGAGTAGGAATATCTATTTTCGGTCCTACCTCAGTTAATATGGTTAAGTCTGGTGAAGTTTTACCACCAATGCCAATAAAATCATCATAAGTCTGAGTCCCATCTGGTTCTATTGGACTGGATTCCTGTACAGGTTGGTCGGTAGGTTTTTTAACATCAACTGGAAGATCTAAATACAGATTAGGTGTAGTAGAACTGTTCTGAACTCCTACTGGTTCATAAAAATCTCCTAATTCTTCTTGCTCTTTTGACTTACTAGACACTGGTTCCTCATATAATACTATTTCACCAACATTTTCCATAGATTTAGAAAAATCTCCACTTCCTAAAGAGTCACTCTTTTTTCTAAATGGCCAAAATGACTTCTTAGTCCCTTTTGTTTTTGAATCCTCTACACTTGATAAGTTTTCTACAGATTGAGCTCTTTCTTTCATTTTTTTTTTCGTCCTTCTTTGAGGTATGGGTAAAGAATTATCCTCAGAGTCTGGCAAAGTATTTGATTTTTTCTCCTTTTTATTGTCTGCCTTTTTAGTTTTTTTATCACCCCCCTTTTTGTCTTTTTCACTTTTTGTTGGTTTTCCACTGCGATCTGGCAAAGCAGGTGGCACATCATCTGATACTTCACTACCTTGGAGAGGAGCTAACTCTTGCACATTCCCAGAAGATGAATTATCTCCCTTTAGTGTAATTTCCTGACTAATTTTTCTCTGCCTTTTAGGTCTCTGAGGAGGAAGAGGAGGAGCCTTTTCATCACTAGCTGATTTTTCAATTTCAGAAACGTCAAGTTTTGGTGCCTCAGCCACTTGAAATCTGACCTTTTTCTTTGAGGGAGCTGGCGGTCTAGGAGGGGCAACATTCCTTGTCTGATCGACTGACACAACTTCTTTTTTGCTGTCTAATTCTTTCCTTGCTGCAATTATATCAGAAATATCTTCATACATATCTCCATGCGTGTCTTCCACTTCTTTTGGCGCAGTTTTAGGTATAACTTCTTCATATAATCCAGGATCAAAAGTATCAAACTGACCAGTACTGAAATTATCAAACATAGTACTCTGTGCAACTGGTGTAGTGTTTATGTTATCCATTAGGGAAGTTGAAGACGATGTAATGTTCTCTTTGTCATCTGAATCAAGTATTATATTAGAATTTTCTTGCCCTTTGTCGAAGCTAAATTGTGCACTGACCATGTCTTCTGTTGTAGCAACTGGCCAAGTTGTAGTATTCTGGTTTGCTTTATTATTATTCACTTCACTGTCTGTAAAACTTCCAACGTCAAAATTGGCATCAAATTGTTCAAAAGCATTTCCGGTGATTTGATTATCTCCTTTAGTTGCAGTGCCTGTACTTCCTTCAGCGCTAGAAATGGTCGGAAAGAATGACTTGACACTCATATTTTCTCCCAGTATTTGGTCACCTGGAGTAACTGTGTCATCAGTTGGACCACCTAGTCCCATTCCAGACATAGGCTGGACAAGAGGAGAAAAGCTGCCATCAGTTGGGCTAAGTTCCACTACAGGCAATATTTGGGTAGCAGGATTTTGAAACTCTCCTAAAGACACAGGTGGAGTATCAGGACTCTCCAATACATCAGAATTTATAGATGATTCACTTTCTTTTCGTTTCTTTTTTGGTTTTTTCTCACCTGACCTTTGAAAGAATTTAAAAATAGATTTCTTTTGTTTTGTTTTGACATTCTCAGCTTGCAGTGTCGTAGGTGGCGTCTGACCAACTGATGACATAACATCAGAATCAACACTTTCATGTGCAATTGTTGATCCTGAAACATTTATATCAACACTATCTAAGGCTGAAGGAACAGGTTCAAAGTTTGCAAATAAATCAACATTTTCATTCTGACCCGACAAATTATCAAAATCGGCAACGAAATTTCCACTCTGTCCTGAAAATCCACTGGAGCTTGCAAAAGGATCTTGATCAAAACCACTGGTAAAACTTTCAGAATTTGCAATAGCTGAGTTGTCATTTGAAACTTCTGATAATGAAGTTTCATTTGATAAGGAAGTTGTACCAGTCTCACATGCATTGGTACTGATAACTGATGCAGTGGTACCAGTTTGTGAAGCTGTTTTGGTACCTTCACTACTGGTACCAATGACAGAGTTTTGATCAACAGAAGAATATAACTGGCTCTGTGCAAAACCATCTTGATTGTCATCTGACTTACTATGCATATCTGATGATCCAAATCCAGCAAAGGGGTCATCGCCAAAATCACTATATGTATTTTGCGTTCCGTCTGGTTTGCCAAACACGTCATTTCCAAATGGATCAGAAGAAAATGGGTCTAAACTAAACTGAGGAGTAGAAAAAGGATCCTCTATAAAAGTGTCATCACCTGGACTAGATATTTGGTCTAATGGTCTAACATTTTCAGGACTAGCCATCTGGTCTATTTGAGTTTGAGTGGGACCAGCATTTTGGTCTATTTGAGTTTGAGTTGGACCAGCATTAGGCTTGTTAAAGTAGATCCCTTCTCTAGATAACTCTGTAATGGATATACGACTGGCCAGAAGTCTTTGAACACTGGGTAGTGATTCCTGTGAAACAGACAACATTGGTTCAATGTTTGACCTTTGTTTAGGGATCTGGGTCTTTTGTTACTAACTCATAAGCCCTTAAAATTCAAATACATCAATCTGAATTTTAGTATTTGAGATTTTATCTGGGTGACCTTAAATTTTTGAGCAGACAACAGATTGCTATAGGTAGGAATTGGAATATAGTTAAAATGAGGATATTGAGTATTATTTATTTTATAGATAATTTTTTTTATATAAATCATAAACAACCATTACTTTAAAATTACTTATACTAAACTGTTTGAGTTACAGAAAACCTTCACTTTATTATCCTTTATGGCTTGCTAAGAAAAAAAACGAGAAAAAAAACCAAAACAAATTGGAAACCTGTGAAAAAAATCAAATCTGTCCAAAATAGAAGATTCGATTTAAGAATTTTCTAATTTTTACTTGATTATTCTTTGTTTGAACAGATCAACTGACAAACAAAATGTATATATATTCATCTGACAAGTTTGTAATTTCCTAAGAGATATATCAAGTGAACAACATCACACTTGGCCAACACCTCAAATATTTTATAGAGCACAATAATAATGTATTTCACCAATTACCTACCTGTAAAATATCCATCTTTGTGATATAATTATATTGGAAAATCCTTGTCATGAACTCTTTTAGTCCTGTCCACAAATTATCAATTACTAACATGGGGAATTTTCATTTTTTAGACATAATCATATGGGAAAATCCGTCATGACCCCTATATTGACCCTACCTGTGGAATATCCTACTTTTTGACATAATTGTGTGGGAAAATCCCTGTCCTGTCCCCCATTGATCCTACCTGAGGAATATCCATCTTTTTGACATAATTGTGTGGGAAAATCCCTGTCCTCTCCCCCATTGATCCTACCTGAGGAATATCCATCTTTTTGACATAATTGTGTGGGAAAATCCCTGTCCTGTCCCCCATTGACCCCGTCCACCAATCACCATCCATCTTGGTAACCATGACAACATCATTCTGATTGAAGTGCAGATCACCTGGTTCTGATGACTGGTAACTGTAAACTGCCACATAACATTCTGAAAAGAAACAATTCTTTCAATTTCTTGGAACAATTATTAACAATGGGTTGTTTTTCTTCCCCCTGGTTACTATCTTCATTAGATATGCAATTCATGTAACAGTGTTTTTTCCATTAATTGTCAATCATAAAAGTGGTGAAAATAACCCACTAGAGAGCATTTCAGACTTTACAACATACATTCTGTAAGAGACCAAAAAGGACAGGCCTTGCGGTCATAAAACTTTCGAGTCAGTTTTTTGTACTCATACTCCAAAATCAACCAATCAAAATGCTAAATTTCATGTTTTGAGCATGATTTTTGTGCTCCAAGCACTGAGCAAAGTTTTATGACTTCAACACCAGATCTCACCACAAAGGACAAAGTTGCATTGATAGTTTTAAAGTCAAGTTAACAATTTACAAAACATATCCCAGGATTCATTGTATGGGTGGTTAGAAAGTGCCTAATACTAATATTGTGTGTAGGCTTTTTAATTGATTCTATTAAACAAATGTTTAATGTCCTTAACTATTTTTACATTTTAACAGAAATATAATCTTACCCCCTTCTTGCTGTTCTAAGGTAGATGGAGTAGATCTAGCACTATCTATAGTATGAGTGGGTGTTGAGTGAGCACTGTCTATGTTAAGGTGACTTGCTGTATTAACTGGAGGCTGAGTTGTAATTTCCTCGGCAGCTGCCACCATTTGTTGTGGTGTTCCTCTGGACTGTTCAGTTACACTGACAACAGGGGTTTCAGATCTAGAGCTTAAAATATATCATTTATAATTTTTAATCCTAAGAAACCAAGACAATTACTGTAGATCAATTGATGTAAAACTGTTTTATCAATAATAGTGTAAACACAATCCAACTTATTAAAGTCACTATTCATAATTTTTTTAGAATCAATTACATACAATAGTAAACTTTCTGCTTAGCTTTTTTTATCATTCTGCAAGTTCTTATCACCTATCAGTTTTCAAAAACACTAACTATCTCAACTTATACAGCTATAAATTGGCATAGATGTTTATAATACCAGAAATAATAAATTAAAAATATTGGTATACAATATTCAAAAAAATATAGTTTGTTTTAAAATTTTAAATCTTAATTTGTAAAACTTACTTAGACTGTGATGTATTTGTAGCTATTCCTCCAATCAATTTAACGTAAGACTTTGGGAACCAACCAAACTGAAATCATTATCAAATACAAAGATATCAATTATGAATCTACAGTAATAAATAATTATGTAAATTTGTTGATGACAAATAAACCTGGAATTGACCAAATTTGCTTTAATTTAAAACATTTTTAGCATTTCTAGGAAAGGTTTGTTGGCTGCTTTTGCATTAAGATTTAAAACACATATATGTCATGCAAATGAGCACTTTACAATACTCAAGGCCATAAAAACATCAAATTCATTAAATTTCTCAAAGAAAAAGGTTCTGGTTTTCAAATTATCAACTCATTGCAGGGCTCACACTACTTCAGAATTATAGGGAGAAGTGACTTCTCTTTTTGAAACTGATAGGGAGAAGTGGTGAGATTTGAAAGAGAAGTGCTCATTTGCACGGGTGCGCTACAATCTGTTTGGATTTTACAATAGTATAAAGGGCCATATGTAAATAATGTTCTTTTTATGTTGATCAATTCATATGAGTAAAAAATTACAATTAAAGTAACATTTGAAATTAAAAGTTGTTAAGTTTTACTAAGGTTCTTGTGAGAAACTACCAACTAAATATCTAGCACTAAAAAAAAAAATTTATTTTAAAAAATGTAAAGAAATTATATCAATTACAATTTAATTAAAAATTATCTTGTGTATGAAATTCAGTGTTTCTCATAAAAAAAATATAAAAGTTATTAAGCTGGGCCATAATATATTGATATTAGTATAACAGTCTCAGAGTTAAGCAACTTTAATCAATAGTTTGAAACATTCATAAAAAATATAGGGAATTATATACACCAATCAATTAGATGTAACCAAAAGTCTCTTAATGCGTGTGGGATGCGTAATTTTTCCCTTTGGGATCAATATTCTTCTGTCAGCTGTTCCATCCGTGCGTCCGTAGTAATTATTGTAAAAGTACGGATTTCGGTCATAGCCGGTCCGGTTCAGATCTGTAGTTTAGAAATCGGTCAATGGCGGACGAATGCAAGAAAATTTACAAAAATAAACGATGTTTGACAAGTTATTTGGAAAGGAACATGACGGTTTTAATGCAATAAATGGATTAAACATTTACTGGAGGCAACTTTTATCACGTTTAAATGAAGTAACAAACTTATTTTGCTGCCGAAATTTAGGTTGATGTATGTTTTCTAGTAACAAGCACCGGAACTTGCGAAAATGCACGAAGTGATAAAAAGTTGTATTTTTATCAAATAACCTGATACACACTGCGAAGACAATGCTTCAACCTCTTTTCTAAAGATAATGAATAGTTTATGTCTGAATTTCTTTAATTATCAGTAAAAAATTGATGTTTCATCAACTTGGTAAAAATTGAAAATGTCCGATGACGGAAGCGACTAAAAGCGACTTTCGTCAAGAACAGGGCGACTTGTTTTCGCTTTTGGGGGTCAGGGAAAGCGAAGTGACGGTCGGGAGGGCGACTTCTTCGCCCAAGTCGCCTGGTAGCGTGAGCCCTGCATTGCAAACTAGGATGACCAAGTGGTCTATGTAGTTCTAATACTGTAATCACTAGCCACTCAACACTGAGGATGTGAATTCGAACCCTGTGTAAGTGTACTTGATTCAAATCTAAATTGACTAGGATTGTCAGTTTTCCAATCAAAGGTCAGTGGTTTTCTCTTGCTTCCTGCACCAATATAAACTGGCTGCCGTGAGTGATATAGCCCAAAAGTGGCGCTTTAAAGTGGCTTTAAAAATCCAACAATCAATCAATCAATTAATCATTGCAAAATATATTTGTAATCAATTACCTGTCCATGAAGTTCCCCAGACCACCACATGTCCTGTTGTTCTTTGACCACAATAACATCACCTTTGTTGAAGGTCAAATGATTGTCTTTCTTAGCTTTCCATGGATACAGTGCTTGGGCCTGTAATCCATCAGGGGCTTTCTCTCCCTAAAATATAACAAGTCTATCATTTCTTTCTGTATTAAAGTTAAGGTCATTTTCTATTTATAGCATTTTGCTTGTTTCTATGTAAACAATGCAGACAATAAAACTGTAGAAGTAACAAAAATTATCAATTGTCAATGTTTTTTTTCATTTAGAATATTTATAAGTTAGTTATCTAGATATCTAAAGGTTGAGTAGCAGAAGAGAAAAAGACATTTTATCCATGGCTGGTCAATTCTATTAAATTATAATGTCAGTCAAAAAACAATTATTTTCAAACTAATTATGTTTTTAAAAATTGTATCCCTTTTTGTGGGGCTATATCTTTAGTCTCAATTGAGCATATACCAATCCGCTACCAACTGATTCAAATCTCAGATTTTAGGATGGCCTTGTCATGTTTTCCCCCTCGTGCAGTAGTTTAAAAAAAGGTGAAGTAAATATGAAACATAAACAGACATATGATACTCAGAATTAAAACAAAATTGCTTAATCTTTTCCACAACCATATTTGGGGCATAACTTGTACTTGTTTTAGGATGAAAACCTAGCATGAAAAATATTTCTGGGCATTTTGCTTCCAAATTCTTGACTTTAATATACTTCATAATAATCATGGGCACCTAGTTTCATGTTGTAGTGACCACCAGTTGCCATAAATAAATATTTAACCTAACTTAATCCAGACCTTTCACTTATACTGTAAGGTTGGACAGACAGGAAAAAATGAAGTTTGAACTTACCTGTCCAGGTGTAGGGACGTTATTCTGACTTCGCGTACAGACTGCGGCGTTGAATATTCTTCCTCAGTATCGACAGCACCACTAAAAATATCAATAATTCTTTAAAATTTAAATTTGGTGTAAAAAAATCATTCTGTACTAATATGATTGTACACTGTATATAGGTTATATTTCTTGAAACATAGAAAGAATCAGGAAATCTGCCATCATTTTATTATTACCTTGGTGATTACAGTGCTTATTCAGTGACCTTTGGGGTATCAAAATAGCAATGGCCAAAACAGTTTACCAAATTGCAGTTAGATTTCTTCTCCAACTAACTGATCAACTGGTAAAATGTTTTAGCAGATTGCTCAAGTGAAATGTTGTTAGTATGAAGTGAGTGCTGTGAAATCAAAAGTAATACTTACCATCCAGATCCAGTTAGTTGATATCTTTGTCATTTGTTTCAAACACAAAAATGAGTTACTATAGTATGAGTCACTGAATAAGAAGGTCTAATTTTGACATGGAAACTTCTATCATAAATAGATTTTATAAATAAATAGTTCAAACCATTGTTTTGTAGATGTATATTTTATAGCTTTGTCTTCTAAGACAAAGTTATTGTGTAATTATGATTCGTATAATATTTTCTATACAAATTACTGATCTGCTGGCATTAAAGGGAAATAATTTTTATTGAGTTATTGTACACTAAAAAATTAATCAATGATACCTGATTTTGCCTACAATTTTTTTCAAAATTTTAATCATCTTAAAAATAAATTTCATTGTTTCTTTTCAAAACAGAGGATAAAAGTTTAATAATCATAAAAGTAATGTTACAAACAAATTAAATGAGGAAAGTTGATATTTGTCAGACAAAAATTGTGACAACGTTTTGCTGATTTTCAGTAATGTAAATTATTTCCTTTAATGGTAGCAGATAAGTAATTGCTTTAGAAAAAAAATCAAAATTACAATTATGCACTAACTTGTTGTTGGAAAACGGAGCTATTAATTATAGACTTACAAAACAATGTTTTCAACTATTTATTTATAAAATCTATTTATGATAGAAGTTTCCATGTCAAAATTAGACCTTCTTATTCAGTGACTCATATTATAGTAAGTCATTTTTGTGTTTGAAACAAATGACAAAGATATCAACTAACTGGATCTGGATGGTAAGTATTACTTTTGATTTCACAGCACTCACTTCATACTAACAACATTTCACTTGAGCAATCTGCTAAAATATTTTACCAGTTGATCGGTTAGTTGGAGAAGAAATCTAACTGCAATTTGGTAAACTGTTTTGGCCATTGCTATTGAGATACCTCAAAGGTCACTGGATAAGCACAGTAAATAGCAAGTGAATCTATGGCTTGATGGCTAAAAGATTTCTCAATAAGCTCAACTAAGAACCAACCCTTTCTGATAATTATAGTAAATAGATCTACATTTCTTTTTAAGCTCAGTAAATTAACAACCTTTTTGCAAGTGATTACCAACACAAATCTATGACTGGCTAAAAGATTTCTTTATAACACAAATCAGGTCATTAGTTTCTCGTTTGAATTGTTTTACATTGTCATTTCGTGGCCTTTTATAGCTGACTATGTGTTATGCGTTTAACTCATTGTTGATGGTCGTACTGTGATCTACAGTTGTTAATTTCTGTGTCATTTGGCTCTCTTGTTGAGAGTTGTCTCATTGTCCATCATACCACATCTTCTTAGCTTAATATTTAGTAAATCCTCCATCTGTATTTTATCCTGACCTAAATGAGTCTGTGACTGGTTGACTAGAATCTATGTGTTCAATGTAAGCCTCAGGGAACCAGCCAGTTTTACCATCCTTCTCTCCACCCAACCAGCCTGGTTCTGCTCCAGTCTGGTCTGCTAATAACTGGAAACAAAAAATAACAAAATTATAAATAGGAAGAAATAATCTGATTGTATAATTCCTAGAGTAACATTTTTCTTTAAATACTATTTTAATGTACATATAATTCTTTATTCCTCTATTTTGCATTGATATGTGTAGGTGTATCCGAGAGAGAGAAAATTGATATCTTAGGGTAGAAAATAAATTTCCAGTTTCCATAAATTGTTATGTTATAAATTAGGCTGTTATTTTTTTCAATTGAATTGTTTCATATTTTTGGTGTCTGACAGGGCCTTTTATAGCCTACTATACAGTATTGGTTTTTATAATTGTTGAAGGACGTACTGATGTCTGTAATTAATAACGTCCACTTGAAATGGAGGCTAGTTGTCTAAAATTGGCAATCATACCACATCTCCTTAATTTTACAAACAAATACTAATGATCAATAAACAATATCTAACAAGAATGTGTCCATAGTACACGTATGCCCCACTCGCACTATCATTTTCTATGTTCAGTCAAAACTCTAATTTGGCATTAAAATTAGAAAGATCATATCATTATACAGGGATCTCCATGGATGAAAATTGAACGATGGAGGAACTGTCACCATCACAAACCGTGTCTACGCCGTACAGTGTTGTGTGATCGAAAGTATTTCATCCCTCCATGTAAGGAATGGTGAACATGCTAATTCATTGCTTATTTAAATTATATTTATTTGGATTTCCATTAAAGAATATCAATATTTTCATTAATTGCCGTTTGTAACCATTCAAATGCCAAGCCTTCATGGTCCCCCTTAACCGAGAATGACCAAAAGCTGTCATGAAGATCCCCATGTAGTTTTCTAGCTAATTTTGGTAATTGTTATGGGGGTTAAAAATCATTTGGAGCTTATTTTTCATGGACAATGTCAATTACCGGTATGGCCACAACAAAACGATTCGTACGGGTTATGTAATAGGTTGAAGAGATTTGTTAAGCAAACCTTGACAAATGAAAAGGCTTTTGACGAATTTAATCACTTTATTTAGCAAATTGATGATATGCAACATGCATTTTTTGAGTCTGAATATAAACCAGAAACGGATGTATCAATTTGATTGTAAACTACAAAATGAATTCGGAATTATGATAGGATATTTCTTCAAAGTAAATATTTAAGTTTTTACTTTTACTTTTAAAGTAATTATATATTAATATTATCGTTACAGCAGTACTCGAGTTATTTGAGATGAAATAATATTAATGTTTTACGTCTTATTTTGTACTTCTTAAAAAAAAGGGGGGATGCTGATTGCGTAAGTCAAAATAAAAGCACGTGTTCGACTTGTTAAACTGTTTTTTTTGTCACTGGATTATTAATTTATTTATTTAATCTGAATTATCATAAGCATTTGCTGAAACTCAGTCGAATAATTTGATAAATGAATCATCTATCGTCAGATAGTATTCTCCTGTCTGGTTTGTTGATCTACCTGTACAAGCTCAGGTACAAATGATTAGTGATTTTAATCTGGATATCCCTCAGGCGTTAGAACTGTATTGGATTATAATATGAAAAAGCCAAAGGGTTATGCAACTACATGCATTTGATTATAATTGCTAAAAAATTGGCATCGGGCTATAAAAAACAATAACAGTTTTGAAAGATGGCAGAAGACAATTAAACGATGGCACAAGATATTTGAACGATGGTGGGGCGTCATTATTAAACAGGCCATAGAAATCCCTGATCATAGGGAACATGTGTTCTAAGTTTCAAGTTGATTGGAATTTAACTTCATCAAATACTACTTTGAACAAAAACTTTAACATGAAGCGGGACAGATGACCCACAGACCAGAAAACATAATGCCCCTCTACTTTTGTAGGTTGGGCATAAAAATAATACTACCATTTCTTACCTGAATAGTCATTTACATTTGATGTTTATGTTGACAATGTTTTCTATGAGGCCTAAATTATTAAAATAAGTCTCCATTAACCCCCCAAAAAAAAAAATTTCATAGTTTCATAGTTGATGAAGTTTAAAATAATATTTTGAAAAAATATAAAAATATATAAAAATTCTTACCAAGATAATATCACCAGGTATAAGGGTAAGTTCATCATGATTTCTAGCATCAAACTGGTACAGGGCTTTGGCCTTTGTCCTAGGCTTTGTATCCTTGGCAGTGTCTACAAAAAATTATTTGATCAAAGCCTGATTTCAATCATTAGAAATACTAGTGTTTTCCTACCTAAGTCATAACTGTAGGTAATTTTTTGTTTTCAAAGTTTTAACTTAAAAATTGATTATGTTTTCCTCTTGTTTAGAGACAAATGAATATGCCATACTAAATCATAAGCACTGAATCTCTGATTGTTTTCTTACCAAAGGGTTGGTAGGAAAACTGTTAACATACTGAACTTGCTGTTTGGCAGAATAGCAATTTTCTTTGGTACTTCTCTCATTTAATCATTTCAATAAATTTTGACTAGGGAGAAAATCATCCCCTTTTATCATGTGACCTAAGATAAGAGCAATTACCTGGTTTTTGACTAGAGAAGGCATTCCCCCATAAATCATTTGACCCAGCACTAGATATACTGGCTTCACTGAATGCGGCCGACCATTTATCTCCTGATTCGGCAGTAGTTTGATTATTGCAGAAATCAGCTGTCCAAGCACCGCTAATGGATGACTGGTTGGTTCCAGCAGGTTGGGCAGGCTTCTCTGGTTTGGAGGCAGCCTCAGCCAATTTTGTAATTCTTGTTGCTTCTAAATAATAAATAAAATATGGTAATAAAGATTATTCCTGGAAAAAATGTAGGGGGAGGGCTGAAAAGCACCATTTTTAAAACCAAATAAAAACTTTCGAAAAAAATAAATTGTCCTATAGCTCTAAAGCTAAAAATTGTTATTGTATTAGGACCTTCCAACCATTGCTCCATAAAAAATTTTTTTTATCTTAAATTGACATAAGTTTATTATCTTATTGTAAAGAAATATTGGAAAAGTCTTTCAACAAAAAATCTGCAAGGAATATTTTGTGATGGTGGTTGTACCTGTCTTTTTCATGTGTTTTAGACTATTTTTAAGATTTTTACAATTGAATAGAATATCTAGTTTTTAGCTAATTGTGAAGTTCTGCTGTTGAAAATATTACCCAGACTTCATGAAATGCTAAAATAAAGAATTGTTTCCAAGCAAATCCTTCTAATGATTATTGCATTGGAATCTTTATATAAAGTATTGGAAACAGTTTATCACTCACTACAGGTCAAACTGTGATCTTGGGATATCCCTTTTAAGTATGTGTTGTTTACAATATTTTATCTGCATTCTTATTAGAGCAATTCTAGAAATAATTGTATTCGGGGTGCATTCAAAACCACCGTTTCCCACAACAAATAATTTTGGAACTGCCAATAGCATTTAACATCTTTTTTTTATCACATTTTATTCCTTTTTCTCGAGTGAACAATCTGAAATACCTTCTTTCCTCTTCTGCTGCTCTTCTTCTTCCCTGATAAAAACAAAATTATCTGTATTAACAAGAGTATCCTAGAAATTCTGAAGGTAGCTCAGCAGCTTATACCCTTTCCCTTTATATCCAACTTTCTTTGGAAAAAAAACCCCAAAAAACAAAGGGACAGGGCTACTTGCTTTGCCATTTGTCTCAAAGTCTTTAGGGGAAGTTCAATGAAGACAAAAGCTCATACATGTAACTTACTGAAAATTCAACAACCCTTATAGTATCCATTGAGGTGGAATTCTTTTGTTTGAATTTATATTCTTTTACTCTCCGTCTTAATGCTTTTGGTAATACCATTTTTCATTTTTTTTATATGGTATATACCTGTATGTTTATCAATTTAGTATGTTATGTTTCTTACCTCTTTTTCTGTATCTGTGTCTCAGCAAATATTTTATTACTCATATCTTGTCTCTGTCTGTCAGCTTTAGATAACTCCTTCTGTATATCTTCCAACTTGATCTTCAGAACCTTTAATAATCAAACAATTTATCTTTAAGAAATGCAAATTCATGTACAACTGTAAATACTTTTTAACAAGAATGTGTCCATAGTACACGGATGCCCCATCCGTACTATCATTCAGTATGTTCAGTGAACCATAAAAATGGGGTAAAAAATCCAATTTGGGATTTAAACTAGAAAGATAAATGTCGTAGGGAACATGTGTACAAAGTTTCAAGTTGATTGGACTTCAACTCCACAAAAACTTCCTCGACCAAAAACTTCAACCTGATGCGGGACAGACGTACGGAGAAACCGAACGAACGAATGGACGCACAGATCAGAAAACATAATGCCCATAAATGGGGCCTTATAAATGGGCCATAAAAATACTATTCCATAATTTTTTCTTTAAACATGCAACAAAAATATCAGAATACTAAGTTTAATTTTGAATGATTGCAGTTGTTTTAACATCTAGTGGCACATATATTAAACCTATATGTAATATATTCCATGATCATAAAATGTTAGTACAAAGGTGGCTATACATAGTCAAAAGTATTCTGATTTTTTACTTAGACTAGAAGATGTTTACATTCTCTCAAGCGCATGACTTAAAATACATTTGTAAATATAAGTTTGATGCTGTACCTTTAATTCAGTATTTGTATTATCTATTTCCAGTAGTCTAGCCTCTGTATCTCTCTCTAATGTTTCTAGTTCTTTCTTCAGTTTCTGTATTGTTGTTTTCTTCTGTTCTACACTGTGTAATACAGTTCTGTAAGTTTCAGCTGAAAAATATAACAAGATAATGAGTCATCCAACGAGCATATCTAAGAAATTATTTGTTTCTCAAGACTGGATTTCATCATTGAAATTTGATTCAATTTTTTTCTTTTTCTTTACCAAAAAATCTGCCACACATATAACTAAAAGCACTAAAGTAATTACATTTGAATAACATGAACTGACTTAATTTCAGTTCTAGTGTCAAAGACTATTAAATTATGTGTCTACCATTTATTAACTAAGAAATCAGACACATAATTCCGGTGTTCTACATATGTCTACCATTTTTTGGATCACACATTATTCTAGTAAACAATTTTTGCATTAAAGTCAAGTTTGCTTGTTAAATAGGTAACTATTAAAATTCTTTATTAACTAATGTAAATTAATAAACAATTTGTCATTTTTTTTTCGGTTATCTTTTTGTCATCTATCCAATGCTTTTTTGCTAGTAATAACTCTAATCAATAAATAGTAAACAAAAGTACTATTGCTGTAATAATGACATATCTTGCAACTTTGAAAGTTGGTTTATCATTGTCTAAAAAATACTAAAATCAAAAGCAATCAATCTTATCTGCATTGTTCTTTTTACACAATAAAGTACATACATGTATGAGGGTGGTAATGCCCTTTACCGTCAGGCGTCAAACGGTAATTTTCAGCTACCAATAGCGTCAAATTGGTTCTGTGATTCGTCAAAATATCCTTATTGTGATTCGTCAGATGTCTCAAATAATTATCGTTACTGTTATTTTTTGGAAAAAAATAGCGTGATTTGTCAAATTTAGCTGATTTTTTATCGTTTAAAAGAAAGTGTACATTTTATCGTAATGCACTTAATATTACCGTTAACGTCATTTGGCAAGAATTTTTACCCAATTACTAATCTGATGTATGCTATAAGACTTACCCATAGGATTACTTTGAATTGTTGTTTGTACTTTCACATTCAAGAACTCTTGGTCTTGTTTTAACTTGGCAAATTTCTGATCTAAGGTCTATAAAATACAACAATACTTTCTCTTAATAAAAAGACAGAAATCAATGATTCATGATTAAGGAGGCTCAAGGGTATAAAAATTTCAGAAAAAAATTAAAAACTTTTTTTTTTCATTAAAAATTTTATTTATTACTTTATTAGTATTAGTTTATCATATGGTAAACAAGAGGAACGCTGAATGTCTCGCCTTAATAATAATCATTGATATTTTGATGTCCTATATAAACCAAGCTTATACAACTTCAATACTAACAACAAAATAACTAAACAAATCAATGAACCTTGAAAATGAGTCACGGTCAGATGAACAAGTGTACATCTACAAGCTTCTATACACAAACATATTGACACATTACTTATAGACAACAAAAAACTAAACATGTGCAATGACGTGAAATAGTCGCGGTCAATAAAACCTGCTGACGACATAAAATCATAAAATATTTCCATACACCAAATATTGACTATGGATATAGTACTTGATAAAAACAAAACCAAACTTATTTACATGAACATAAAATGAGGTAAGTCACAAATCTGCCTAGACATGTACATTCACAAACATCCCTACAACTATTGTAGACTATTGATATTATGAGAAACAGACAAAACAAAAATTTAACTTAACCACTGACCATGAAATGAGGTCAAGGTCAGAGAACTTAGTTGACAGTACTTACAGTCTTCAAACTGAATATACTACCATATTGTTATTATTGAGATATACTTACACCAACTTACCTGTTCATGTCATAAATGAGGTGAGCAGTGAAAACTTCTGACAGACATGAGACTTGCAAGGTATCAATAACAAATATAGTTACTATTCCTTATATAAGAGAGAATTAACATACAAAAATTTGAACATTTTTCAAATGTCACTGACCATGAATGAGTCAGACATTGACATGTGATGAGAACTTACGTAACATGAACATTTTATACAAAGTATGAAGCATCCAGGTCTTCACCTAAAATTAAAGCTTTAAGAAGTGAGTAACCCGCACGCGAGCCCCGATCATATCTATTCGAGCTTCTCAACAAGTTGCAGCTCGACAAAAATCATTTAATAAATCTTTTTTTGCCAAAATGCACTTTCAAAAAATGTATCATTGAAAAAGCAGCAATTATCTCGTTGGGCAAATGCATATTTGCATACAAATGAATTTTTTCACTTCGTTACCTATATTTTATATCATTCAAAAGCGTAATTAAACTAAATGTAAAATTAGCGATTCTGTAATTTATTCCTTTAAGCAGATTGTGAGCGAAATGAACGGACCATTTTATTTCTTTCTATAAAAGTATAATAATCATTATAGAAATATATGTATCCTATATAAGAACAAATTCTTTGACCTTAATAGTTTAGATATTGAATAATCAAACACATGAGATTGTGAGTATAAACTATTTACTCATAAAGATCTTTTTTTAAGTAGACATTAATAACAAATGTGTCCACAACACGGATGCCAATCGCCTATCTTTCTATGTTTAAGACGTGATTGGAATAAATTCTCAATTGGCATAATTAGAATGATCTTATCATCAGTGGGCATAAAAACATGGATTTCTCTGAGTATGTAATGGTTCAAGTAATAACTTAAGAAACAATTGCTATTAATTATAAGGGACAAAGACTAACAAAGTTTAATAATCACCTGTTAATCTGTTGAAAGTTTCATTGTTCACAATAAGAGATTACTCAAAGCAAAACTTCAATCCATGAATTGGAATTCATAAATCATGAGTGACCATTTACAGAACAAAAGTTTTTTTTACTGACATACAATTGAATTCTATGACTTCTAATTTTACAGCTTCAGCAAAATGAAACCTCAGATGACATTTAAAACATATTTTTTAATCTCATTCACATTTTTATTTCTCTGTATCTCATGCTCTCTATACTGGAGGTAAAATCAGTCACACCATTTCTAACTTGGCCAATCTTTTGTCCTATTTCTTTCTTTTTCTCACGCTTAACAGAAAAAGTAAGTAAAATATAAACATCTATAAACATCATACAATAGTGAGTTTATGCTGTCATGAGGTAGGTGGTATTTCATTAAAAAAATAAGCAATTATTTAATTTCAGCCGTCAAGATAGTAGCAACAAATTACAGTATTCAGATTAATAATTGTCGAAATTTGTGTTGTACAATCACTTTAAGTATCATAACCAATTGTAAGGTACATTGATGGTTTTTTCCCACATTTGTACACTCCATATTTTTCTTATTACAAAGATTTACTTTCAATATCACATGACTAACTAATTCTAGCACTGACTTACCAATGAATCTAATTCACATTTTAGATTACTAGATTTAGTCTTTGCTACACCAAGTTGTTCATATTCTCTTGCTTTCTCTGCTAACAGTTGTTCTTTCCTCTGTCTTTCCCATTCCATCTGTCTTTGTCTGTCTGATTCTCTTCTGGCAGCCTGAAAACAAACAAACAAGCAAGAATATATAAGGTGTAGTGCCAAGTATAACCCAATCCTGTTACAAAGTATCCACAAACACAATAGGGGAGGCAGTAGGTATCTGACGGATCCTTTAAGTAATCATATTTACACTTTATAATTGCCAAGCTGCTGACCAAACAAGAAAACAGTTCGTTAAGTACTTTAATAAAGAATTTATTGCCAAGTTTTTTAAATGTGAATATTACTACTGATTGAGTATTGTATTAGTAAGAACTTGCATTTTGATATCCAACACATATATCCGTATGCAGATCTTTCTAAAATCTCAAAAATTAATCTCACATTTTGATCCATTCTTTAAAATACTCAATAATATATGAACACATTAATTTCTGAATTTACAGTAGTTTCTGAAGAAAGTGTGAAATATTTAAGGGAAAAACAGAAAAACAAATAGCAAATGTGGGGATTACAAACAGCTCCTATACCTAGAGTGGGGTATAATAATTTGAGTTTTAAACATGCACTAATTAGTAGCTACATTTGTTTTCCTTACACCTACTATAAACAATCTTTGTAAATTCAAATTTGATGATTGCTTCTTAGAAATACTTTTATGGAAAATAAGTTGAACATTTGTACCTCTTTTTGTTCTAACATTTTCTGTCTCTGTTGTTCTTTCTCTCTTTCTATTGACCTTTGTTTTTCCAACTGTCTTTCTAGTTCCATTAATCTCTTTCTTTCTTGTTCTTGTCTGAAAAACATCAGAAAAGTTTGGATTGGCACTTTCAACACTACTGGCCAGTTTTTCTCAATGTTGGAAGTCTGAGTGACAGGAAAAAACAACAGAAATTACCAAACATAAAGTATGAACTGCGTCAGATAAAAATTGACCTTATGCAAGTGCATATTTACAAGTACATGTATACAACTTAGATTGGTTCTAGGATCATTCAAAATGTTCAAAAACGAAATAAAAGATGAATTTTGATATGTGTTATAGGGTTCTTATCCCAACTCAATTTTTTATGAAAAGTAACAGACTGTTGATAGAGATTTTATTTAAATAGGATAACATATATATTGATATTCACTAGCATAAGGTTGATTTCCATCCAACAAAGCCCATATCTTACTGATAAAAGCAGACTTTTCTAGAAAAATATTTGAAGACTTAAATCTCCAAGCTTAATATGGCTAAAATGATGGAAATACATAAGTAAAGCAGTAATCTAACAACACATTATATGGGTGTCACATGTCTGCATTGTTAGTTTGTTAACTGGTTGAATTTTCTGTTCATATCCCACCTCTCTATTAAATTATTATAAAGAACAGATATTTTTTACAAGGCTGTAAAGATAAAGGATTAACAAACAGACAGCAACAAGAAATTACTTTATATCATAGCTTATTAAAACATTAACTAATTAGAAACATAATCTCATAAATAATCAACCCCCCTCCCCCTGGATTTTTTATTCTATCTATTTCTAGAATTGTTCATGAAACAAACCTGATTCGTTCTCTTTTTTCCTGTTCTTGTCTTTCCTTCTCTAATCTGGCATTGTTTTCTGCTCTCATTTGATCTTGTAACATTTGCCTTCTACGTTCTAACTCAGCCTGACCCTTGTCAAAGTTTAATTTCCTTTTATCTTCAAAGGTAACTAGAAAAAAAAATATAAACTTTAATTAAACTCTATAAAATATACCACGAAGTTTTTCTATGATATCATTTCAAACCATCTTAAAGACTGAAAGTTTTATTCTAAAGATATTCTATTTAAAGTGTTAAAAAAATATCAGTTTTTAACAATCTGCATTAATTTGCTTTAAAAATGTGTTGTACTGCACCAATTCAAATTAAATATATTATGTCAATGGCTCTGAATTTAACAATGTAAATGTTTGCATAACAGTGATATTTTCCAACTCTTTACAAACAAAATGATTCTATATTACCAATGTCAAAATGTACATCTAGTGCATTAATATTGGCACTGTTAAATTGTTACAACAGTGACTAGTGAAGGATAATGAGTGCTTGAAATATTTCATTTATATTCAGTTGGGGTCAATTTCTTGGACAATAACAAAGTGCTTGTACAACAATATTCATGAACACATATACATGTATATTCAAGTGTTTTTATTCCTCTTTTGGAATGTATTTTTTTAAATGTCAAAAGGCCATGTAATATGAAGTATTTTATTCTCAGAAAAAAGTGTTTTCCTTGATACTGTATTCTCTTCAAATATCTATTCTTAAAAAATGGACACACACTTCTTATCAATGAGTCTTAAATCATCATCTAATTCAATATAATTAAATTCTGTTGTCTTTTTTATGTTGATTTTTGTAAATCTAAATATTTGTATTTTTCATGTTCCAGTGGAAAAACATGATGTCACAAGTAGAACAAGTAGATTGGAATCAGTTGACATCATCTAGACTTTAATTGTGTTGTTAAAAGTCAATTAAAATTTCAGAAGATTTCACCGTTTTAGCTTAAAATCTTTAAATAATTTGACTTTGTTTCAAACAATTTTTTTCCATTCTTGTCTGAGAACCAAATATTCAATTTAAAAGGCAAATGTTTTTATTTCTTTATATTCAATGTAAGAACAAAAGTGAGTGCATTTTTTGGGAAGGACAAAACAATACCATCAAATTCATCTGAAAAAAGAATAACAGGTATGAGGCAAAGATAAAAGAAAAATAAGTGGTTTATTCATGATTAAACTTGAGTATGAATAATCATTCAGTTATCACCTGTTGATAACATTTTAGATCACATGATAATTACACATAATATCTGCTATTTGTTTGTTGTTTTAATATTATTCAGGCTGTTGATTTGTTCTTTGAACTGCTTCCCGTTTTGTCATGCTGAGGCCTTTTATAGCTTACGATGCAGTATGAGCAAAAATGATATGCACAGTAAAGTGCATCCTCTTCCTTTGGTCTTCGGTGGATGTTTGTCTCATTTGACAATCATACATTATTTCATTATTTTCTTATACATAAATAAAAGATATTTTAGCTGACCAAACTTTCCTTTTGATAGCTTCATATTTAACACATAGTTACGATGATCATCATGTGTCTGCTGACTGTTTAAATTTAATGGATGAATCAAACGTGACAGGAAATAAAATATACAGTTAAAACAATAGGGATTCTACATCATAATCATAAAGAGAACTTAAATCTTTTCTTCGATTAATTGACCTCATTTCCCATTATAATCTTAAATAGATGGCGCTCATGAAATATTCCATTCCCTTACCTGGTTGTAGGTCCTCCACCACATTCTCTACAGGAACATTGGGTTGTGGCATTACAGGTGGTGGTATTCCCATTCCTCCTAGCAGATCACCAAAAGCATCAGGCTTTTGTGGAGCTAAAATAAAGGTAAGAATTTGCCAACATCTAGGAAGTAGATAATCGTAATCTATGTAAAGCATGTTTCCAGATTCTATTTCTCTAGTTTATTCTTATATGAAGAAATATTTGTAATAATGATGAATAAATATGCTTAAACCATTATCATGAAAATCAGTTGATGGATCAAAAATGTCCTGTTATTGAGATTTAATGTTGTTCTGTGTCTAAGTGATGTAAAATTGTGTGTAATACATAGTGAGTGGAGTGTGAGGGTCTCAAGGAAGAAGTGTTTTTATTTATTTTAAAAGCTCACTGTTTTGAATTTCATATTATTTTTAAATATTCATAAAAATTGACTAATTTACAAATTGTGGCAAAAATCAATTTGCTTTGAAATAAAGAAAAATGTCACAACTTGCAATTATTTTTAATATATACTTTCTGCAGTAGAAATAACTATCCTTATGAATTACAGGACTTTTCTATCAAAGGCCTATAATCTTTTTTCTCATACCAGCTGGTTGATGAGGTGGTGGGGTACCAGTAAAGCTTCCTGTTCTTGGAGCAGTACCAGTCATACTTCCTGCTCTGACTTGAGCTGGGTAAAGTTCTGGTGGAAGTTTTGGTGGTAAAGATACACCAGATTTGACTAAATCAGCCAAATGCAAAGCTATACAAAACTCTTCACAACTTAGCTTTCCATCTTTATCATAATCAGCCAAATTCCTGAAAAAGAACAATTTGATAATAATTACAAAATGGTGAAAGTTTAAACTCTTTTCTATTCCTGTACATTTGTATATGGGCAGAATATCTTAACCCTTTACTATCAATAAACCTAATAATATAACATAAAGCAACAAAAGAAAACAAAGTGGGATTGGGCTTTTACATTAAACATATAGGATAAGGGATTCAGGACTGCCAATACCATACACTAAAATTTTGATTGCATATCAAAACTTTAAAAATGTGGGTACAATTATAAGCATATTTATATCTGTGTCAAGGGTTTGTTTTCATTATCTTTTTTCTCACAAGTGGTTTGTTATTTACATGTATTCCTTCAGAAATTAAAATGTGACCACAAATTTGATATGACATATGAATATTATTGATAAGATTAACCATGTTTCCTGATTTAACAAATAAAAACATGGTGATAAGGAAACCAGTTCCTATTACTTCAAAAACATTACACTATTGAACCGGTAGATATACAAATAAAATCTGAAAAGAATATGAGTAGTTAACTTACCATATTTGAGCCAATATTGGCTGTGGTAATCCTGTCTGTACCAACAAGGCTCTGGCTTCTACACCTGAAAAAATATAAATACAGAGTTATTTTCTTTAAGTAATAATTTCAGTTATTAAATAAAAAAAATTTGCAACCTTTTTAACTAACTCTATGTTTTTTATGTCTTACTGAATCTAATGATCAGAATTTGGGAATTATTCCATAGGAGAACAGAGATCGCGAAAATGGTCAGTCCTGTCGGTCAAAATAAAGCTTGGACCAGTATTTTGAAAGCTGGTGCCGGTCCCAATGTCAGATGTAAAAACAGCCTTTGCAGTGGCTTTTTTTATCGGTAATTAGTTGTACCGCAACTAATTACAGTACGTGTTTAATCGGTCATCAGATGTACCTGCTGCTAGCCTGCTAATTTCCGGTACTGGTTTCCTATTATAAACGAACAGAAACCAGAGTGGCGATCTACCCATGGCCTGCTGAATTTTTCATGTAGCCATCCCATTCAGACAATCGCTGATTGAACTCTTCGATGGAGATAACAAATACTGAGAAAGTGATTCAGATGATGAAGATGGCTTTGAATAAGAACAATCAGAAGAACAGAACTGGTCCTTTATTGTTAATCTGTCCTTGGCTAAAGTTATTTTTCAACAAAATATGTTATTATTTTTATTTCAGTATAAAATTGACAGTTTTTTTAAAAACTGGCTAAAATTTTGAAGGACTGAAAAATAATCTTGCAATATGGGACCGACCGGTCAAAAAACGTTTTTGCGAACTCTGAGAGAACAACTTTTTCACTTTTTTTTTGGGAGGGGGGGGGCATTTTACAAGAAAAAACATAGGACTTGCCACCATAATAAAAAGAAACAGACATCTGTATGTATACCTAGCAAGTTCACAATATAACATGAGAAACTGCCTACATGAAAGATTACACAAATTGGTCCTAACTTTAAGTCTTTTTTTTCAATTATATATTTTTTGTCTCATTCTTTCGCAGCTTTTTTAATTCATAACTCAAATACCTGTTAAATGTCCTCGTTTATGTCTATCATTGGTATTAAATGTCTGTGTATGTCTCAGCTTGGAATTATGTGGAATAGCAAACCCTACAGCTGGTTGACCACTGGAATATAAAGAAAATATCTGATACTGGCAAAAATGTAAACTATGACTGAAAATAAATGCCTCCATGATCTCATGGTTGCAATAACTGCTTAAAATTTGAGCATTTTCCATGTCCCAACACTTATGTTATTACGCCAATTATTCAATGATGTCACTATACCAATTTTCTGCCAAGCACACAGCATTCAAGTGCAAGAAGATACATTTTTGTTGTTAGGTAAGCTTATGTCAGAATAGTGTCTGAGAGGAATTTAGGTGTATTTGAGAACTTAATTAATTTTACAAATAAAGAAAAATACTGTACAAATTTGATGTTTTTTTTTCCTTTGATGGATTTTAGCTCTATCCTTTTAATAAGCTTTGGAGTTTTAAATATTTTGACATTGTGAGCATCACTAACAAGTCATTTATTGTTAAAATGTGCATCTGATGCAGAAACATTAGTACTGGGTTCCGTTACTGTTATAACTGGCAACTGAATGATCCTCTAATTTTCACATCTAACATTTTCTAGAATTTTTTTTTTTTACCGTCTACAAGTATTAAAGTCTTCAATTAGATGGGTAAATCTAAAAAGAAAAGATCATTTTTTTGCACTGCTGTTAATATTAAAAGCCTACCCTGGTTGAGATACTTGGGCCACTTGAGGTGGACCAAATGAACCTGCCCTTGGTTTTCCATCAAATCCAACCTGCATACCCATAGTTTGTGCACCTAAAAAAAATATATAGGTTGTCATATCATTCTCACTATCTTGAAATCTAAAGATGACCATTACAAAGAGACAAAAACATGAAGAAAATAATCACCAAACTACAGTAGATTATGTTCAATCAGAGACAATTATGCATGAATATTCATGAATGTTCATTTTTAAGGAATGGTCCATAGGTATAAAAAGATGTGGTAGGATTTCCAATGAGACAACTCTCCACAATAGACCATAGACACAGAATCTAACAAATAAATGTCACCATACGACCTTCAACAATGAGCTATGCCCATACAGCAAAGTCAGATATGAAAGCCCCCCCCCCCAAATGACAAATGAAAAATAATTCAAATGAAAAAATAACGGCCTAAATTATGAACATAAGAAGTTAAATTCAAAAGGTGTATAAGTATTGTAAATGAAATTTTTTGCAAACTCTTGTGAAATTTTGATTTGTAAAACAATCATCTTTACTTCTATAAATGCTACTTGCATTGAAAATTGGTTGTCAGAACTTTATATCATTATAACTTACCCATGTGCCCCATCTGTGGATTTACACCATTGGACATAATAGGCATTGTCATTGAACTTGCCACCATGTTGGTTGGTGCTAAACCACTCATCATAGGCATTCCTAATAAATGAAATATTATAAGTGTAAAAGAACATTTTACAAAATGTCATTCTACTCAATATTTATAATATTAATACCATGTCCAATAGTTAATAGTAGTATTTTTGAAACTCTTGTCCAATCTCAGCTCTTTTAACAAGCCCCATAATAATTTTACCAATAATTCAAAAGTGTAATTTTGAAACTATCGTTCAATCTCAGCTCTTTTATTGAATTACCAGTAAATGCATGCTCTTCATTTAGAACTACATGTATATGGTTTTGTTAACTTGTTGAAAAAAATGTCAAAATTTTGAACTTGAAATACATTTTCCTTTTTTTAAATTTGTTTATTTGAAAGTGGAGAATTTGTATAAAGTACATTGAGCTATATCTATGTGGTTTTTTTTCTTTCTCAAACCGATCCATTTTTTTAAAAGTCTTTCAAACCCTTGCTTCAAACTCAAATATGAAAAGTCATGAGGTCAAGGCTGTTACCTCCAACCTTTGGGTATTAGGTAAGCATTCAAACTAAATAGAACAAATATGTACCTGTAACCATACTCATCCCCATAGGAGCAGCCATGCTAGCAGACATTGGTGATGGGTCAGCTTTCAGACTTTGTGGCAATGCTTTTGGGAGCTCAAATCCTTGTAACTTTTTCTTGATAAGATGCATGGCTATAGAAAACTCTTTCTTGTCCATCTTTCCATCATTGTTCATGTCAGCCAGGGTCCTGAAAATCAAATTAGTGCATTTATAGTAATCTATCCATATGTGCAATTTTCTGTCAGAGACCAAAGTTACTGTACTTAAGATTAAGAGATCTACAAATATAGTGTGAACAGTGAGTGTATTACCTGCAAATTTTAACCATACATCTTTCCAGTTAATATCATTCTATTATATGCATAAAATAGCAAGAAGGGAGATGAAATTACACTATGAACAAGTTTTGGTCTTGCAACTTTTCTATATTTTATCACAACAGTAGTCCACTTCCAAGTTTTGTCAAAATCTTAATAAGGAAGCAAGAGTGGGCTTTTTTAATTAATTTATTGTGTTAAAGGAATGCACTAACAAAATTAAATACAGTCCTGGTAAATGTTTGATACTACAATGTGTTGTTTTCTATTGTTGTTTTAGTTTTGTGTTCATTTTTTTGCAAAAGTCAGTTATTGGTGGTAGGTTATAAATAAAGAATAATTGTTCTGATCAATTGGTAATCATGGTAATTCTTCTCCCTACAAGTTATATGTTTTTTCTTCGAGCATTTGTAATGATTATTTGTCATTTTGAGTCAAAAAAATATTTGACTTACCATATCTGACCTAACATAGGTGTTGGTAGACCAGACTGCATAAAAAATCCCTTGGCTTGTTCTCCTGTAAAAATTGTACAAAGTATTATATATTATCTAACATTTACATAAAGAACAAGCATGTGTGTTTATAAAATTGTATTACAATTATAACTCAACCATCAAATCTAGATCAAAACCCTAATTTGGCATTCATTTTTATATTGTTCACTTTTTATCAGTTTACCTTTTTTTAGCTTACTAAATATGCTATATAGTATTGACTTTTCTACTGGTAGAAGGCTGAATGGTGACCTACAGTTACCTTTGCCATTTTCATCATTTTGGAATCTGGTGAATAATTGTCTCAAAGCATATCATGCAATACCTCATTATAGCTCTATATACATGTATATATATATATATATTCTTAGTTTCAAGTTGATGTGACCACAAACTACATTCAACCAAAACTTTAACTGGACAGCAAACGGACAAAAGGACACACAGACCATAAAACGTTATCATGGTTATAGCCCACCAAATAGACTTATTAAGAAGGGATATAGTTACGATACTGTTTGTCAGGTCATTAAAGATTGCATATTTTGCAGTTAATATTGATTCACTTATAGGGTCTTTGCATCGGAACTAAACACATTTATTCAAAAACCAGTTGTTGGCATGACACAGGTTATGTTCTTCTCATATATGTTATGATAGTATGATACTAAACCCCTAACGGGAAGGATTGTGCCTGATGTTCATATGATGAAATCATAATCTTTCAGTCAGTTTAATTGAAGTCTGGAGCTGTCAGTTAACTGCTAGTAGTCTGTTGTTATTTATGTATTATTGTCATTTTGTTTATTTTCTTTGGTTACATCTTCTGACATCAGACTCGAACATCTCTTGAACCGAATTTTAATGTGAGTATTGTTATGCGTTTACTTTTCTACATTGGCTAGAGGTATAGGGGAGGGTTGAGATCTCACAAACATGTTTAACACCGCCACATTTTTGCGCCTGTCCCAAGTCCGGAGCCTCTGGCCTTTGTTAGTCTTGTGTTATTTTAATTTTAATTTCTTGTGTACAATTTGGAAATTAGTATGGTGTTCATTATCACTGAACTAGTATATATTTGTTTAGGGGCCAGCTGAAGGACCCCTCCAGGTGCGGGAATTTCTCGCTACATTGAAGACCTGTTGGTGACCTTCTGCTGTTGTTTTTTTCTATGGTCAGGTTGTTGTCTCTTTGGCACATTCCCCATTTCCATTCTCAATTTTATTATATCATAGACAGGACATAAAACAACATTTTAAAAAAACGTTTAATACCTGCTTAGTTGACAGTTTAAGTAAATTGTATGTAAACTAGGTGTCATTAGAAAATACAAATCTTCCCTTAATAAACTATTTCTATCAAATTATCATATTTTTTATCCTGTGAGAAATTAATATTACCTGTGATGAATCCATTAACTGGTTTGAGTTGAAAGAACTGAGAATCATGCTTCATTCTCTCTTCACCTGATATCCTCCAGGCATCTCCACCTGAAAATTATAAAATATGAATGCAATGTTTTCAAAGAAAATTTTAGATTAAACAAATAAAGATATCATATCAATTTAGTAGTTGGTCTAGGTAAGAGGTTCATATGAAATATTTGCCACCCAACATTGAACTATGAGCAATTAATCTACCATCTACAGATCATTACCAGTCAATGCCAGAACTAGAACTCTGTGGACATGATTGTTCTCTAATCTATACAAGAAATACATTTATATTCTCAATAACAATTTTCTTAGACTGAGAAAAAATTGTATTTTCTTGGATATTTGATTCCGTTGTTTGGCCAAAGTGTATTTTGCTGAACATTTAAAAGCCAGGGGTCTGTATTGAAGACCATATTTTATCCTATAATGGTTTACTTTAGCAAATTGTGATTTGGATTGAGAGTTGTCTCATTGCCATTGGCACTCATACTACATCTTCTTATATCTATCTAATTATCAATATAATACCCAGAAATGCATGAAAATTGTTATTGTTATCTAACAAAAAAATAAATAAATGCACAAATCTTTAAATTTTTAGTAACAATGCAATGCCTTTCACCATAATCACGACCATTCCCTGGTTAAAGCTTGTAAAAATGTGTATATGTGTAAAGAGATTTTCATTGTCCAAAAAATTGTACTTCTCTGAATTGTAAAGACTTCTCCTAAAGACAGACAATTAAAAACTCCATCAGATCAGCAACAAACATTTAATAAATTAAAAAAACTGTGAAGGGAGATAACTTGACCCCAAAAGAATTACCTGCACTAATAAAGAAAATTATATAATTTACTTTCAAATTCAGACCACATGTTTTTGGTGGGGTTCGTGTTACTAAGCCTTTAGCTTTGTAAGTTTTGTGTTTTGCCTTTTCATCATTTATCATCTTTTTTGACAAGGTTCTGTAGGGTTTGTTTTTTTGTCTAGTTCATTTGAATATCCATTCAAGGTATCTTATAAATAGTCTCTTTTACATGTTTGAGTTCTGACTGTTGGTGTTACAATGCATGTATAAAACAAAAAAATTTAAAAACACACATCTAAAATTGTATATATTGAAATCTTTTCTTCCATAGTAATGTAAACAATTAATCAAATTCAAAATTTTCATTTTTGTCTTGCACACTAAGCTAATTTAATTGCAAATTTAGAAGATTTACATACCACCTGTTCCTGCCATTTTTTCACTTATCTAGTGTCTATAAATAGTGTCTAATTCACCTGAAATGGAAAATAGAAACATTATCATGATTATTCTGATGATGTTTATCAGTATGATCAGTTAGTTCAATAATTTCATTAAATGTGTTGCTTGGTATTTTTATACACAGTTCTTTAACAAGATGCTAATTTAATCATTCTTTACTTTTTAATTTCCAAGGAATGTAATGATTTCTATAAGGCCTTTTCTATAACATGTATAAGGCAGTGTCTTTGTCTTTTTGCATGCGGGGACAAGTAGTCAAATTGCTATTTGTAGGCCACGCATATAATCATATGTCATCAGATCCGGAAAAACGCCCTTTCTATAGTATGAGCATACATAATTGTAAACTGTATTTTCACTATTTTAACAATGTTAAATGGAATTCATTGAAGGAAATGTACAGTTTATGAATTACAATACAATACAGTTGTCTATCCGAACACAAAGTGCATATCTTTAAACATAGCTATGTCTTAAAACTTTTCAAGGTTTGTCTGTGTTGAGGTGTAAGCAGCCTTTTATGCCCCCAATCAGACACCACCTGTCATGCGGTATAGGGATTGTTCGCCCTGATTGCATGTTCGCCCTAGGTTCGTTCGCACTGAGTTTGTTCGCCCTGGGTTCGTTCGCCCTATATTCATTTATGATATGTATATGTTACATAGAATATTTGCCAAATTTATATTAATTAAATAAAATTCTTGGCTGCATTGTTACACTTTATTTTATAATTACTTTTAATTAATGTTGATTGAATTTTGATTGCTGATTAGGTGTCATTTGAACCTTTGATATCACCAAGGATTCGATAGTATCTTACTATACAAATCCTTGATATCACTGATTGTTATATAAATTGTCTTTGATGGATTAATAATGACAATAACATTTTTCTCAATTAAAATAGTCAGCTTGGATCCGATCCATGGTAAAATTCAGTTTGAAATATAAAAAAAAAAAAAAAAAGGATGGGTTAAAACACTGATGACAAGTGATCAATGTAGCAGCAAGACAACAACTTAGTCTTCAGTTGTTTTACATTTAAAAATACAATGTAGTGCTGAAATTCCGAGAAACTTATTTCCTAATAGCAGTACCACAGAAAACATCATAAATAAATATTCGGTGAATGTAAACTTCAACATATTCAATTACATACAAATAATTTAGTCTTCAGTTGTTTTACATTTAAAAATACAATGTAGTGCTGAAATTCACAGAAACTTATATTTCCTAGTAACGTAATTACATACAGATACAAACTTAGTCCTCAATACCTTGAAGTCACAATATCTTGTAGTCCTGAAATGTACTGAAACTTATAACCTAGTATCAGCTACCTTTAGACAAGTTAACATGATACATCGTAAATATTCAGCGAAATTGTAGACTGACTTCAACACATTCAATTATATACACACAACGCAACACTATATATACTAAAAAATAAAATCAGGGCGAACGGACTCTTGGCGAACAGGTATTAGGGCGAACAGAAACTAGGGCGAACCAGAATCAGGGCGGACGGACCCGGATTCCTGTCATGCTTGCACGGAGTCTGAGGTGGCAAGATCATAAACCTTTTACTTCAGGCTAATAAAAGTAAGGTTACTCTTTCTTGAAGGTGTTGGAAGTTGAATAATATAAAGGTGTTCAAAATGTTGGAACAACTGTTGTGATTTAACTGCTGAATTTTATGTGTGATGGACTTGAAGCTTAAAAAATATCAAACACTGAAACAGTCAAAAAACGGCCCATGGAAGATAAGTTATTGGAATTGGAAGCAAGTGCTTACATTAAATTAAAAAGAATCATTTCAAAGTTTCGTCTCTACAAAACAGTCACAAATGTCTTCCGTAAATCTAGTGGTTGCAATCACGAAAGTAAAGGGAAAACATTTAAAATCCTAATTTTATGTTCTGCAGTGTACACCCCAACAAAACCGGAAACGAAATGCATTGTGGTCAAGAGGCGTGAGAAGAACTTCCGGTTTCGTTTTATCAGTTGTCTGCTAAAAAATAGAAATAGAATGGGTTTATCACTCTGATGGTAATTCATAACACTTAACATTACCAAATATATTTAAAACATGGAGTATTCCAAAAATAACATTATCATTGACATTGTGGTGGTAAACTCCAGTAAACAAATAACACATCACTCATCTGTATCTGTATCTGTATTTCCCACTTGTGTAATTAGGATGGGTACGTCACAGATTCCTTTCGGCTATTATGTGACGGGTTGGTCTGCGCACAATTAGTCGCGCTTACTGAGGAGTGCTGATTTAAACTCCTCGGTAGTAGTGGCGCACACTACTGAGTCTTCCAGATGGTTCCAGTTTATTGCAGTGCGCACAAAAATAGAGTTCTTGTATTGTTCTGTCTTACTGGTTGGAACTATGACCGCACGTTTGTTGTTGCGGACTTGGTGGTCTATAATGTTTTTTGTTACAAAGTTATTATATGTTGTTGCTTTGATTTGTCTCTTTGGTCTATGAAATTGGATTAAATCGTCGGGAGGAAGCGCTGGTATCTTCCCCTCAACCACTTTGAAAAAGAAAATCAGTAGTTGTTGTTGGCGTCTTGATTGTAATAACGGGAGTTGAAGTTCTTTTAGCATTTTTGTCATACATCCTTCCTCTCTTGATTTGTAGTCTTTGGTAATGAATCTAGCACCTCTCTTTTGTATGGATTCTAGTTTGTCAATGTCTTTTTGGGTATATGGGTCCCAAATAATTGATCCATACTCCATTAGTGATCGTATGAGAGCTATATATGCTGTTTTACGGCATTCCATAGGACAGTGTTGTAGGTTCCTTCTAAGGAAGCCTAGGGTAGAACTGGCTTTGTTACACGTATTTGTTATTTGTTCTTTCCATTTAAGATCTTCTTGTATTTGGAGTCCTAGGTATGGGTTGGATGACACTTGTTCAAGCGTGTGGTTGTTAAGGTTGTAAAAACGCTGACTTTTACTTTTCAGGCTAAGCATATAACATTTTTTGGCGTTGAAGCGCATACCCCAGTCGTCGGCCCATTTTTCTAGTGATTTGAGATCCTCTTGTAGTTTGTTATGGTCATTTTGGTTTTTGATTTCCCGGTAGAGCAAACAGTCGTCTGCAAATAGTCGTACTGAAGAGTTTACTGCATCTGGGAGATCATTTATATGACACAGGAAGAGGATGGGTCCTAGTACCGTTCCTTGGGGGACTCCGGATTCAACTGAAGCATTTCTTGAGTTTTCTCCATCAAGTTGTACTCGCATTTTTCTTTTGGTTAGGAATGAAGTTAGCCATTTGTGGATATTTCCTCTAAGTCCATATTGGTCTATTTTGTGCAAGAGTCTATCATGAGGTACTGTGTCGAACGCTTATGAGAAATCCAGAATCGCAATATCTACTTGGTTTCCTTTATTGTAGGATTGTAGCATATCATGGATTGTAATGGCAAGTTGGGTCTCACAGGAATATCCAGATCTAAAGCCGTGGTTTAGTGATGTTAATACATTATGCTTTTCCAGATGTTTAAGTATATGACGGCATATGATGTGCTCAAGAAGTTTACATGGTACTGATGTCAATGAGACTGGCCTGTAGTTTTCGGCCGCGTGTCGGTCTCCTTTCTTAAATATGCTAGAGATGTTTGCATTTCTCCAATCCTCTGGTAGTGTACCACTGTCTAGTGAGAGCTGGAATATGAGTGTTATTATTGGTGCCAGATGTTCGGCGCATTGTTTTAGTACTCTGTTTGGTATGTTGTCAGGGCCAGATGCTTTGGATGGGTTTACTCTTTGTAGCAGCTTTTTTACTCTTTCTGATCTGATGGTAATTTGATGTATGGAGTCTTTTACCCTGATGTTTGTTTTGGGTAGTGTTTTAGTTGTTCCTTTTGTGAAGACAGACGCAAATTGCTCCAGTAGAATTTGCGCCTTCTCCTTACTGTCGTTTATGAGCTGTCCATGTTTCTTTAATGGTGCAACCCCTATATTGTCCTGTTTCCTTGACTTAACATACTTCCAGAAAGGTTTTGTGTTGTTCTTATTCATTCCTTCAATTATAGCGTTGTTAATATAATTGTTTTCTGCTTTCCTAATTTCTCTTTTGCATGTTTTTTGGAAATGGCGGTAGTTTGTCCATGATTTTGTTCTTTTGGCCTGGTTATACAAGTTTTGTTTTTTCTTCAGCATCTTTTTGATCTTTTGTGTTATCCATGGTAGTCTGTTGTTGGACTTGACTATTTTTGATGGTATGTTTTTATCAAGGCTGGCAAATAGGTGTTTCTTGAACATCAGCCATGCTTCGTTGACATTTTGGTTGTTTTGGATACTGTTACTTATCTGTGATAATAGTGAATCTAGATCTTTGTTCACTTCATCCCAGTTGGCTCTTGCCCAGGTGTAGACTTTCCGAGGATTAGATTTGTAGTAGAAAGGTTTGATGTCTGTATCAGTTATGATGATTGCATGGTCAGAAATACCTGGTATGTTTGTTGATGTTTTCATAAGTGACGGGTTTGTTGTGAATACAAGGTCCAGTAGGTTCATCACTCGACATCAGGCTCAGCTACTGTCTTCTTCTTCTTCTTCCAATACAGTGCAGTCCTCTAGTTGAGTATTATCACACTATTGCCCATGCTGGGTGTGACAACAAAGGTGCAAGAAAATATTTACAGGTGCAAGTTAAAAACAGTCTGATGGTGCGATTAAGGGATACTGCAGCTCAGTACCCCCTGCTTGAAAGCATCTAGTGAGGTACTGTCCACCAAAGGTTGTGGGAGGCTGTTCCATATCCTTATGCTGTCTGGGAAGAAGGAATGCCTGTAAGTTGAAGTTCTGGCATACGGTACGAGAAATCGTGTTGTGTGTCCTCTTGCTACGGATGATGTAGTGTGTAGCTCTTGCGTTGGTATTGCTACGAGGCCATTTACTATCCTGTACATCATTACTGCTTTGCAGTTTGCCCTCCTCCCGTCTAGTGGTTGCCACTGTAGAGTTTTTAGCATTGATGTTACACTGCTGGTTTGTTGGTAGTTGTTCAATACAAACCGGGCTGATCTTCTTTGCACACTTTCTAATTTCTGTATGTTAAGGTTGGTGAACGGGTCCCAGACTGAGCATGCATACTCAAGCAATGGTCTTACTAGCGTTGTGTAGCATACAGCTTTTGTTTTTTGGGGACAGTGCTGAAGATTTCTTTGGATGAAGGCCCTGGTTGAATTAGCCTTTTTAGCTATACTCTCTATGTGGGTGTTCCAATTAATAGTTTTGTGGATTGTGACGCCTAGATATTTTGCTGAGTCAACCAGTTCTAAATTGTGCCCATGAATGTTGTAGCTTGTTAGAAGTGGTTTGCGCTGGTTGGTAACGCGTAGCAGTTGGCATTTGCTGGGATGGAATTCCATTTGCCAATCAGATTCCCATCTGAGCAAGTTGTTCATGTCTTCTTGTAGTAGCTTCGAGTCTGCATCATTTTGGATCCTTCTGTTCTGTCATGACTGTTGACCAGTGATCATAAGAACTATCAAAATAGAATATTACAAGATACTGATTTATGATAGGAAGGTTCAAATAAAGACAAAACCAATAAGTTCTATATTTTGTTCAATCGATGTAAACAGTAACGTGAGTGGTAAAGGGTTATATCAAATTATCATGTAACATTTTTGGCCTTTTTATTTCACATGTTTTCTAGTCCGAGATTACTCTGACGTCCCACGGCCCCAGCTTGTCTGGCAAAACAGCTGTTGGACATCAGAGTAATCTTGGACTAATGTTTTTCGTGTTTTGGGGTTATAATACATGTTTTCTTGTTTAATTAGAAGTGTGTGCTTCCTCTTTTTCCTGATTTTTTTTTTGTGTTTCATCATGTTCATATGTCGGTACTCTTAATTTCTCATGCTTGTCCCGGGCAACATTTCATTAAAAAGTAAACCAGGACTAACAATACACTTCAAAGTCAGCACAGAGATTGTTTAAAATCATGTGTTCATAGGATATTAATAACTATTAAATCAGATGCAAGTAGCGTATTAATGACTACATGATCTCCAAGAATGACTAAGTGATAGCTTTTGTCTTTTTTCATTTAAAAAAATATTTATGATTGTATTTCTCGTGCTTCAATCGTTTTTCCCTATTTCTATTTTCTGGGAAACTTTTGCCATTTTTTATTTCATGTTTTTAAGCTCAGAGCGGGCCAGGGCCCACTCAAAGCCCCCTTTACCACCCTCAGTAATGTTTAACCGTTTCTCTCAGTTGAGTGCTAAAAAAGTAGCTCCTTGAATTTGACAAAATAAAGTAATAAAAAAAATACCTAGCTCAATCACTTAAGTTAATTTATCAGTATCAATTAAAAAAGTGTATCAGAACTATCGAAGGGATATTTCTCTACTACTTTGTTGTCTCCTGGTTGTTAATTAATAGAATGTTCCATTGATTTTCCTGCCTTTATTTTAGGTACGAATATAGGCCCCATTTCCAATTAGAAAAACCCTATTTTTTCCCCAAATGAACACTGAAAATTCCCAATTTAATCAAGTTTCACAAATGATATCGGATATGTTCCTTACGTCATAACTACATTCCCCTTCCCTTTCATAAATGTGACCTACCGAATTAGACTATTTACTGGATTTGTTATCTCATAAGCAACACGACAGGTGCCATATGTGGAGCAGGATCTGCTTACCCTTCCAGAGCACCTGAGATCACCCCTAGTTTTTGGTGGGATTCATGTTGTTTATTCTTTAGTTTTCTATGTTGTGTTATGTGTACTATTGTTTGTCTGTTTGTCCTTTTCATTTTTAGACATGGCGTTTCAGTTTATTTTCGATTTATGAGTTTGACCTTCCGTCCCTCTTTTATCATTCATAAAAAAAAAAAACTGACGATATATATATTAAAACATGTAAAATGCACCAAGAAAAAAAATGATTTGTTTAAATTGGTCATATTCATGATAATAGATAATTGGAATTTTAATAAATAACCTCATTAAACTTTGATGAAATATAATTATTAATTTTTTCTCAATTCACATGTTATACGACACATTTTCCCCATTGCCTATAGCCCAGGCCCCATTTGAAAAAAGATAGGAAAACCACTGCATTCCTAAGAGACAAGCCCAGCCGGGATGTTAGGTACCTGCAAGAAACAACAAGTTAGTAACCCAAAACAGGAATAGTTACGAAACTTTTAATTGCTTTAATGATATCCATTATGACTTTAAAACATTCTTGATATATATATCATCTCTAACCACAGTGGGTTTTTGAATTGGGTGTCAAATGTAGCAGGAGAGCATTGATTCACATTCTCATTTGAAAATCACAATAATCTCCTTGGAGTCCTCCAGGACTCAAACCCAGGATCTACATTTTTGTTTGTCAAATTGAGCTGACTGAGCATTAGCAGTAAGTTCCTTATTTTAATCAATTGAATACAGCTATTTAAGTATCTTAAAAAATGCCGGTGAAGCAATATCCTGTCACCCTTTCATATTTTAAGAAGAAACATGTTTATATCATGTATATCTTATGCTTATATTTAGTGTTTACTTTGTGCAAAAAATACCAAGAATCTTTTTCTGAAATCATATTTAAAGACTGAACTTATGACGTTATTTCTTTATTTGTCTGAATCATACAAAGCTGAGATTCCAAGAAATACTTGAGTAATTTGTATTCAAGAAGTAAACCCATGGTAAACAGTTGCATTTGTTCTTTTACCTATCAAAAATAAAACAAAGGAAATAATAAAGCGTTTTTATTTTTACCATGAAACTAACTATGAATTTGTTTGCAGTTTATTAAAAGTTGCTGATACAGAATGAAAGGAATCTATATCTTGAGTCCATTGAATCAGCAAAAATTTATATTGGATCAGGAGGTAACAATTTTAGATTTGTCTCCCCTTTTTTTTTTAGTAAAATTTACCCTAGACCAGGAGGTTACAAGAGCGCAATTATTTGTTTACATTTTACCGGCAAGTTTTTTACCCTAAGATGGTACTCATAATTGAATCCTATACGGCTCTGATTGGGCGATATGGGATTGGAATTACATTTAATCAAAACCTTATCCAATTAGCATGATTAGGTTTAAAAATTGCAGAAAATCATATTCACATTTTACGAAGTATAGAAAATATCTTCCATTTCTGCAAGTCAGAGCCATTAAAAATATGCCTTTTTCTTTAAGCGAAAAAAATAGACAATCTTTTTCAAGTGCATATTAAGTCAATTTTTGCCACATGACCCTATATATTTTTTGGTTGTAATGCAACACTGGCATTTCTAGTAAGAGGAACTGCTACCCGTTTTTCCCTAGTTTGTGTAGTCTTCGAGAAAAAAAATATAGAACACCAGTGGTACCCTATGGAAAATGCATTACGAATAATTGCGCTCTTGTAACCAGGTTAGAATTTTAGATTTATTTCCCCTTTTGACAAGATTTACTCTGGATCATGGGGTAAAAATTTAATATTTATCTCCCCTTCTTGACAAATCCTGGATCATGGATAACAATTTGATATTTATCTCTCCTTAGTAAAACTACCCTTGCCAGGCGGTAGGAATTTTATATTTATCTCCCTTCTTTTTAGTAAAATTTACCTTTGACCAGGAGGTTAGAATTTTAGATTTGTCTTCCCCTTCTTCTTAGTAAAATTTACCCTGGACCAGGAGGTAAGAAATCCTGAGTAATTATGATTATTGAAGCACAGCAATGTGCACACATGTTTTTAAAAAAATGATTGATTCATAAATATATGTATGCTATTTTTAAAATTGCTAGATTTCTCCTATCATTATATTTGATAAAATTAAAACAGTATATGCACAGCACACATAAAAAGCAAAAAGCAGTGCTTTTATTGTGGTTCTTCAGCCTAAAGTCACAGTGAAACTTCAACAAGGAGGAAAACAACTCGATTGGGATTCTTTGCAAAATAATTCAGATAGACATTGTTAGATGTTATACTACCATATATATGGCCTACAAGTTTATTAATTATATAATTGTACTACATGTATTAACTTTTCTAATTTGCAATTTTCTTCTGTTAAGCTGATATATACTTTTTTTCAGATAGAGAAACCAACTCCAGATAAATATGAGATTGTGGTCCATATTAAGTCTTGTGCTCTAGTTTGTCCAAATTGTAAGGTAAATATAAGTAAAATATCAATAGTAAGTACATGTACTGGCATTACCAAATATATGTGGACTTTTGTAGTAATTATTGTGGTAATCAAAAGAAGGGTACTGCAAGTCAACATTGAAAAAACATTGGCATATTGAGGGGGAAATTCAGAAATATAGAAATCAAATTAAAAGATTGGCCATTTTGGTAAGTTTGCCAAATCAATCAATTTAAACTATTGATCTTCATTTTAGATATTCTGTATCGAAAGTAAAGTATTTTTTATAGCCTCGCAACGAAGTTGTTGGTGCCATATAGTTTAACCCTTGCCCGTAATTTTGTAATTCTGTCATTCTGTAATTCTTTTTTTCTAAATGCTTCAGATATTGGATTGATTTTAGATATGTGAGTTAACCAAGATGAGTTACAGATCAAGTTTAAGTTTCGTTCCACTCCGCTAATTTTTGCTGTAATATCAGGCTTTGGACTGATAAATTTTTGAAAATCACAGTTTAATATACAGACCTTTTTTCTAAATGCTTTCAGATATTGGGCTGATTTTTTGGTATGTGAGCTAACAATAATGAGTTACTGATCAAGTTTGAGTTTCATTCCACTCTGCTAATTTTAGCCCAAATTATGGGCTTACAACTTTAAAAATTGTTGAAAATCACAGTTATACAGACTTTTTTTCTATATGCCTCCAGATTTTGAGCTGATTCTTGATGTGAGACTGCCATCATGTTTGTGTCCACATGTATTATCAGTCAGAGATATAACTCTATAGGGTTATTCCAGGAAATAACTTGCGTGTGTTATTACAGATACTTTCACCTTAAATTTTCTAAATATGTAATAACATATGCTTGTTATTTGTAAAATTATTTCATTTATAGTGGGCTCTAGGGAACTCTTGAGACTTTGCGCAGAAACTAAATGCATAGTCTTGATAACTAGTTTTTTATTTAAATTAATACATTTTTGATGGACCATGGTAAATCAATGAGTCGAGGCTATTAAGGGATAAACTTAGCTGTGATAACAAGGCTCAGTTATTAAAGGAATGTAACTTATTATAGAGGACACAGTCATACTTGGGAATTACTGAGAAACTTGCGCAGAACCTCATTACATGCTCTGGTCATTATTTCTTACAATAAATTAAACTACATTGTAATTAAGCATGATGTATGTCTGAGCAAATGCTTTGAAGTGATATAGAGAAGCTGTGATAACACCCTTTAGTTATTACAGGCATATTTTTTTCTGTAATAACATATAGGTGTACTATATGCAAATTGGCAAACTATGAACTGTTATATCTTTAAATAGTTAAGTATACATATAGAAAAAAGTAATATCAATAGAACTTTTATACATTTTAACTTAACTAATGATGTATATTGTCCCTTTGAAACATGTAACATACATATATGTTATCACAGTTCTTTGATTTTTTAGTCCACAATAACAAATGTATGTTATTTTCCTGTAATAACCCTATAGAGTTATATCCCTGACTGATTATTGAAATTGCAGATTTTTTTAACTTTTTGAGACATGGCCATTCGTGTTGCTTTGACACATCTAGTTTTATACTTTAAGACCAAGATTATCATAATCATATTGTTATATAAAATAATTTATATCTAACAATCAACAGCACTTTAGTCTTAGATATTTCTTTAGCAACCAAAACAATCAGAAACTGTTATTTTTTTTCCCAAGGCATTAAATGAACTGTATAAAAAGAACCCCAGAGAAAAGTATATAGTTGGTCATGACATTGCCGGAGTGGTAGTAGACTTAGGAGAAGGTGTATCTAATGTTCATGTTGGTGACTCGGTCGTTGGTGAGTATATTGTGAATTTAATATATCTGAACAAAACCATTAGTGATTCAGCATACCAACAACTCATACTTTTATCTGTGTGGCCAACTGTAAAAGCAGGTCTAGTAACTGCACAATTTTGTCAGGCATTCTGTTTGTATGAAAGACTTATGCTGTACAGTTTCAGACTTGAAATTGGTCTCGTTAAATGATTATGTGTACTTCAAATAACATCCTTCACAAAGAAAATGATCCGTTTGTTGCATCAAATCAAAATTGAAATGATATATTTTAAAACATGTTTGCTGTACGATATGATTATTATATCTCCTGTTACTTACTTTTACTGCAACAATCTTGCACTTGATAAATGGAGATTTTATCAAGATAACTAATGTTGTCTGCTCTTTGGTTCGGTTATTGTCTCTTTGACACATTCCCCATTTCCATTCTCAATTTATATATATTACTTTCTTACCTTGTATAGTGTGATTCATATCACCATGCATTTAAGATCTATACAAAATACAGACAGTTTTCTTTTTTTTCACTACCTTTTGGATATCTTCAAAGATGATAGATGATCCATTCACAATAGAAGTGTTTTAAATTAAAGATTATATGCATCAATTTATCAAGACTAACTATAAAAAATAATTGCTAGCTAATTAAAGACAAAAAATATTAATCTTCATTGATGGAATCAAACCTACGAAAAAAAGTATGCAGAACATGGTACATATTCGTTCTCCTTATTCACAATGATAATGATTTCGGACTTTCAGAACTTGGTACTTCATTAGTATATTTATAATTCTTACTTTTCTATCCATACTTACAGGAATTATACCTGTAGACAGTTACTATCCAGGATGTGGAGAATTTTGTTGTTTGTCAGAATATGATGTGGGTAAGTAGAACAGACAACTATAATATTGTGTAGGAAAATATAAACACTATTTATAAAAGCTTCAGAGATAGGAGGAAAAGCGAAGTTCTGTTTTAGCTTTTCCTATGTTTCTCAGCAGATACTCAAAAACAATTTTGTCAGACATTTGTTCCCTGAAAAATTAATCAATTTTATCATTTCTTGTTGTTTGTTTTCATCTTTTTGTTAATTTGATGTACTAATTTAAAATGACCTAATTTTAACATTTCAAGAGTATGTGACCTGGCATCTGAAAATACTTTTTTAATTACTAGGTTCATTTATTTTCGTAGGTATCAATTTTTGTGGACTGCTGAAACATTGCACATTCGTTGATATTAGATTTCGTGGTTTTGCCAGTCTCTGTATACAAAGCCTATTGAAAATATGATATTTGTTGAATATTTGAATTCGTAGTTCACCTGTTCCCAAGAAACCCACGAAAATTGGTTTCCAATGAATAATAATGAATCCACAGTATCATGAGTATATCTTATTATTTTGTATGTTTCAGTAAAGAAACCTGAGAGATTAAGCTTTGAAGATGCAGCAGCTGGTATTGGTGACTGTGTGAAGGCATACACAGCTTTGTTTTATCAAGCCAGAGTCTGTTCTGGAGATACAGTCCTAGTTATAGATGGAGCTACACCTTTTGGACATGTCGTCATTCAGTTAGCTACACAATGGGGAGCCAAGGTTAATATAAAACAAGTCACATTAAAGTTGTGTTCTTTAAGAACTTACAATTTACTGTTAAAGATTGGGGATTTTTTTCAGTGAATGCTAGTGCTTTACTCTGAAATACTCACTTTATAATGTAGATATTATGTATAGGTATTACATTATTTGTTTTTTCTGTGATTCACCAAAAAGGTAAATTTTGAATGTAAATCACATAATGTGTACTGTAATTGCTGAAAATAGCTTGTTATTATTTTTTTTTTTTTTTTTTTCAAATGTTCTTTGCTTGTTTTCTTTTTGGTTTTCTTTTTCAAGCAGAATAATTTTCTATAGCACCATTTTAGTGACAGATAGGACAATACAAGTTCCCTTTTTATTAATTGTATCCAGACCATCGTGTATGTTTATAAATAAAATAATGTGAATAATAATGATGAAGAAATGTTGTGCTTCATTTTATTCATTTTCTTGTTACTTTTTAGGTTATAACTACAGCTAGTAGTCAGGATGAACAAATGTTTCTAGAGAAAGTTAACCCACCAGTTGGTAAGTCAGATAACTGTTTTTATTTTATATCTCAGATATTTAAAAATAGATTTATATTAAGTAAGGTACATTATAGATTTAAGAAGATGTTGTATGAGTGCCAATGAGATGACTTTCCATCAAAGCAACAACTTGTAAAAGTAAACCATTATAGGTTAAAGTATTGTCTTAAACTGTTAAACATGGAGCCTTGGCTCATACTGAATAGCAAGCTATAAAGGGCCTCAAAAATGACTAGTGTAAAACCGTTTAAACAGGAAAACTTAACAGTCTAATCTATATAAAAAAAAAACAATGCATGTATAACATTTGTTTTTTGACAAACATTGCCACATAGTTTTACTTTATATCTGAAAAAAAAATAATATAACATTCGATCATTGATGATCAAGACCTAAATTTTTGTTGCCAATTAACTATTGGATTTTAAAGCCAAAGTTAACCAAAGTGTAAAAAAGTGAAATGATAGATTGATTTTAAGTTTTTGTTGTTTATTGGATACATTCATATTGTCAATTAGACTTGTCATCAAAATTGTGAGATAGTTATTTCTGTTAGAAATACAGTGTAACCATTGGTATCCGACACTGGGGATCTAGAAAAATATTGTTTCATTCCTTTCCATCATGGTTTTTGTCTTCCAATTTGCACTATGTCATTGTCAAATATTCTTTGCTTAATTTTAACAATCATATGACTTCAAGAACTTTTTTTTACAGCTCAGATTATTGATATAGAGAAGAGAAGTAATATTTTGGTGAGCAGTGTGATGGAAGAGACAGGAGGTGTTGGTGTGGATGTAGTTATAGATAATGGAGGTAAGGGAAAAATAAAGATTTTTATACTTTTGATTTTTACCAAAAAATGAAAGAAAATGGGTAAATTTCATTGATTTTTGGACAGGAAACATAAAGTGCATATGTAGACAAATAAGATCTTTTAAAATGTTTTTTGTAAGGACATTTTTTATGTATAACTTTATTTAAGGTGGTACCCAACACTTTAAATAAAATTAATTTGGCTCGTTTAATTTTCATAAAATTTTGTCAAAGTATTTACTTTGAGACTTTAAGAAAAATATAAAAATTAATTTTTTTTTGAACCAACCGTTTTGTTAGAAAAATTACACTGGTTATATAGCAATTCGACAAACACCAATTTTGATCATTGAGAAGCTTAATATTCCTTTTACGACACAACGTAATTAAAACGGTGAGCTGACTTTACAGAGTTATCTCCCTGTAGTATTAGGTACCACCTTAATATATAATGATATTTAGTTTGTTGATGAATGTGCTCCATGTTTTATGGTCCTAGATTTGGTTGAAATCCGGCTGATTTTGTCATTTTTTTTCCAAAATCTCTTATTTAAACTTACCAGTATTTGGGATGTAAAAATCTACGCTTTAGAATAAAACTTTGACAGTAATAGTTCGATTTAACTCTCTCATGTGTCTTTAATTCAAATTAAAAAAATAAATTATCAAGTAAAATTGTGATTTATAAACAGGCCAAATATAGCCCTCACTGAACTTTCTCCTTTAAATGTTAAAAAGAAATATAAATATTTTTTTTGCTTATATGCAGACATGAAATCAAATATCCATCAAAATAAATTTTACCTCAATTAATGTAAATAAATGAATCCACAATACTCATATACTGGTAAAATATATATATAAATGTAAGCATTGTCATATCATCTTTTAGTTCATAAATAAATAATTAATTGGATAGCATTAAACACTTAATGAATTTATATTAAAATGAAGATGAGTGGTCTTGATGGGACATGATATTTACTAAACTTTAAATCAACCTCTCTGTTCATCCATATGATTTTGTATTTATCCTTAATGTTGAAATTTTTCAACATTTTAATTCAAGACGAAATACATTTTAAACAATAGAAATTTTAAAAAAAGAAATCAGAGACCAGTTTAAAATAAAGTGAAAATATTTTAAAAATCATATCATTGAAAAATATTTATATTAAGTTAAATATGAAAGTGTTATGTATGTTTAGAGGACTTTTCCAGACAAGCTATCTGAAATACTTTAAAATCTACATTTGTAATGGTCCAAGAAATAGTTATCTCCCTTTAATAATGAAATCTTAATTTGCCATTTACTTGTTTAACAAGTTTCTTTGTCCATTAGGCCACTTTTTTTTTATTTGTTGGTTTACGGATCCGCCGACCCTGTTTTTCACGATTTTAAAATAAAAATAAAAACGATTTTGAAGATTTTTTTTAATTCCGCCGACCCTTTTCTGTTTGAAGAAGTACAAATAAAAATAAAAACATGAATGATATAAAAAGATCGGTCTTTCTTCTTCCAGTCGGAATACCCTCGGAGTGGATTCGAAAATCCCGTGCGGTTCCCTGTTCAGTCAACGTTTCATCATGATCTAATGTTGTGAAAAGGAACCTGTTGAAAGGCAGTTCCCTGTTCAGTCAACGTTTCATCATGATCTAATGCGGTGAAAAGGAACCAGTTGAAAATGGAGGACCAGATACGATTTTACAATATTTACTTAGATTTACACATTAATTGTTTGAGATTTTCGGTGTAAATCTAGCGGTTGAACAAAATGAACATCGCAGTCATGAATAATAAAAATGAAAATTATTTTTGAGATCGTTTGGGAATTTTGGTTTAAAAGGTCGGACCACCGCTAATTTGAACCCCTGTTTCAGACAGTCAGTGAGGTTGACGGCGGGTCAACTTTGGTTCCAAACTTCCAGTGTCGATCAGAAAGTCTGAAACCCGTCGAAAGGGGCTGTTTTAGTTCCATTACACATATGAGGTACTAGTCCAAATAATTATGACATCTGGCAAGGCTTCCTGGCATCCCAGATTTGTTTTTAAATAGCCTTGCCAGACGTCACTATTAAAAGGGAAGGATCTTTTAACTTGCTGCCAGGGATGGGTGTCTGATTAATTGGCCTTGTTATATAAATACCTAAATACCATCCCACGGTACCCATTAAGATTTAATGGAACAGAGATGGGATATGGTGAACAAGATCCCAACACAAAATCAGAACATGTATTACTGTCATAGAATGCCTGACAATTAAAATCATGCACTTTGACATTTATAAAAAGGGACAATCACAGGACACTTCGAGATATAAGCTAATACTTAGCAGTGTAAAATAGCATAAAAAGCCTAAAAAGGACATATTTTCATGTACCACATATGAAGGCATATGACATGCAGAGCACATATATGGTATTTCCTCAATAAGAATGTATTGTGTTATGAGGAATTTTTTCCCTCCCTGATCTAAATTTGATAAATAGATACACAGAACAAAGAGAAATGCAATTGGAAAAGACACTTCCCTTTCATCAGGAACATATACATGTATATATATATATATCTGCTTTCATCAATCTACATTGACATTGGACTCCTTGTAACACATTTAATTTATATTAAAACAGCAAGAATTAATACCAAATTATGAAACGATCTGCATACATAATTAGTATAATACTATTATATAGAGTAACGTCATTGTTTGTTTCTCTCCATTTTTTGTAAAAAAAAAACAGTATTAATTCAAATTTTTATTTTTAATTTTTTTTCGACCTCCTACCCTATATTTTTTCATTATTTTTATTTTTTTTTCTTTTTCGACCTCCTACCCTTCCTTTTTTAAGAAGAATCCTGTAAACCAACTAATAAAAAAAAAGTGGCCTTACACATGCATTATATGTTATATAACTTATGCTGCCACTATATTTTTAAGATTCTCAGCTTGCATACACATAGGTATTAATTGGTCATTAGCAATGTTAAGGGTTCTAAGATTCTCAGCTTGCATACACATAGGTATTAATTGGTCATTAGCAATGTTATGGGTTCTAAGATTCTCAGCTTGCATACACATAGGTATAAATTGGTCATTAGCAATGTTAAGGGTTCTAGGATTCTCAGCTTGCATACACATAGGTATTAATTGGTCATTAGCAATGTTAAGGGTTCTAAGATTCTCAGCTTGCATACACATAGGTATTAATTGGTCATTAGCAATGTTATGGGTTCTAAGATTCTCAGCTTGCATACACATAGGTATTAATTGGTCATTAGCAATGTTAAGGGTTCTAGGATTCTCAGCTTTCATACACATAGGTATTAATTGGTCATTAGCAATGTTAAGGGTTCTAAGATTCTCAGCTTGCATACACATAGGTATTAATTGGTCATTAGCAATGTTATGGGTTCTAAGATTCTCAGCTTGCATACACATAGGTATTAATTGGTCATTAGCAATGTTAAGGGTTCTAGGATTCTCAGCTTGCATACACATAGGTATTAATTGGTCATTAGCAATGTTAAGGGTTCTAAGATTCTCAGCTTGCATACACATAGGTATTAATTGGTCATTAGCAATGTTAAGGGTTCTAAGATTCTCAGCTTGCATACACATAGGTATTAATTGGTCATTAGCAATGTTATGGGTTCTAAGATTCTCAGCTTGCATACACATAGGTATTAATTGGTCATTAGCAATGTTAAGGGTTCTAAGATTCTCAGCTTGCATACACATAGGTATTAATTGGTCATTAGCAAGGTTAAGGGTTCTAAGATTCTTAGTTTGCATACACATAGGTATTAATTGGTCATTAGCAATGTTATGGGTTCTAAGATTCTCAGCTTGCATACACATAGGTATTAATTGGTCATTAGCAATGTTAAGGGTTCTAAGATTCTCAGCTTGCATACACATAGGTATTAATTGGTCATTAGCAAGGTTAAGGGTTCTAAGATTCTTAGTTTGCATACACATAGGTATTAATTGGTCATTAGCAATGTTATGGGTTCTAAGATTCTCAGCTTGCATACACATAGGTATTAATTGGTCATGAGCAATGTTAAGGGTTCTAAGATTCTCAGCTTGCATACACATAGGTATTAATTGGTCATTAGCAATGTTAAGGGTTCTAAGATTCTCAGCTTGCATACACATAGGTATTAATTGGTCATTAGCAATGTTATGGGTTCTAAGATTCTCAGCTTGCATACACATAGGTATAAATTGGTCATTAGCAATGTTAAGGGTTCTAGGATTCTCAGCTTGCATACACATAGGTATTAATTGGTCATTAGCAATGTTAAGGGTTCTAAGATTCCCAGCTTGCATACACATAGGTATTAATTGGTCATTAGCAATGTTAAGGGTTCTAAGATTCTCAGCTTGCATACACATAGGTATTAATTGGTCATTAGCAATGTTAAGGGTTCTAAGATTCTCAGCTTGCATACACATAGGTATTAATTGGTCATTAGCAATGTTATGGGTTCTAAGATTCTCAGCTTGCATACACATAGGCATTAATTGGTCATTAGCAAGGTTAAGGGTTCTAAGATTCTTAGTTTGCATACACATAGGTATTAATTGGTCATTAGCAATGTTAAGGGTTCTAAGATTCTCAGCTTTCATACACATAGGTATTAATTGGTCATTAGCAATGTTAAGGGTTCAAAGATTCTCAGCTTGCATACACATAGGTATTAATTGGTCATTAGCAATGTTATGGGTTCTAAGATTCTCAGCTTGCATACACATAGGTATTAATTGGTCATTAGCAATGTTAAGGGTTCTAGGATTCTCAGCTTTCATACACATAGGTATTAATTGGTCATTAGCAATGTTAAGGGTTCTAAGATTCTCAGCTTGCATACACATAGGTATTAATTGGTCATTAGCAATGTTCAGGGTTTTATAAGATTTCTGCTTGATGAATGAACTGAAAAGGAATACATCCAAATAGAATGAAATTCAAAACAGTGTGGCTGTGGCCATTGATTGACACATTAAATTCATCCATTGACTGGGACAATTTATGTGAACGTTTGTCTGTAACGACCACTGTTCACGACGTACCTACAATAGACATTTAAACTGTGGGGTCACCAAGGTTTCTTTACGCCTTTAATTATAAAATAATTCGAAAAATTAATCAGAAATAACCTTTATGTTTTGATTTATATAATTGATATAAACCAAACATCATGTTATTTCTGATTAATTTTTTCGAATTACCTTATTGAGGTGTTGAGAACCTTTTGGTGACCCCATAGTTTAAGTGTCTTTAAAAAGTACATATTGAGCAGTGGTCATTACATACAAACGTTCACCTAAATTGTCCCAGTCAATGGATGAATTTAATGTGTCAATCAATGGCCACAGCCACACTGTTTTGAATTTCATTCTAAGATTGCAGTTATTAATATATCAATTTACATTTTTTTAAGTGAGAATGTTTACTCAAGATGAGGATAAACGAGAAATTGAGGAGAAAAGAAAATATCCTGTCCTTCATAAGCATGATGTCATATCCTGTTTGGGGATGTCTGGGAAATGGATCACAAGCCAGAGTGACTTGCAGGTATATCGGTTACTGCCAAAATCTTACCAAGATGTTATATAATGTAAACTTATGATGAAGACTTGTTAACCTTGAAAACTAACAGTTTCTCTCTTGTTCTAAAACGTCTTTTGTAGATGCTATAAAGACTTTTCTGAAATATGGTATATAATACTGTTTATGTCATTGTGCCTTACAGAACACCTACCTTTGGTCACTGTTTGATTTCAATGCGGTTTTGAAGATTTTAAATGATCTAATTTGCATTCATAAATGCTAACATAGCATACAGACTCGATGGATGTGTTATGCAAAGCAATCAAAGTGCTGTTAAATAAAAAAAATAGAAAAATAAAAACAGTTTGAAATAGACAAGTAGCAAATGATAGCATTTTTTGGTTGCAATTCAATGTATATATATCAAATCATAATTGAAACTTTATTTTAAAATAACTCACCTTTAATAAGTGGACTTTTTGTATATTGTTAGCTAAGCTATATATGTTTCATCTTCTTTGTTTGAACTTCTTATTTCTATAAATATATTTATTTTTCTTTAAATGCTAAAATTGAGAATGGAAATGGGGAATGTGTCAAAGAAACAACAACCCAACCATAGAAAAAACAACAGCAGAAGGTCACCAACAGGTCTTCAATGTAGTGAGAAATTCCCACACCCAGAGGCGTCCTTCAGCTGGTCCCTAAACAAATATATACTAGTTCAGTGATAATGAACGCCATACTAAACTCCAAATTGTACACAAGAAACTAAAATTAAAATAATACAAGACTAACAAAGGCCAGAGGCTCCTGACTTGGGACATGCGCAAAAATGTGGCGGGGTTAAACATGTATATATATAAATCATAAAACATGTATATATAAATCATAATTTTTATATGTGTGCATGTAAAACTATATCTTAGCATAAAGCATCTATATACCAGGTCTTTCTTAAGAAATAGACTGAAGTATTTTTTTCATAAGAACTTTATATTTTAAAAAAACTATTTTTTATATATAATATAAAAAGTATGTGTAGTTAAATGTTTAATATCTGTATTATTGCAGCTTGACCCACCAGATAGCCAACAGTTATTTCTAAGAGGTGCTAGTGTTAACTTTCTATTTGAAAATGTGTGGACCTTATCATATGCCCAGCATGGAAGATACCAACGTATCCTTTATATAGATATCTATGTGTAACATTTTCTCTCAGTTGATCAATAAAATCTTGTGTCAGTTCGAAGTATTTATTATGGCAAACAGAATTGGATCATTTTCATTCCATCATTCTGACCATTTATGTGTCACATTTTTATCTTGGTTTATTAATCAAATCATGTGGCTCTTCAACTATTGACGTTATACAACAATCACTTTCCAATGTGGCGTCAGATATTTTCTTTTGTGACGTCAACATTTTACGGGAATCTCTGTGATGTCCAGTAATGCCATTTTAAAGGAGACTGGGAAGATACCAAAGAGATATTCATACTCATGAGTCTATGACACATTGACCCTTTAGTCCAGGTTAAATTGCTGTCTTTTAAATAATGGTTCAGTTTTAAGAATCTTTATTTGAATTGAAGTCATAATTCTACCACAGATGTACGTTTGCTTCTTGATAATGATCACTGATGCCATTAAGAAACTGATGTGAGAAGAATTAAGAAATTCTTATCTCAAAGTTTTCATAGAAATCATCTCGTCCACTTTGGTATTCATACCCGTAGCCAGGGGGGTTCGAGGGGTTCGAACAAACCCCCCTTGAAATCAAATAAGCACTGTTAAAGTCAACGTTTTGTTCAAATTGTGACTGTTAAAGTCGAGTTCATGAGTCCAACAAACCCCCCCCCCTTTGAAATTCCTGGCTACGGGCCTGGTATTGTCTATTGAAAATAAGAGTTAAAAGGATGGCTCATTTAAATGGCTGACAATGGCCAACAATGTAAGATTGTGTTAGTTTAAGTAAGAACTCATAATTGAAATATCTAAAGTAAAAAGTACTTGATTTTATTAAAAATATTTGTAACACGTAAATAAAAAAGGCTCCATTTGGGTTGTAATTCATCCATACTATTATTATTCCTTAGTTATTTATAGATATCCTGCATGATGCCATTAACAAACTTGAGAGAGGAATAGTAAAGTAAGTTTTTATTGAGTTCTGTTGTCTTTGTGCTTGTTGTTTGATGGTTTAATTACTTTTGTCTTTATTACAGAGCTAATGAAACAAAAATGCTCTCATCTTGTTATACTTCGTACTTCCAAAACCTAGATAAAATATAAACACCCTCTAAATACAAAATCAGAAAGATACAATATTTCAATTATATGCCAAAACACTATGTCTCTTGATACACATACCTACATGTGTAAATAAGATAATTAGTCAAAAACACACTTAACTGCTACAAGGGTCAGTTATTATTGTAATGTTGATTCAAATAAACAGGTTAAATTGATAAGTACAAATTTTCTTGCTTAAAGGCAGTGGTTCTCTCTGGGCCAAAAAAAGATATTTGATTCAATATAATTAATAGTGCTGAAAGTGTTAATAAACACCAACAATCAATCACTATAACCGCAAGTATTGAAACATTTGGTAAAATAGAGCACATAAGAAACAAATTAATTATTATTACCGCAAGTATTGAAACATTTGGTAAAATAGAGCACATAAGAAACAAATTAATTATTATTACCGCAAGTATTCAAACATTTGGTAAAATAGAGCACATAAGAAACAAATTAATTATTATTACTGCAAGTATTGAAACATTTGGTCAAATAGAGAAAGTGAAGCCAAGAGATAATATGCATGTAATTATTCTGACCTTATATTAGGTACTAAGATAGTTTTTATGCTCCTAGTTATTGGGGGCACAATTCGTTTGTCTGTCCATCCGTCTGTCTGACCTGACTTAAGTATAGTTTTTGGTCAAGATAGTTTTTGATAAAGTCAAAGTCCAATCAACTTGAAACTTAGTACACATGTTTCCTATGTTATGATCTTTCTAATTGTAATGCCAAATTAAAGTTGTGACCCTGATTTCATGGTCCACAAAACATAGAAAATGATTGTGCAAGTGGGGCATCTATGTACTATGGACAGATTCTTGTTATACATGTAAAATTGAGAATGGAAATGGGGAATGTGTCAAAGAGACAACAACCCGACCATAGATACTAGTTCAGTGATAATGAACGCCATGCTAAACTCCATATTATACACAAGAAACTAAACTTAAAAATAATACAAGACTAACAAAGGCCAGAGGCTCCTGACTTTTGACAGGCGCAAAAATGCGGCGGGGTTAAACATGTTTATGAGATCTCAACCCTCCCCCTAATTTAATGTAGTTTGTATTTTATTTCAGGACAAAGATTGCTAAAACTGTGAGTTTAGAGGAGGCAGTGAATATATTACCTGAGTTACAGAACACTAGAATAGGAAAAACTGTAGTGAACATGTAGTGAACATGTAGCTGATTATACAGGGCTCTACTTGTATTTGTGCAATATCAATAAAAAATTACTTTATTTTGTCAAGATTTCAATTCAGTTGATATTAATTTAACTTCATGAGTCCTTGATTTAGACCTAAGACATATCCAAGTTGCTTGCCTCCTGGTTGGAAGTTATGTAAAATAGATAAATTTTCTACATAATGTGGATTCATTTTTATTTGTTGGATACCAATTTTTGTTGATTTTGTGGGTAAAGGTTAACCACTAATTTCAGTGTTCTAAGATGTAGAAATTTTCAATAGGCTTATCAGCAGACTTTGGGAAAACAACAAAATCAAATATCTACACAGTGTGGTAGGAAGGGATGAAGGAAAAAACTATTTTTTGGCCATATTTCCATTTTGAACACTCTGTATCTACATCTCTTTAACAATGTGTCACTTGAGCCTAGATTCATTGGAGTCCAAATTAGCAAGAAGAGTTGTCTCATTTGCAATCATAGGACATCTTTTTTATGCCCCACTTAGTGGCATTATGTTTTTTCAGTCTGTGCCTCCTTTCATAAGTCCATCAGTTTGTTTGTCTGTCTACTTTAGGTTAAAGTTTTTGGTCAAGTTAGTTTTTGATGAAGTTAAAATCCAATCAACTTGAAACATTTTAAACATGTTACCTTCGATATGATCTTTCTAATTTAAATGACATATAAGTGTTATCAGTGGCGGATCCAGAACTTTTCCTAAGGGGGGCCCGCTCCAGTCATGCTTCAGTGATTTCCTATATCAACCAAATTTGTCCGACGAAAGGGGGGCCCAGGCCCCCCCCTGGATCCGCCTATGGTTATGACCTTAATTTCACATGCCATTGAACATAGAAAATGAAAGTGTGAGTGGGGCTTCTGTGTATATTTTGGACACATTCTTGTTTATATGTATGTTGACTTCTAAATTTCTTTTTTTGTGTTTTAGCTCACCTGGCCTGAAAGAGCCATATGAGCTTTTGTAATTTGTTTGCATCTGTCAATCCCATGTCCTTTAACATTTCTTGAAAAAATGAACAGATCTGATAGTACTGGCAGTTATCTGACAGCTAGTTCAAAGCCACTAACAACTAATAAAAAAATCATGCATCTAAGACTAAACTATGAATCCGTACACATCCAACATCCAATGGATTTAGTGTAAAGTTTTTGGACAAGTAAGTTTTTGATGAAGTTAAATTCCAATCAACTTGAAACATATTAAACATGCTCCCTTCGATATGATCTTTCTAATTTAAGTGCCATATAAGTGTTATGACCCCAATTTCACAGTCCATTGAACATAGAAAATGGTAGTGTGAGTGGGGCATCTGTATATTTTGGACACATTCTTGTTTATATGTATGTTGACTTCTAAATTTCTTTTTTTGTGTTTTAGCTCACCTGGCCTGAAAGAGCCATATGAGCTTTTGTAATTCTTGAAATATGTTGTCCTCTGGCACTGAAACTACTAAATGGGACCAAACCAAAGTTTGCCTACTTTATCAACCGTATATGATGTTAACTACAACATATTTTTGTCCAGGATGATCAACCATCGCTGTTGTGTCTAAAAAAAAAAAGAATACAGTAGCCTAACTACAGTTTTGACTGATCTCTTTAAAACTATAGCAATTAGAGAAAAACCGAAAGATAAAAATGTTCAGCACAACAAGTTCTATCTATAAAGTTTTGGAGAAATCTTTGAATAAATAGTACACCCATCAATGAAAAAAGGGATGTAAAGCATATTTAATAGTCATTTCAACAGATGGAATGACATAATAATGAAGTATATCTCACAAACATGTTCCTATCCTTTATCCTTTGTTAGTCTTGTATTATTTTAACTTTTAGTTTCTTGTGTACAATTTGGAGTTTAGTATGGCTTTCATTATCACTGAACTAGTATATATATTTGTTTAGGGGCCAGCTGAAGGATGCCTCCGGGTGCGGGAATTTTTCGCTGCATTGAAGAACTGTTGGTGACCTTCTGCTGTTGTCTGCTCTATGGTCGGGTTGTTGTCTCTTTGACACAATTCCCATTTCCATTCTCAATTTTTCTATATTGTAACAATAAAAAGCGAGAGGATTGATTATTTTAAAACGAGTGCACAAGCTGAAATATCTCGCCTTTTGTAGCTACCATTGATTTTTTTGTTGTTGATTTTTTATACGACCCCAAAAAAATTTCAGAAATGTATTTATAATTATGGTATGATGTCGTCGTCTGCGTCGTCGTCGTCTGAAGACACATTGGTTTCCGGATAATAACTTTAGTTTAAGTGTCAAGATCTTCATGACATTTTTTCAGAAGGTTCAATACCACAAAAGGAAGATTGGGATTGATTTTGGGGATGACGGTCACAACCGATTAGGAATTAGGGGCCCAAAAGGGGCCCAAAACAAGCATTTTTCTAGTTTCAGGATAATAACTTGTGTAGAAGTATTTCAATTGCTCTGAAATCATACGTCAATGTTTAAAACCACAAGTAGAAGGTTTGGATTCATTTTAGGGGTTAAGGGGCCAAAGTTTAGGAATTAAGGGCCAAAAAGGGGTCAAAACAAGCATTTTTCTAGTTTCAAGACAATAACTTATGTTTAATTGTATGGATCTCTCTGAAATTGTATCACAATGTACCATATAACAAAGGGGAGTCTAGGATTAAGTTTTGGGTTAATTGCCCAAAATATGTAGGAATTAGGGGCCAAAAAAGGGCCGAAAAAAAGCATGTTTCTAGTTTCCAAACAATCATGACAATAACTTGTGTTTAAGTGTATGGATCTCTCTGAAATTGTACTACAAGGTTCAATACTGCAATGGAAAGCATGGGATTGAGTTTAAGGTATATTGCTCCAAGGGGTTTTAAAAAAGTTGGGGGGGGGGGGGGAATTTTTGTTTACCATTTTTTGAAGGGCTTACTTTTTTTTCAAAATTTTTCAAATTTCGAATTTTGAAAAGTTTCAAGAAGAAATCTTCAATTGCACAGTATTGTGCAATAGTTTTGTTAGATCTTTGACCACATTAATTTTGTGACAAAACCTAATTTATGTCAAAAATTTGATCACAATCCAAATTCAGACCGAATCAAACTTGAATATTGTGACCAAATTTGCCCCAACTGTTCAGGGTTCAACCACTGGGGTCGTATAAAGCTGCGCCCTGCAGAGCACCTGGTTTGTTTTAACTCCACTTTTGGGCTATTTTGTGGGGGCCAGTTTTTATTGGTGGAGGAAACTGGAGTGCCCGGAGAAAACCACCAACCTTCGATAGGACAAGAGTGCACATGCTGAAATGTCTCGCCTTCTTTACTAATCATTGATATTATATTGATAGTCCTAAATATAAAGCTTGATAACAACTGTCGCATAAACTTAACATTAACCAAGAAAACTTAACATTGATCAATGAAACATGAAAATGAGGTCATCGTCAGATGAACCATGCCAGGCAGACATGTACAGCTAACAATTCTTCCATACAACAAATATAGTTGACCTATTGCTAACAGTTTAAGAAAAACAGACCAGAACACAAAAACTTAGCAATGAGCAATGAGCCATGAAAATGTGGTCAAGGTAAAATAAAACCTGGGGGACACATATTTATCATAAAATATTTCATACACCAAATAAAGTTGACCTATTGCATATAGTATTAGAAAAAAGACCAAAACTCAAAACCTTAACTTTGACCACTGAACTATGAAAATGAGGTCAAGGTCAGATGACACCTGCCAGCTAGACATGTACACCTTACAATCATTCAATACACCAAATATAGTAGACCTATTGCATACAATCAATATAAGAACCAGGTGCTCCACAGGGCGCAGCTTTATACGACCACAGAAGTCAAACCCTGAGCAGTTGGGGCAAGTATGGACACAACATTCAAGCTTGATACAGCTCTGAATTTGGATTGCCATCAAATTTTTGACATAATATGAGTTTCTGACACAAAACAAATGTCAAGATCTTACAAATCTATTGCGCAATATTATGCAATTAAAGATTTCTTTATTTTAACTTTTCAAACATTTGGAATTTGAGAAATTTGAAGAAAAAAATTGAAAACAACTTCCACCCCCACTTTTTTTTGCAATTAGTCCAAAACCTGACATTTCTTTATACATAATATACAAGTATTGTAAGAGAGGTAAATCCGAACATACCCAACATTGTATGTTAAATTGTTTTAGAATTACCTCCCTTACACTGCTTTTAAATTGTCTTAATTGTCCATTGACCAGAAATACCTAGTTTTCCCCCTCTTTTGCCCCTAATTCCGATATATTTTGAGCCGTAACCCTTCAAATTCAATACTAACCATCCCTTCATGGTATGGAAACTTGTGGTTTAATTTCAGAGAGATTCATACACTTAAACATAAGTTAATGTTTGAAAACTACAAAAATGATTATTTTGGGCCCCCTTTTTGGCCCCTAATTCCTAAAGTATTGGGACCATAACCCCCAAAATCAATCCCAACCTTTCTTTAGTGGTATTGAACCTTCTTGTTAAGATTTATAGAGATCCATACACTTAAACACAAGTTATTGTCTGTAAACTAGAACAAGAGTGCACACGCTGAATTGTCTCGCCTTCTTTACTAATCATTGATATTATGTTGACATTCCTAAATATAAAGCTTTATTACAACTGTCACATAAACTTAACATTAAAGGGAAAATTCACGATTTTTTACTTATGGTTTAAATATGTTCATTATGACATAATATATATATTCACAAAGTTTTATCGCTATATGTGCAGTAATAAAGGAGAAATTCAATAATTAATGAAAAAATATCAACTACTTCCTGTAGGTCGTGACGTTTTCTCCTGATTTTTGCATGCCGGGATTTAAAATACAATCATTAAAAGTCTTGGTTTTTAATCATATTTTAACGTAATCGTAAGCGCGCCGATGACTTATGCTTTATCTAATAACCATCCGATAATAAGAAGATAAAACGCACAGACGTTCAATTGTACTCATTCGTGAGATAATTTATCTATGTTAAACGTATATATTCGAATTATTTTTGTAGACAACACAAAAAGTTATAAATTTATTTTTAATAAATGCATTTTCGGACTGATAAGGTGAACAAATTAAAGTACAATAATCTGTAAAGACAATATGTTGGTGTACTATTATTGACCTTTTACTATCTCTGCTATGGCTAGGTTTATACGATGTGTGTATTCACGGTTCTGTGGCAATACTCGTAGATGGCTTGTTGAAAGGTAAATTGTTATTTGCACTTCGGTATTTAACCACGCCTCTAGGGCACACCTTGCCAGGTGTGACTGTCTATTCGGATCAGTGGTAGCATTTAATACACACATTAAAAATACATATTCAAGTTGGTGACAAATAAAAATTGGTCGCCGTGGAATTATTTAATTATATTTGGTGCTATTATTTATTTGAATTCAAATAAGTTAATTTACTAAGAAATACACAATTTTCGGTTAAAGACGGGAAACTTAATTCATATGTCAGAATGAAATGATACACAAGTCTTGTCCTTGATTTATGTCTCATAAAAAAGGGGGACTTAGAAATTAGAAATAGCTTTACTAAATCATTTTTATTTGTCTTTATTAGGCGAAAAAATGTACGAGAACACTTACATTTAGACTTTTGAAAGCCATGTATTAATTAATATATGAAACTATCTGAAGATAACTCTACCGAAGCGGAATATAATATGTACGAATAAAGAAAAAAATATTTTTGTAATGGAATCGAAAAATTACGAATAGATATTCTTTTCAAGTGTGATAAACGTCAACCAAATTTATTCATAATGGGGAACGTCCTTATTAAAATCTGAGACAACTATAATAATCGTCGTCTCCCAACGTATATATATACTTAAATAACTATTTGATCAACGATGTTTAAAATTAAAAGACAACGAATTTAATGTTATCTTTCCCTATTTTTGAATGTTATTATAAGTCTGTTCAACTTGCAAGAATACCCCTAAAGCGGACAAATATCCGACAAGCAGTTTATTCTTTAAATTGCTGTCATTGAATATCAAGAAAGAAAATAAATCCCGAAATTGATACTCAATAGTTTTCCTAGAAAATATTCACATTCCTTGGGGATTATTAGTGTACGTCCAGTTGCATATATTTTACATGAATGTTGGAACAATTGTGATGATGACGAATTTCGTCCTTTATTCGAGAACAATTTAATTGATATATAAATCTGTGAGTTTACTATGTTCTTAACTTCGATGAACCAAAGCAAGTTATAAATTGACCTGTATTTAAATCAAATTGTTTCTTTTTTTTCTTCTTCTTCTTTTGGTATACAATAGTCTATCGAATTCGTTGATTACATACTGTTGGCATACATGGACTAGTCTTTACAAAACTTTTACCACAATTTACACAAAATGTATGTTTCTTTCTTATGTTCAATGTATACATGTATACATATTTTAAATTGCGCTACTGACTATAGTTCCGTAACTTTCTACCAGGCGTATGTATACACGAATCGTCGACAAGTGCGCACATTTTTTTAGATCAATAATTCTGGTATGTTCCAATCTGTCCTAAACTATTGACAACGAGTATATATTACATTTTCCCAAATAACCCTTGGAAAAATATGTAAATAGATTTGTATTTCTTCAATTATTTTTTTTTGTATTATTTTTTTTTTATAAATAATATTCTTTACACCAGAAATGTTATTTATAAACAAGCGTATGAGTTCAGTAATGACTAGTATATTATATCACTTTCGGACACGCAAGACAAAAATGTATATTATACATGCACCTGATAGTTCAAAATGCTGATCAATACCTACAGAAGTGAAACGATGCATGAACTTGCAAGCCCGCCGGACAGGAAATCGATTGAATACCTGGACGTGTCACCTTACACCCCTTCCAATACCTTTGGGAGTAATACCTTTAGCCATGCTGGTGATCAGATAAGGCAAGGATTTGTCTTACTATACAAATCCTTGGATAAGGGAAGATCCGAATTTATTTAAATAAAGTTTATTACTTGAAAGAATTATGAACGAATTAGATTTTCGAAAACAATTTCCACGGAACACTTATTTATCATTTTATGATTTGAACTTTGACTTTTTAACTAAATACAATATTATCAGTTTAAAAATAACAGACTATATGGTTATTTAAAAATATAAGACATTTTCCGTATCAAGTTAGTCAGTCAGATAAAACAACCGTACGATTGACAAGATATCGACACGCAATTACGACTACATCGTTTACTGTAGTTTTGTTCCTTTGTGGTTTATTGACATATCGGGATTTTTCATCGGAGAAGGTGACAAGATGGCGGAGAGTAGAGAACTGATACTCAAAATTTAAAATCGATGGTGATCTCTTATTTAGCGGAATAAAACTTTAATATCTATAAATTTGAGCATTTTTATACAGAATGGACATAATATCAATTTTTGATTTTTTTGCGAAGTTTCCCTTTAACCAAGATAACTAAACAAAGACCAATGAACCATGAAAATGAGGTCAAGGTCAGATGAACCATGCCAGGCAGACATGAACAGCTAACAATTCTTCCATAAAACAAATATAGTTGACCTATTGCTTACAGTTTAAGAAAAACAGACCAAAACACAAAAACCTAACACTGAGCAATGAAACGTGAAAATGAGGTTAAAACCTGCACGACTGACATATAGATCATAAAATATTTCCATACACCAAATATAGTTGTCAAACATAATTTGATAATGATCTACCTTTTGAAAAAAACTACAATTTTGCTTTTATTTACATTAACCTTCAATTCTTGTAGTATCTGATATATTGAATTGACCACGAATTAAAACTTAATCTTGTTCACTGATCCATGAAATGAGGTCGAGTTAGATAAAACTGTCTGACGGGCATTAGGACTGTGCAAGGTACATACATATCCATGGAAAACATTTAATATGAGAAATATAGATGTATTTTCCCTTGGACGAGAATGAATGAGCATGGTCTAATTTCTAAAATACAGCTATATATAGTAACTTCTGAAAATAACAAGATTTAACATAATAATACAAATAAATATATAATTACAAATGTATACAATTTTGTTTTCAAACTTTATGTGTCAAAACAAGATATAAGTAGGGAAGGTCAATTTCACTGCAACTCTAAATTCAAAAGGCGTGAAAACCTCATTATTCAGGTTAAAGACAGCTAGTGTTTATCTTCTTTAAAAGGTAGACAATTTTAATCCAAAATGTCAAGACGGCCGGTGAGATTATATAAATAAAATCAAATCAAATATTTTATTATTTCAATCCGGGTACAACAGGGGGCATTAACATTAAACAATTATAATTAGATATGACAGTATCAGCAACAAACATGAGACATTGTAAAGCAGTTTATAATGTGACATTTATTATGATTGACATATAGTGCAAAGAGCCTTAATGATAAAAAAAACCAACAACATTATAATATAAAAAGAAGATGTGGTATGATTGCCAATGAGACAACTGTCCACAAGAGACCAAAACGACACAGAAATTAACAACTATTGGTCACTGTACGGCCTTCAGTATACTCTTAAATTTGTTCCACTTTATTATTTCTGTGTCCAGAAGTGCACCTCATGTTTACATCAGCACAAATATCATTTAATATTTATTAGATTAATATATATAGTTTGTTCATCCATAGGAGGCACCAATGGACGATATGGATAGATAAACTGTTATTATAGCTACAACAGCAATCTTCCTCTTGTCAAAACAGATGAACAAGTAGATTTTTTTAACAAAACCCAACACATAATTTTGCATTTTGTCTGATGTCAATCTCCTATAGGAGGAAATAAAGTATGATAATGATATAGCATCTTCTGCTGGAGACACCAAGGAACGGTGATCTATAATATACTGTTGATTGCGATAGGCATTAACAGCAATTATCACTGTGTCAGAAGCTGTTAAACAAAATGAAAAGAGTAAGTGCATCTGGTCAATTTAAAAATATATATCAATAAATACGTATGCTTATTGGTAATCGGTAATTATTTGAAACATTTACAGCTGATTGCATTGAGTGTGTATGCAAAGTTACGTAATATCTTTGGTTAGCTAGCTTGTTAGCTGAACCGTGAAGTCATTATCATGTTACGTAAACTACCCTCCTTAAAGAGAAGACTAGTCCGACAATATATATATATATAACCAATCTATCTGTCTGTAGGACTAGACTACTTCGAAAGGAGAGTAGTATACCTTACCTGAACCGGGAGTAAAGAGGCCGGTTATCGTGAGCTAGCGGGGCGGGAGCATGGAGAATTTGATGAAACATGGAAACTGATTCAGTGCTGTATTTAACAAAAATCTTACACGTTAAAGGAAGTTATTGTTCTTAATGACAATCTCATTCATGATTGCGGTTGGACATTTTTTGCAGAAGATTAATTGTTCAAATTTACCTTCAATATAAAAAAGAAGATGTGGTATAATTGTCAATGAGACAACTATCCACAAAAGACCAAAATGACACAGACATTCGAACAAGTATAGGTCACCGTACGGCCTTCAACAAAGCCCATACCGCATAGACTAGTCAGCTATAAAAGGCTCCGATAAGACAATGTAAAACAATTCAAACGAGAAAACCAACGGCCTTATTTATGTAAAAAAAAAATGAACGAAAAACAAATATGTAACATATAAACAAATGACAACCACTGACTTACAGGCTCCAGACTTGGGATAGATATTACTTATAGTTCAACACAGTAGAGTACTCACAAGACAGTAGCTACAGTAATTTCTTTTTATCTCTCTTGGAAATTTAAGTTTAGCATCAGAAATAAGGCCATGATTTCGTAATTATGTGATATAAGAGCTGTCTGCCTTGGACAGTTTTGTGCAATGAAAGGGAAAGTGAACTTCATCTTCGATATTACCCGAGATACACTGCTGACATATAAAACTAATGTGTGGAGGAGTACCCTGATATAATCCTATTTCAATCTGCAAATGGTGAAAAATTATTACACCGTAGAATTTTTTAACTTGGCGATCTCCTCAGCTCAAAATTGCTTATAATTATTTACAATACAATACAATGCAATATTTTTATTTTACTAGCCTCATGAATATTAACGCCGGCTAGCTTCACACGGTAAACGGACAGAAAGTCACAGGACAAAAAGTCACAGGACATAAAGTCACAAATTTGGTAGGACAAAAAGTCACAGGACAAAAAGTCACAAATAATTTATTGACAATTGTTTTATTATATAAGAATATATCTTGAAATATTTACCTTTAAATACATATATTCATATTAAAGTTTAGGAAATGTGTAATTATACTTGAAAAATGAAGATTTATTTAATTTTAATCATGCAAAAGATGTTTTTCTTGGCACCATGAAGCCATTTAAGTGCCAAGTCACTTTGACATTTTGTTTTTTTAACAATTATTTGATAATCTTTGATATTTTTTTGATATATTTTGTTTAAAAAGTTGGTTTATATACAATAGTTTAAGAAAAATACAAAAAAATATTTGTAGAAAAAAGCGTTATTTATTCAAAGAAAATAATCAGAAAAAATGAATTGTGACTTTTTGTCCTGTGACTTTTTGTCCGTGACTTTTTGTCTGTGACTTTTTGTCCTGTGACTTTCTGTCCTACATTCGCTTCACACTAGTAATTAAAGTAATTAAGGGGCCCATTAAGAGCATAACATTGATAACAATATGACATAAGGGACGACATCAAAAGTTCAATGAAGGATAAAAAAACTTAATTCAAATAGTTTTTTCACTGACCCCCCCTACCCCCCTATTAACTTAATTTGGGAAAAATTGATTGACCCATATGGATATATGTAAAAATCAATGTCGGATAACCAAATCTTGCAACAGTTCAACCCCCCACCCCCAAACTATTTGAATTAAGTTTTTTTTTTATCTTACATTGATCTTTTGATGTCGTCCCTAAACGTTACAGAGTGATTAAAGAAAGTTTACATAAAATAATAGTTCAAATGCACGAGAAAAGGGTCAGTGGTCAAGGGGAGATAATTTTGCTATCTATTAGAGTTTTAATAGAAACCATAATAAGTCTAACATTTTTACATATGTGTGGAGTCTCCCTTGGCTTCGGGCTTCGACCATGCTATAATAATGATAATATCGATCATGCTAAGTCGATCCTTCCAAATTGTTATACATTTCTCTTTATAATATATACTTTCATGATGGTAGTAGTATGCCCATCATTTGTTCGTACTTATGTATTAAAGACAAGACAAGTTTACAAAATTTACTGTAGCTTATAACAAGGTAAATTCGAATAATTTTATCTTATTTTACCTGGTTTCCAGATCTTAATTTGGTTACAAATTAGGGATTATATTAGCTCCAAATTTCACTTTTTTAAAGAAGAATAGGCTTAATTTTAAATTTAATATAATATTAAGATAAAAAAAAAAACAAGAATATTAAGCTAGGATTAGATATAATCATAGATGTAATCATGGTAATATAATACCCATTTTCTCAACATATGCTTTTAAAGCTTTTGTAATATATTTGCTATGTAATAATACAATCCAGTTTCTATAACTAATTTATTAACAAGTACATCGTTTGATGGTCAGACTACAGAATGACAACATGTGTATAAGAACTTCAATTGATCTATTTAATTACATGTTTATTTAAGAATGTGCAGACATGTGAGAGTTGCTGATCTGTCAATTATAATTACTGTAACAGATGATACGGTAATAAAGTGAGGTGAACTTTATAACAGCTTTCGTGTGTAATTCATTCTGATCATATAGCAGAATGTATCTGAAGCACTGAAATACATCCCTAGATATTTACAATGGTGTTACTGTATACACAGATGTATTTACATCTATGGATCTATATATATCATATTCTTTGTATTAAAATTTGAGGCGACGGCGTATACACGATATATGAAGGTTTGGATGGGGTTAAATGATTAAAGAATAATTCCCTTAAAAAATAAAGATTAGAGAATAACGGGCAAAAAAATGAAGATTAGAGAAAAAAGGGGTTAATTTTTTGAAGATTAGAGAAAAAAGGGTTTAATTTTTTGGAGATTAGAGAAAAAAAGGGGTGAAAATTAAATGTTTACAGAATAACAGACCCCCTCATCCAGACCCTCATATATGTCCGTCTGCTTTGTTGAAAATCACAAGTTTGGGAAAATGTATATATATGCTAATAAAAATTAATATGTAAGTTATGTATACGGTTTTTCTTTCTTTCTCTCTTCTTTAATTATTTGTTGGCCCATTTATTCTGTAATCTTGTCCCATTATTCTCTATTCTGTAAACCCCGTTCAGACCCCCTTCTATTGGCCAAGTTGATATTTGTGTAATATCTCAGTGTACTTTCTATACACTACCCAACTTGTCCAATGTGCTAAAGGCTCAGTATTAGAGATTAACATTTTAACAGTTCATTGTGAGATATTAATTGCTATTCAAAGCAGGCAGTGTCAAGCCTCTCAGATAAAGCTAAAAAAGCATATTTTGCATTGAAGTCAAAACTACCATATAGTGAAAATTTGTCTGTTAAGACTTGGCTCCAGCTTTTTAATTCAATGATAACTCCTATTTTAACTTATGGATCAGAAGTATGGATATCAGAATTCAAACCAAATTTTGAAGCATTAGACAAAAGTAAATTAGAAAAAACACAAAACTCCATATTTAAAAACATACTTGGGGTTCATGGAAAGTCTTCCAATCTAGCAGTGCGGTGTGAATTGGGCACTTTACCCATTAGCATTAAATGTTATCAACTTATGTATAAATATTATGAGCGTCTCAGTGATATTGGTGAACGGTCTGGTGGTCCGCATGAAATTCTCAAGGCTGCTTTTGAAGTGGACAAGACTCTCACAAATAGAGAAAATTCATGGTCTTATAAACTATCTGAATTAATGAAATATATTGGAATACCCTTTAACAAGCATTGTAATAGTAATTTCAAACAGAAACTAGAAGATTTCTACAAAAATAAAATTATATTTGAACTTTCTAAGATAAAAGATGGAAACTGTGGTAAACTTTTATTTTTTAGTAAAATTTATACTAAATTTAAACAACAAGAATATTTAAATTTTAATATTCCTAAATACCTTAGAAAAAAACTCACTAAATTAAGAATTAGTGCACACTCATTAGCAATAGAAACTGGGAGGTATGCAAGACCAAAAATACCATCTAATGAGAGATTTTGTAAATTTTGCACAGGAAAAATTGAAAATGAGATTCATTTCTTGATTGAATGTCCGCAATATAACAAAATTAGATCTAAATATAAAATTAATGATATTAATTCAAATAATTTGAATGAAAATTTTACCAAAATGTTAAATCCTATGTCTGAAAAGGAATTAAAATCTATTTGTATGTATATTGAAGAAGCTCTTGATTTGAGAGACCACCATACCGTTTCACCAGATAATAATCTTTTGCATTAGTTTGTGCATATGCATATATATATATATATAAATCTTATATTGTGTGTTTTAAGTAAATATATGAAAATCTAGAATAATACTGAAATATAAGTTTATGGTATCAATATCAGTTTATAATGTATTTGTATACATAGAATTGGCTCATGACTTGTTACATGAATCTTTATTTCATTTATGTGTTGTTTTAATATTATAATTGTCTGTATTTGGATCACGCCTCTATTGTGCTCTTTCCAATAAAATATTGATTGATTGATCAAAGGAACTACATACGAGGATCTACTCTAATGTAAGGCTGAGACTACTATTAGTAAGGCAAGTACTTTTATTTTATTTTTTTATTTGTTTTAAATAGAATATAAAATCTGCATTGCTTTTTTAATATTAATTTGCTTATGTATGTCTAGATGTATGTAGATGTGTTATGTTGTTTGTTTACTAGCTGGTATGTTAATGGATAGGAGGGTCTTCATAGGGTATATGTAACAGTTCGTTTCGAGAAGAAACATCCAAATGTTTTATAATATTCAAAATAATAATGTTCCAAAATATTTGTCAAATTTAATTCCCCAAAAAATACAAAGTATGACGGTATATCCTCCACGCAATGGAAATGACATCATTATTCCATTCTGCAGACTAGCACTAACTAACGATTCTTTTATTCCATCAACCATACGTCTTTGGAATAATGTTGATGATTCAACTCGTGATGTGGAATCAATTAATAAATTTAAAACTAAACTAAAAAACCGTTATCCCCAGAGTAATATATGTGTACCGAAGCAATATGAATTTGGAAATCGAAAATTGAATATAATTCTCACCCAACTTCGATGTTTTGCATCATCCTTAAACTATGATCTATATAGGGTCAATCTTTTTTCTGACCCTTCTTGCCGCTGTGGTGTTAATCGTGAAGATTCCTATCATTTCTTTTTTAAATGTATATTATATTCAGACATACGAAATAAAATGTTTGAAAGTTTGCGCTGGCTTCCAAATGATTGTAAAATTAACACAGAACTACTTACCTCGGGTAGTTGTCTTCTTTCTCTAGAGCAAAACCAAACCATTTTCAAAAATGTCTTTGAGTTTTTTAAAAGTTCGGAAAGATTTCAAATTTTCTAGGTAGCAAACCATGATCGCACACACATCATCATCCAAGTAAAATTTCTTCTCCCTTTTTTTGTCTTTTTTATTTTTTCGGTTTTTTTTATTTGTTTTTTTTTTGTTTTGTTTTTTTTGTGTTTCTTTTTTCTAAATAATGATTTATTTATTCATATATTTTTATTTTCATTTTTTTTTCTGTATTATTATTGTTTTCTTTTTCTTCAATTTTCCGTCTTTTGATCCATATTTATATATATATTTACTAAATAGATATACCATTCTATACATGCATGCTCATACATATACTTTTGTATTATATTGCTATAAATGTTAAATGGAGAAGACTTCATAAGTCTGTTTGACTTGTGTCTTATCCAATTTGTACTTTTACAAATAAAATATGTTTAAACAAACAGTTCGTTTCTTCCTCTGTGATATTTTATCCTGGGGATAATTTGTCACAGTATTTTTTTTCCAGCATGGTATTTCACAGGTAGATTTTATCCAGAGTAGTGAAATTCTATCTGTCTTATGCAGATGGTATCTACCCGAATATATTTTCCGTTCTATATTTCACAGAACCTTGTGAAATAGAGTCCCATTATCTATTATGTAAGGTACTCGCAATCAATAATACCTTACATTAATTATAAATGTTTCACCAAGGTAGAACATATAATATTTGCATAATTTATCAATCAAAGGGAGGTAATTATAAGATATTTATATTTTACAGATATTATATTCCGGAATCTTTATAAATTCGAAGTGAAATTTTTCCTTTATTTTTGGTTACTACCGTTACATTTCAGCATTTTGAAAGTTTTTCTATTTCAAATCTCTTAAAGTTATGATTTTCAAACATGGACTATTGTATTATTTCTGTACCAAAATATTTAGTACAAATCAAGTACTGTAAATTATTACAATAGTTTTAAAGTAGTCAATAGTACTAAATATTAAAAGTAAATTCCCAGTACTGCATTTTTTTTAGTACAGAAATAGTACCTATTCAAAAGTAGCTGTGTATAGATATGTCACACATTACTTTGGTACTAAATTTTATATTCCAAACTGTCTAATTGTATTGACTTCTTTTGTGTACATTTCGTATGCAGCAGGCATATTTAATTTATTCTATACTATTAATGATCTCAAAATTCGCTATGAATTCACATGTCCGAAATATTTGTTTACATCTGAAACATGTAAGATTATTAATTCATATTTGTCAATAACCTTTTAAACTCCAAGCTAATGCAAACATCTTACAAGTTCGTTATGCAACTTTATTCGGTCATATCAGATACACACATAATTTAATTCACCGATAGATTGATCACCTATCGTAATTCTCTTTGATAAACGTAATCAATCTGTTATCTACCCAAACAAAAAAAATTGAGGAACAAATCATGGTAACAAATGATAAACAAATCGTATGATTTCTTTGTGATTTGAAAGTGATAAAATTTCACATGCAAATGAGCTAACAAATCACAATAACAAATCACAAACAAATTGCTTACAAATCATAAGCAAATCAGGGTAACAAATGATAAACAAATCATATGATTTCTTTGTGATTTGAAAGTGATAAAATTTCACATGCAAATGAGCTAACAAATCACAATAACAAATCATGAACAAATTGCTTACAAATCATAAGCAAATTATAAACAAATTGCCAAGAAATTGTTTTGAAATCATTTACAAATCAGAAGCAAATTGTTTTCAAATCGTTAAGAAATTGATATCAAATCTTTAACAAATCAGAAGTAAATCATATTCCTACGTCAAGCAAATCAGAAGTAAATCATATCCTACCTCAAGCAAGTCACAAGCAAATCGTAAATAAATTGGCATCAATCATCAATTCACAGATTATAGCATTAACATCCAGATCAAAAATAAGTTCTGCCTCTGAAACCCCCAAATTTTGAAGCGCAAGTGTCTTCATTTTACCTTTAATAGCTACTCCACTAGTTGTAAAAAGGAGTACTATCTTTGGTTGCGATTAGGGACAAATTGTTCTTTGTGAAGTTTCTCTTACTTTTTACCCGAATTTGACTAAAACGAAATTTGAAAAAAACATAGGCAACCACCTGTACATAGTAGAATAATGTTGAATAGGTGATGGGTCTTAGTCTTGGTCCAAATCTGCTACATTGTAATATATATAGCTTTGTTCATTTTTGCCCGGGACATGGTCAGTAAACAACAATTAAAACATTAAACTTGCCAGTGAATTTTATCTGCTGGCTCAGGAAGCTAGTCTTGAAATGTTTTGATCTGTTTACACATCTTTTACACATTTTTATTTTTAAAATGAATCCTAACAGCACTAAACTATCCTGATTATAACGAGATACTGAAATGCACAGTCAGTTCTGAATTTTTAAGGTTAACATTTGAATAGTATTAGTTAAATATGTGAAATTGTAAATATAAAGATTCCTTACCATCGTCATCTTTCATAGACTGAATAAAACCTCTCATCTTGCAACCTTCTTTGTTCAGTTAATATAGAACAGTATTTGAAATTTGAATTTGACCTCAACCGGAAGTCAGAGAGATAGATAAACAAAGAAAACTGGAATGCATTAACATTTTATTCATTGTAGCAAATCATCAATGAATCACATCAAGATGGCTAAGAAAGTTAACAAATCATTTTCAAATCATTTCATAGAATATTCAAAGTTAACAAATCATAACGAAATCACACCGTTCTAGCTTACAAAGTTAACAAATCTCTTTCAAATCATTTCATACGATATTCTAAGTAAACAAATCATAAAGAAATCACACAAAAACAGAAACAAATGGCTTACAAATCATACAATAGAAAGAAATCACATAGAAATCAGATTTAGGGAATTTAGAAAATTCTGATTTGTCTATGATTTGTTTCATGAATCGCAAGCAAATGGTACTAACAAATCGCAGAATCACGATTTGAAAGAGATTTGAATATGATTTGAAAGCAATTTGTTCATTTATTTTTCTGTTTGGGTAATTTCTGTTGACGAAATGACCATTACAAACTTTGTTGTTAGCAACGCTATTTGGTATTTAAAGAAAGATAAATGTATATACAGGGACTCCGTTTGGACATGCCAACGAGAGCACATGAACTGCGTTTGGACTTTCCATCGCATTCATATACATTGTTTTTGGTTTAAATTAACTAAATTGTAACACTGATACTTTATATTTGGACTTTATTAAATGAATTTGGACTTTACCAATTTGTTTATGTTTACTGTATTGAACTGCCGACTTGTGTGTGAATAAAGAGCTAGTACCACGCATTGTGAATCGTTCCCAAAGACGGAATCCCACTCGAAGCCGTGCTGGCAATATTTATCTAGAAAGATACAAAATCTTTCTTCATAGATAGACTAAAAACCTGTGATAATTCAAAACAATTAAAAAATATTAAAAGCTATATTAAACCCCAAATAAACTCATACTACAACAACCTGTTGATGGATAAGTTGAGATCTATTGATGATAAAAGTAAATTAAATTTTTTTAAAGGACTTGAGCCAAATCTATTGATCAAACCTTACTTGTTAATGTTTGTGTCATTTTGGTCTTTTGTGGATATGGTTGTATCATTGGCAACCATACCACATCTTCTTTTTTATATATTACTTCTCTAACTCAAACTTTGAATTTAGAAAATTAATTACAAAACTTAGAATCAGTGACCATTCATTATTAATTAAAAAAGGAAGGCATTTAAAAATTTCTCGCGAAGAGATACTTTGCAAAACATGCAAAGTACTAGATGATGAGAAACATTTCTTAATAAAAAGTAAAAACACAAAAATACTGAACTCCGAGGAAAATTCAAAAAGGAAAGTCCAAAATCAAAAGGCAAAACCAAAAGTCAAAACACATCAAACGAATGGATAACAACTGTCATATTCCTGACTTGGTACAGGCATTTTCTAATGTAGAAAATGGTGGATTGAACCTGGTTTTATAGCTAGCTAAACCTCTCACTTGTATGATAGTCGCATAAAATTCCATTACATTGTCAACGATGCGTGAACAAAATTCTCACAATTCAAATATTAGATTAACATATTTTAATTGCATTAACAGAGAAAGTAATTCATTTGCTAATCTTACTGACGAAGACAAAGTTATATATATACTTAACCCATCAACACCAGTAAAAGTGAATAAACTAGGATCCTTTATAAAAAAAAAGTCAATGGAACTGAGGACAGGGGACCCTTTAATATTTACCTGAATTTGTATATATATTGAGTTACTCAGTTGAGTTATTGTCTTTATTTGTTTTTGTTGTTGTTATATGTCACAAACTGTAAGTTTATATGGCAATAAAACTTTGAATTGAATTGAATTTAATAAATTGTTTGATTTTAAGTATCTTATAGAAAATAATTTGTGAAGTGAAAAAAAAAACTGATGAAAATTTGTAAAAAAGGAGTAAAAATAAACTTTAAACAATTGTTCAATATCTCGAAAAAAAATCCAAACGGAGCTCATCAAATAGTTGTTGCAAGAGTTTGTATATATATAACATGCAGAGAGTGTGGCACTTTAAAATGGATCTATAGAAATAAGAAGATGTTGTATGAGTGTCAATGAGACACCTCTCCATCCAAGCCAGTCATAATGTGTAAAAGTAAATCTTTATAATTCAAAGAACGGCCTTCAACACGGATCCTTGGCTCACCCGGAACAACAATCTATAAAGGGTCCTTAAACGACCAGTGACAATTAAAACAGGAAAACCGAAAGTCTTATTTATAAGAAAAAAACACGAAACGAAAAACACTTATGAACCACATCAACAAACGACAAACGCACTAAACAACTGGTTCCTGACAAAGGACAGGTGCAAAAAGTGACAATTGCATCGGGTCTTAACAGGCGCCATATGGAAGAAGTATAATATACAACACTATAAAATTTCGATTGAAATGGCCTAACTAGATCAAAAAGAAATATTAACAAAAAACAAATAAACATGGTCACAATGAACGAATAGATTTAATCTATGACACAATACGATTTCGAGACACAAACTTGCCGCCCAGTTCGGAAATTTTCATGTTTATAAAAGGAATGTGCTCCGACTCCCACCTTTCCTATAGAAAGCCCCAAAAATCTTAAGACTACCAGACATCAGTACAATTTTGGACAACAAGAGTCAATGAAAATGGAAGGCAATTGACGTCGCGCAAGATACTGGTGACAATTTGAAGGTGATTCGAGAAAAATCGGCGAAAAGGCTAACTGTCCGTTTAGGACGCAACAATTTGCAGAATCGCTAAATAATTTTAGTTACCCAATCTAATGGCAACAAAATATCTGTTTTTCATGATATTTTTTTCACGAATAGGTTTCGATTTGAAGCGCTAAATTTTATGAAATAGGCAATTTTGCCGTGTAATGCGTAACATTGAACATTGAGATCTCCAAACATTTTTGAGAATGAAATATGGATTGAGTAGCCAAAGGTAGTTCTCATTTGGAAGGAATTAAGAACCATATGTAAAGTTTTGAATTACATAATTTTACTTACATATATGACGTCATACATGTAGAAAAATGACGTCATAGCAACTTTTTGATCTTGTAATGGTGACAAATAATCTAGACTCCAACTGCAAACTTTGAAGATCAAATTCATATACTGAAGGTAATTTTAAAAGGATATCGTTTATATTTATAATTTATAAATTACAAACATTTCTGTTTAAATTGGTACCAAACTTTTTGAGTTTACTTGTTTTAAAAAAAAACTATTGAAAAAATTTAAAATCAGAAAAAATGTCCCGTATCATCTGAAATCCAAACAAATATTCCATTTTGACGATTTCGGGATCTACGATGTATCGCGATTAAATCAGAAGAAAAATACTGATACAGATTTCAAAAATTACAACAAATACTGAACATGATAATATAAATACTGGCTGTTTTTATATTTTATCCTTTTCGCAAATAAAGAAAAGAAAAATCAGAAAAAATGTCCAATGAGACAAAAAACGTCGAAAAATAATGAAACGTCATATTTCACACAGAGTCAATACGCAAAAGAAATTATAAGAAGAACTTGTAAAGAATCGATCTCCAAACATGAAACGATATGGGCATGTTTTTGCCTTAGGGAGCTTCCATTTGATTTTTAAGGGGGGGGGCTAGAATGAAATTTGAAAAAGAGGGAGGACAGGGGTTTTGAGTGTAAAAAAAAGGCAGACAGGAGTTTCGAGTAAAAAAATAATGAATAAGAATGGAAACGGGGAATATGTCAAAGAGATAACAACCCGACCAAAACGTAGAAAACAGCTCAAGGCCACCAATGGGTCTTCAACATGCGAGAAATCCCGCACCCAGAGGAGGTCTTGAGTAGGCCCCGAAATCCTAATGTATACTAGATCAAGAAAATGGACGCCACTCTTCACTTCGAAACACAGACATGAACTAAAAGTAAAAAAATATAAAAGACTAACAAAAGCTATAGGTACCTGACTTAGGACAGGCGCGAACTGCGGTGGGGTTAAAAGGGCAGGATGAGCAGTTGGCAAACAAACCCAGGATAAACTTGTAAAAAAAGGCAGGACCAAATATAGTGAAAATAAAAAGGCAGGACCGAGATAACAACTAAAAAAAATGCCGGACAAAATTTTTCATCCTAGCACCCCCCCCCCCCCCCCCCCCCCCCATTAAAATCAAATGGTTGCTCCCTTAATGAAATAAAAATATTATTCTATATTAAAATTCGTAAAAAATGATTTGACTTTAGGAAGTTCTGGAACAATCTAAAAGAAGAGTTACCATATTAGATAATTTTCGTAGACAAAACAAGAGGCACCAATCCCTTCAAACAACCGAAATGATCTCTGGTGTTTCAGGAGAATGATTAGTTCCAAAAAAATAAAACACGAGACAAAAAAGACTCATATTTAATTATTGAATGTATTTATAAACCAACAATCAATTAAAATAATCGGACTTAAAAAAATCAGACCAAAATTTTGTGTACATTCAAATATAAATATGCTTTCAGAAATATGAATAACAGAAAAAAAAGTAAACTTTCGGCTAAGGAAATACTTATTAGGAACAGAGAACGAAAAAGGCTTCAGAAAAATGAAACGAGTAGAAAATCTTATGGAAAGTTGTACAAGAATAAAGAGAGCGAGACAAAAACATATAGTCAAACGATTAATGCAAGAAAAAAGAGAGAACAAAGGGAGAAATCTAAGAAAATAAATGAAAGAAAACTGAAAAATAAAATGAATGTCCGTAAACACAGAGGTAAAAAAAATGTAGAACTTTCATCAATGTCACTTGTTGTACCAGAAGGTTCAAATGTTTTCAAAAACAGAATGGAAAAGGCCAGAGCCCTAAGAAAATTTAAAGAAGGTTTACCAAAATCTCCATCTAAACGATGCGCAGTTATATCGACTTATTTGGCCCGCAGATCCCCTCGATCGCCAACAATAGCTAATCTGAAACATTCAGTTTCGCCAGTTGAAATGGCCGTCGTTGCAGATATTCAAGAAATAATAAAATCTACAAAATTAAAGCGATCTAAGAATGCACGTTCGGTAATGAATTCTGTTACTGCATCAATCAGCGGGGAAAATTTAGCAAACTCGAGAGGTAAAATTAAACTGTGTAAAAATTTAGGTTTGCCAGCAAGAAGGGTTGCTGGAGGCCAGCGTATTAGGTCTAGAATTCTTAAAAGTGAATCGTCTGCATGGGCTCTTACGCAACAGAAAACAAGAAAAGATTCCATTTCAGAAGAAACAAAGAAAACAGTTTATAACTTTTGGCTCTCTGATGGCATATCACACCCGACCGGCAACAAATCCGATATCAAAAGAGAACGATTGGGACCAAACTTATATACTTCGCATATGACACACGTGCTGGAAAAAACACAAACTGATGAGTATTTAGATTTTGTCGCCAAATATCCGGAAATTAAAATTGGACAAAGAGCATTTGAGAAACTTCGACCGTTTTTCGTAAGACCTGCATCTGAAAAAGATAGAAATACATGCTGTTGTAGATATCACGTGGAAGCAAACCTTGTTTTCAAAGCATGTATGAAGTTCAGAAAATCGTGTGACAGGGAAACCGATTCGCAAGAAAGTGACTATCCCGTATTTGAGAAAATGTCAGACCTTATACATATTACGCTATGTCCAAAAGTAAATGGATTTTATAGAAAAAATTGTCTTGACCGAAAATGTAGCCTTTGCGGAGTTGGTAATTTCAAACTTTCACCCAACGAATCACAGTCGTCTTCAACTGTTGAATGGCAAAAATATGAATATATAACTGAAAAATCGAAGGGTAAAAATGTAAGGCGCCGACTGACCCTGATAAAAAAGAAAACTAGCGTAAACGAAATGTTTCTCAATTTAAAAAAGCTTCTCGAAACTTTCCCCGCTCACCAGCACCGATCAAACTGGCAAAGCAATCAACTTAAAAGTCTTGTTCAGAACTTGCCAGTCAATCATTGCATATGCATCCACGATTATTCGGAAAATTATCGCTGTGTCGAGAAAGAAGAAATCCAATCCAATTACTTCCAAAGAACTGAATGCAGCATTCATGTAACCGTCATGCACCGACACGCCATTTTAGAATACGATGGTGTAGACAGTACAGAAGAATTTCCGGAAATAATTACGGAACATTTTTTCGTAATTTCCCCGGACCTGCAACATGATAATGATTTTACAAAATATGTCCAAAAGAAAGTTAAGGAATATTTAGATTCAATATCATACACAGTTGATCATATGCATGAATTCACAGACGGTTGTTCTAGCCAATATAAATCGCGGCACTGTTTAGGAAGTTTATCTACTGCCATCCCTGATTTCGGATATAAAACATTCCATAGAAATTTCTTTGAAACAAGCCATGCAAAAGGGCCTCAAGATGCCGCGGGGGGATTTATAAAAAGACAGGCGGACATATCTGTTCTACGTGGCAATACAGTGATTCAGAATGCGAAGGATTTATTTACGTTCTGCGAAAGTAGCCTTAAAAAGCCAAGAAGTGCATTATTTAAAAGAAGGGTATTTCGATATGTGGACTCAATTGATAGACACAATTCCAAAATATTTAAGCCGATCCAGCAAAATAGACAAATACATCATGTTTTTACTAGTACATGTAATGAAATCATTGTTTCCGATCTCTCTTGTTACACGTGCGATCAATGCATTTTGGGGAATTATCTTAACTGTTTAAATGAAGAAAATACCGGGGTAAAGAAAACTATTAAGCCACGCGAAATAACACAAACTTCTAACGAAGAAGAAGTAGCACAAGACACTGACATTCTTTCAGAAGACATATCAGATTTGGTATCCATAAACTCTGTTGTGGCTGTCAAAACCGACGATGATAACTTTGACTATTATTTAATGAAAATTTCCAAAGGTTCACACGTATTGAATTCAGCAGAGAGTGACAGCTGGGGTGCTACATATCCCCCTGGATTCGAGGTTTTCCGGGGTCATTATTATGACAAAATCAGTGACAATGATCCGTTAAAATATAAACTTTTAAAGACAAAGACTGCTTTGGTACCGACGAAATATCTGCTATACATACTTGCTGATGTAGATGCCTCTTATCGTATAACTATTTCAGAGGACACCCATCTAGACATTCTTTCTGTATTGGACAATTTGGATTGAAATAAGAATTAAATTATAAAACATCATGCACTGTTGTTTAGCCACTCATAAAATATTTTAGTAGACCTTTCCGATTCAAATGAAATGATTCAACGTGGCTCTGCTTATAATTAAAAAATATAAAATATATATATATATATATATATATATATAAGTACGTCTGAGTCAGTGACAACCCTACAACAGATGTATCCATCGGATCGCCATCAATGATGGTGATACATGGCTGTGTACATAATGTATATACAACTCGTCTAAACATAATGTTTAGACGAGTTGTTTCGTTAAATAAAATATACATGAATATCTTTACTGAAAAAAAATATTCCCATGAAAAAAACCCTGAATGAATCAATGCTTACACATTAGAAATCACATTAGAAAAACGTTACGTAAAAAACAAGAAAATAAGACGGCTTTTTGCTATATTTCCGACGTTACGTTATTATCACCAGTATTTTGCGCGACGTCAATTATATGCTGAGTAGGATAGTGCATGTTAAGCGGGAAAGAGGGGACAGGCCAGACTAAGGCAGTTGCCTCCCCTTTCCCGTTAATTTATCTTCAATATAGTAGGAATAAAGTTTTGCCTCGAAACACTGACGACAAACAAACGACAAACAATAATTTTCTATACAACAACATGCTAAAGTATATTTTTTTTTATAATATTATTTCAATAAATTGACAGGTTGAGTATCATGATCATGCAATGAATTGAAAGAAGAATACAGCACAAGAACAGTCAAATAGTATAGCAGATATTACTATAGTCAAGTATACGTAGTTGTGAACAAAATTACATTTGAGACAAGGATATCATAGATCCGGAGATATATAAAAGAAGAAATAGTGATGGAAAAGAATGCTGAAATTGAGAGGGAAAATATTTCATGAAATAAAAAAGCGATAAGAACACATTTGAAAATATTGGAGAAATAAAAACGATCAATAACGAAGGAAGAAAAACAGAGAAAGGCAATTTAAATATCAAGTCAGTGTAAAGGAATGACGAACGAAGAGATATAACAGCGGACGAAAGAGACGAAATGGAAGAGGACAAAATGTCAAAGAGAGATGAAAGCAAGGAAGCCGACGGAGAAGTCTCCAGTAAAAATGAAAGTAATTTAACAGACGAAGAAGTCTCGCAAAAAATGAAAAGTAATTTAACCGACGGAGGAATCTCAAATAAAAAGGAAGGTAATTTGACCGACGGACAAATCGCTAGGAAAAATGTAAGCCTACACAAAACATCAAAAACTCAGAAGAGAAATAGATGTTCTATTTGTGATATTAAATGTCAGACCCCATCACATTTAAGACAGCATGAAAAAATACACATGGGTATAAAACCGCATACCTGCCAGGTATGTTTTAAACAATTTCTGAATAAAGGGAATATGGTTCGTCATCAATTAATACATACTGGTGAGAAAAGTCAAACTTGTCCCGTGTGCAATAAAACATTCGCTGCATCAACGGATATGATCGAACATCGCCGAATACATACGGGAGATAAATTCTATCAGTGTTCTATTTGTAAAAAAGAATTCCTTCGCAAGTCTTGTTACATAACGCATAAAGCTACACATACAGATTTAAAAACACATTCGTGTGATATTTGCAGTAAGCTTTTTAAGAGTAGATATTCATTGGTGAGCCACAAAAAAATACACAGTGGCGAAAAGCCATTTAGTTGTTCTGTATGTGGAGCAGACTTTATCGACAAGAGCCATCTAAGACGACACGAACAAATTCATGTTCATAAACCTGCCTTTGGTACCGTGATACATAAAGGCGTCAAACAAATTATGTATTTACAAAAACACCTATTAAAGCATGTATGGGGATGAAAAGCCTTTTGTATGTACTCTTTGTGGGAAAAGATATAAAAAGTCTTGTAGTTTAAGAGTACACGAAAGAGTACATAGTGGAGATTTGAAAACATATACATGTTCAACTTGTAAGAAAGTTTTTAGAGCTAGAAATGCTTTAACTACTCACGTCATGAGAACACATTCCGATGAAAGACCTTTTTCGTGTTCACTATGCAATAAAGCATTCAAATGTAGAGCGGACTTACACATGCACCAACGTATCCACAACGGCGATAGACCTAATTATTCCTGTACAGTATGTGACAAATCTTTCACTTTGAGAACGACCTTGAAAATCCATATGGAGGTTATACACGAAGGAGCCAAGCCTTATAAGTGTTCAGTTTGTGGCAAAGATTTCGGTAGAAAGCACATTATGCTTAAACACGAGAAGACCCATTACAAAGAGCGACATATCTGCAAAGTTTGCAATAAGGAATTTAGCAAGAGTGTCTTGGAAACCCATGTAATCGTCCACCTGACACAACCCATATATCTGTTCTATATGTGGTAAAGGTCTGAAGTCATCCAAATGTTTGTATCTTCACATGAAAACTCACGAGGAAAACAGGAAGTCATACTTTTGTTCTTTTTGTCAAAAGGAGTTCATCTCCAGAGGCGGCTTACGAACACATGAAAGAGCTCATTCTGGTGATCATCGAAATAAACGGCACAAGTGTCATCTATGTGATGAAGCTTTCGTGACTAGACAAACATTAGAAGCACACATTTTTACACATACTGGAGAAAGACCATATAAGTGTATTGTTTGTCATAAAAGCTTCAGAACAACGAAATACTTGAAAACGCATGAACAAAGACATAAAAAATCTACACATTGTTGAACCAAATTATCTGTTGAAATGATGAAACATGTAATGAGTTGATATGAAAAAAAAGTCATTGGATTTGTTTACCTCATTATTATTTTTGTGTACATACTAGCCACAAGATTTTAATGTAGTACTTACGAGATAACGAAATACTTAATTTGTATATATGTCGTGTACAAGTTGTGATTTTGTGCAGATTATAACATATACAAAAAATGTGTACATGTTATAATTTGTACAATGCAAAAATACAAGTTATAGATGTACAAAAGTACCTCATACATCATGTTATAACATGTAAATAATTTTGCTGCAAAATGGTTATAATTTGTACAAAATTTGAAAATAATATTTTCATCATTATTTTGTTATTGTCCTTTAGTTAGTTTGATACAGGTAGAAATTAAGAAATTAAGAAATTAAAAATGATACTTTAAGCTGGTAGAGCATCAATAAAGGATAAAGATAAGCTAAAAATATTGATAGGTCATGGACCTCCTTTTCGAGATATTTGAGATTTGAAATATGGCGGGAAAAGGCTGACTCGGACTTTTACCTTATATTTGCATTGGTATTATTTGGATCTCAAAACAAAAGAAAAAAATTTAAGAATCTTCTAAAATTTTGGTAAATGACCTTTCATGAGCTATGTCGTCTTATATGAAAAAATAAATGGGTGTTATGGGGCAAAATATTTTACATTGTATTGTATGGAAAAACACCAAGGAGTCCGAACATTTGACACAAATTTCATAACCTCACCTAAGTACATCCTTCACACTTTAAAAGAGGACTTTGAAATACACATTTAGTCAATAAACCGTTTTTATGTGGTATTCTATGACATGGTAATAAAACAGAAGGAGACATAGTTCTAAGCTATATTTGAAGCAAGTTCTGTATTCAATAATACAGATTGTGAAGACCCTTTTACCGATACGGTGTGAAATCTGGGGTTTGGTCAGGGTGTCGCTTCTGAAACGATTTACTGATATAAAAAGCTTTACCTTTTCATACAAAAAAGTAGCAAATAAATATAAAATTTTGTGTTATACGCCAAAAGGGTGCAATTTGTACCAGAACATTTCGAGGTCAATCGCCCTCCTCCCACCGTGTTACTGTTCACATATTTACAGTACGGCAAGTTGTTTTCCAACTGTATGTCACTTACTAGTTTGATTATATTTTTAAACCGTCCTTTTCAAGACTTATAACATTATTACTTGGAAAGGACCGCACATACATATAACAAAACTAACAAGTTAATAATTTAATTATAAATCAAATATAAATATAACTCACCTAACAGCATTGTCGATCATGGTACATATATCATACACAATGTTTTGAAGGTTTCAATCATATCCCCTGGTAATCTCCTATAATTATAATAATATGATTGTGTAGGTACGCCTTGTTCTTTTAGTCTCACTGGATAACTCGTGTCTTTGAGTTCAAATGAGTTCTGACTATGGTTTTTATACAATGGTATAAATGTCTCAGTACCCAAGTATTAAAAAGTTCTTCCGCGAATTTCAAAAATAGAGTTGGCCTTGTTCACCTTTTCGCTCTATAACTTTTGCTATTGTTTGATTTAGTTGAATGTGATTTGTTGAGTGGTCAGTTTTATTTGATTTCTTACATATGTTTATGTATTTACATTTTTCAGGATGAAATTTTAGTAGCCATTTGTCAATTTTCTTCTTTTGTTTTTTTATTATTGTTCTTTATTGTTTAATAAATTTCAATCTTACAGGTTAAAACCATTTTTAAGCAATATTTTGTACATGTTATAACTTGTATTTTAGCATTGTACAAATTATAACATGTACAATACTTTTGTACATGTTACAACCTGTACAAAATTTCAACTTGTACACGACATATACATATCATTGTCATTGTATATCTTGTGTTACCTTTCCTGCACAGGCACTTGTCTCAGAAAAAAAACCCCTATATATACCTAAATATCGGTCTTTTTCTGAATGTTATGCCGACAGCCGAGACATAACTCTATGTCCACAGTTATTTACATAAAAGTTTACTTAGGTAATTAAAAAAAATATTCTATAAATGCAACTAATGATTTCATTATTTTGTTCAAGGATTTGTAGTCTTACAATACAAATCCTTGTTTTGTTTCACTTATTTTAGTTTTTATTTAATTTTCTGATTGTTTCAATCTGATCTGATTTTTTAAATTTTGTTAATGGAATTAAGTGATATTATAAAAGTACATGATAATTTTTACCTTTTCACAATACTAAATAGGTTACAAGAGCGCCATTTTTTTTACATTTTTTTTACCCCAAGATGGTACTCAGAAAAAAACCCTTTAAAGTTCCTGATTGGATGATTCAGGTTGGAATTATTTTTTATTTGAAAGCTTACTATCCATTTAGGTTCGAAAATTGGTGAAAATTAAATACATAATTCACAATGTGTAGTAGATATTTTTTTTTTATCAACTGAGGAACAATTCAAAATTAGCCTTTCCAATTTAGTGCAGAATTAGGAAGCTTCCATAACAACTACATTTTAGGACACTTTTTGCCGCATGACCATATACTTTGTTTTTGGTGTAATAAAAGACTGACATCTATAGTCCATATGCTGCCCATTTTTTATAGTTTGTTTATTCTTCAAGAAATAATTTTTTGAATACCACTTGGGTTCTATGGAAAATGCATAACAAATAATTGTGCTCTTGTTCCCTATACTACGTACGTGTTTTCAATATCTACTTCCGGTTGAAATCGCAAAAAAGGAGTAGGTCCGGTTTCAGTTTCATCAGCTGTCGGACGAAAGATTTTGACCTCTTTTCAAACACTTTAGAATCTATTTCATTTGATTTAATCACTTTATGTGAAAGATTTTAACTAATAAAGTCATTAAAAACGAGCCGATTTAAGCTCAAATATGAACAATCTACCAAATCGGTCCAAAAATATAACTTTTCAGATGCTTTTTGTCAAAAATAAAAGTGGCCGCATCCGTGTTCATCCTCAACCTTTATATATGTTATGTATTATCATCAAATACAACTTGAATTTCAATATTTAGGGTGAACACGAATGCGGCCACTTTCGTTTTACACGGAAACCGTCTAAAATTTAACTGAATTGATAGAACTGTGCTAGTACCCGATATATGTGCATTGTATTGTCAAAACAGCCCATATTTATGTAGCAGAAGCATTCTACTGTCCAATAAATATCTAAAAGTTTACATTTTAACATTTTGTAAAACCTTTCTTTTCCCTAATACTTAACGTTTTTACCTCCAAAATAAAAGATCGATGAAATTCTTTAGAGTTACCATATACATTCGGAATTCTCTTATTATTATCGAATTCATTCAAATTGGTTTCTGACTTTCTAACCGACGGAGACATTTTGAATAACAAGGAAAGTAATTTAACCGACGGAGAAGTCTCTAGTAGAAAGGAAAGTAATATAATCGACAGAGAAGTCTCGAGTAAAAAGGAAAGTAATTTAACCGACGGACAAATCTCTTATAATGAAAGCCTACACAAAACATCGAACACTAAGAAGAGAAATAGGTGTTTGCTTTGTAATGAAGAATATCAGGCCCAATCACAATTAAGACTGCATGAAAAAATACACATAGGTATAAAACCACATTCCTGCCAGGTATGTTTTAAACAATTTCTAAGTAAGGCAAATATGGTCCGTCATGAATTTATACATACTGGTGAGAAAAATCAAACTTGTCCCGTGTGCAATAAAACATTCGCTGCATCAACGAATATGATCGAACATCGCCGAATACATACGGGAGAGAAATTATATCAGTGTTCTATTTGTAAAAAAGAATTCCTTCACAAGTCTTTCTACATAAATAAAGGCAACAGTAGTATTATATACCGCTGTTCAAAACTCATAAATCCAAGGACAAAAAATAAAATCGAGGTAACAAAGTAAAACTGAGGGAAACGCATTAAACACAAGAGGAGAACAACGACACAACATTAAAATGTTACACACACAGAAGGCACAAAGCTACACATACAGATTTAAAAACAAAATTCATGTAATATATGCAGTAAGCTTTTAAAGAGTAGAGACACATTGGTGAGCCACAAAAAAATACACAGTGGCGAAAACCCATTTAGTTGTTCTGAATGTGGAAGGTGTTCCAGTTGTATTAAAGAATATCAAGCCCATCACAATTAAGACTGCAAGTAAAAACACATTCCTGCCAGGTATGTTTTAAACATTTCTGAGTAAGGCGAATATGATCCGTCATAAATTTATACATACTTGTGAGAAAAATCAAACTTGTCCCGTGTGCAATTAAACATTCGCTGCATAAACGAATATTATCGAACATCGCCGAATACATACGGGAGAGAAATTCTATCAGTGTTCTATTTGTAAAAAAAAGAATTCCTTCGCAAGTCTTTCTACACAAGGCACAAGGCTACACATACAGATTTTAAAAAAAATCATGTGATATATATGCAGTAAGCTTTTAAAGAGTAGAGACACATTGGTGAGCCACAAAAAAATACACAGTGGCGAAAACCCATTTAGTTGTTCTGAATTTGGAACATACTTTATCGACAAGAGCCATCTAAGACATCACGAACAAATTCATGTTAAAAAACCTGCCTTTGATACTGTGATACAGAAAGGCGTCAAACAAATTCTGTATTTACAAAAACACCTAAGCATGTATGGTGATGAATAGCCTTTTGTATGAACTCTTTGTAGGAAAAGATATAAAAAATCTTGTAGTTTAAGAGTACACGAAAGGGTACATAGTGGAGATTTGAAAACATATACATGGTCAACTTGTAAGAAAGTTTTTAGAGCTAGATATGATTTAACAACCCACGTCATGAAAACACATTCCGATGAAAGACCTTTTTCGTGTTCACTATGTAATAAAACATTCAAATGTAGATCAGCGAACTTAAACACGCACCAACGTATCCACACCGGCGATAGACCTAACTATTCCTGTACAGTGTGTGACAAATCGTGCACCTCAAGAACGACCTTGAAAATCCATATCGAGGTTATACACAAAGAAGCCGAGCCTTATTAGTGTTCAGTTTGTGGTAAAGATTTCGGTAGAAGGGGAATTATACTTAAACACAAGAAGACCCACAACAAAAAGCGATATATTTGCAAAGTTTGCAATAAGGAATTTACAAAGGCGAGTGTCTTGGAAACCCATGTAATCGTCCACCTGACACAACCCATATATTTGTTCAATATGTGGTAAAGGTCTAAAGTCATCCAAATATTTTTATAATCACATGGAAACTCATGAGTAAAACAGGAAGTCATACTTTTTTTCTTTTTGCCAAAAGGAGTTCATTTCCTGAGGCGGCTTACGAAAACACGAAAGAGCTCATTCTGGGGATCATGGAAATAAACGACACAAGTGTCATCTATGTAATGAAGCTTTCGTGACTACACATTCCTTAGAAGCACACATTTTTACTCATACTGGAGAAAAGCCATACAAGAGGACATCATCCGCCCAGTAGCAAAACTACAATTGCATGAATTTACGAAGATCAAACAGGAAACTGGCTCAGACGTTGCCCAGTATAAACAGGTCCGAAACAGACGTCACCATGGACGCGGTGTCGTCTGATACGGCGGCAAGTGTGTCCTCATCACCAGACATGACATATATCTCAAACATGACTAATTCAGATCATCGTCATATTGACAATAGCAATTCACTAGCAATTTGACCAAGAAGTCATATTTTACCAGAAGTTACGGTGATCTGAATTGTAAATCGATAAATGTCTACGGATTAGAGTGCTACCTTTGCGGATTGGTTTACGTCGGTGAAACGAAAAGAGCTAAACAAACGTATGTGCGGTCATAGATCAGACATTAACCTCAATGCTAACGACATTATATACCAGCAATTCAATCAGCCCGATCATTCCATCGTTTCTATGACAGTTCGCATTATCGAAAAGATATCCCATAGTTCTAACAATCCTAATCTTTCGACGACTCTCCGTAGACAAAAAGAAGACTGCTGGATTAGACAATTGGGAACTGCGACACCTTATGGTTGCAATGACAAAATTGATGGTATAGGTATTCTATCTAGTCCTTCGTGTAACCCTCGAAATCCTTTAACTCTACTTTCCGCTATATAGATGATGTTATTTACTAAATAATTCAAAAATTTGGTGACTATGTGGAACTCATCTTTCCCATCGAACTAGAGATAAAGGATACTACAGGTACAGTTAAGTCGGCCTCATATCCTGACTTACATCTAGAAATTGACAATACGGGTCGGTTGAAAACGAAACTTTACGACAAAAGAGATGATTTCAGCTTTCCAATTGTGAACTTTCCATTTCTAAGTAGCAGCATTCCAGCAGCACCTGCATACAGGGTATATATCTCCCAATTGATACGATATTCCCGTGCTTGCATTTCTTATCATGATTTTCTTGATAGAAAGTTGCTGCTTACAAGGAAGCTATTAAACCAAGAGTTCCAAATGGTGAAGTTGAAATCATCCCTTCGTAAATTTTACGGACGCCAGCACGAGTTGGTTGACCGTTATGGAATAACCGTATCACAAATGATATCGGATATGTTCCTTACGTCGTAACTACAATCCCCTTCCCTTTCATGAATGTGACCTACCGCATTAGACTATTTACCGGATTTGATTTCACATAAGAAACACGACGGGTGCCACATGTGGAGCAGGATCTGCTACCCTTCCAGAGCACCTGAGATCAGCCCTAGTTTTTGGTGGGGTTCGTGTTGTTTATTCTTGAGTTTTCTGTGTTGTGTCATGTATACTATTGTTTGTCTGTTTGTCTTTTTCGTTTTTAGCCATGGCGTTATCAGTTTATTTTTGATTAATGAGTTTGACTGTTCCTTTGGTATCTTTCGTCTCTCTTTTCAAGCACAGGGAACTCAAAAGGACACTTGACTTCAGTTTTGGTGTCTGTTGGAAGAAAACTAAAAGTGATTTTATTTCTATTTCCTAGTCTCTTATTCTTGTATCTTAGATACATTTGTATCCCAACAAGACATACAAGAGCTCAACCTTTTTTTATCAATCTCTCCAAAACAATTATTTCATCATTTTAAACAAACAGGAGAATAGTTATAATTCTTTGAGTTTTCATTGGAAGGTTAAGCTTACCTACACAAATTATAATTCCTTGAGTTTTCATTGGAAGGCATAGATTACCTTAGCCGTATTTGGCACAACTTTTTGGAATTTTGGATCCTCAATGCTCTTCAACTTTGTACTTGTTTGGCTTTATAAATATTTTGATATGAGCGTCACGGATGAGTCTTATGTAGACGAAACGCGCGTCTGGCGTACAAAATTATAATCCTGGTACCTTTGATAACTAATTACCTACACAAATTATAATTCCTTGAATTTTCATTGGAAGTCTAAGCTTACCTACACAAATTATAATTCCTTGAGTTTTCATTGGAAGACTAAGCTTACCTACACAAATTATAATTACTGTTTGTTTTAATTACACTTAATGTTAACCAGACACTATTCCTTTATTGCAAACATATTTTTGACCTGTATAATGTCGTGGCATCCATTTTTCAGTAGATCAAATGATGTAATTATTAAAAGAAAACCCCCATTATAGGTGATAGTTGGTTGGTTTAATGAAATTGTGTATTTAATGGCTTTAAATGTCAACAAAATAAGTTATTTTACTATGTTTACTAAAATATGTGATTCAAAAAAGGACCTTCGCAATATTAGTTTTAAGCGCACCAGTTTCAAACATAGTACCTCCATGACAAATATGTTGTTGTTCCCGCAGATAAAGCCCCAAACAACATCGTTTTTGTATGTAAAACTCATTACATTAACTGCTTGATAAACGAATTAGGTATTGACAATTCACTTGGAAACTCAACATATACCCTCACGACACTTACCAAAGAGGAAATCCTGGATAATCATAGGTCTGTTCTGTGTTCCTTTGGAATTTCAACCAAAGATGAAGAACTGGATCTGCCATCACTGTATTGGATACCTAAACTACATAAGTGTCCTTACAAACAACGGTATATTGCTGGGTCTTCCAAGTGCTCCACGAAACCTCTTTCTAAATTATTAACATCTATTTTATCAGCAATCAAAGACGGGCTTCAAAGTTATTGTGAAACTGCCTATTCTAGAGGGGGCGTGAATCAGATGTGGATACTTAAAAATTCCAAAGATCTTTTAGAGTACATACAATCTAACTCTCTTTCATCTTGTAACAGTATTAAAACATTTGACTTTTCTACTCTGTACACTAGTATTCCACATTCCAAACTAAAAGACAAATTGAAAGAGTTGGTATTGCTTTGCTTCGTAAAAAAGAATGGCAAACGTAGATACAAGTATCTTGTCTTAGGGAGGGATAAATCCTACTTTGTAAAGGATCACTCTGATTCGAACAAAAAATTCTCTGAAACTGATATTATCAAGATGCTTGATTTCTTGATTGACAACATATTTGTTACGTTCGGAGGACGTGTTTTTCAACAGACTGTCGGCATTCCAATGGGAACAAACTGTGCCCCTCTACTTGCCGACTTGTTTCTTTATTATTATGAGGCTGACTTCATGCAGGAACTTCTTAGGAAGAAAGATAAGAAGTTAGCACTATCCTTTAACTCTACTTTTCGCTATATAGATGATGTTCTTTCACTAAATAATTCAAAATTTGGTGACTATGTGGAACGCATCTATCCAATCGAGCTAGAGATAAAGGATACTAAAGATACAGTTAAGTCAGCCTCATATCTTGACTTACATCTATATTGCTTTGCTTCGTAAAAAAGAATGGCAAACGTAGATACAAGTATCTTGTCTTAGGGAGGGATAAATCCTACTTTGTAAAGGATCACTCTGATTCGAACAAAAAATTCTCTGAAACTGATATTATCAAGATGCTTGATTTCTTGATTGACAACATATTTGTTACGTTCGGAGGACGTGTTTTTCAACAGACTGTCGGCATTCCAATGGGAACAAACTGTGCCCCTCTACTTGCCGACTTGTTTCTTTATTATTATGAGGCTGACTTCATGCAGGAACTTCTTAGGAAGAAAGATAAGAAGTTAGCACTATCCTTTAACTCTACTTTTCGCTATATAGATGATGTTCTTTCACTAAATAATTCAAAATTTGGTGACTATGTGGAACGCATCTATCCAATCGAGCTAGAGATAAAGGATACTAAAGATACAGTTAAGTCAGCCTCATATCTTGACTTACATCTAGAAATTGACAATGAGGGTCGGTTGAAAACAAAACTTTACGACAAAAGAGATGATTTCAGCTTTCCAACTGTGAACTTTCCATTTCTAAGTAGCAACATTCCAGCAGTCCCTGCATACGGGGTATATATCTCCCAATTGATACGATATTCCCGTGCTTGCATTTCCTATCATGATTTTCTTGATAGAGGGTTGCTGCTCACAAGGAAGCTATTAAACCAAGAGTTCCAAATGGTGAAGTTGAAATCATCCCTTCGTAAATTTTACGGACGCCATCACGAGTTGGTTGGCCGTTATGGAATAACCGTATCACAAATGATATCGGATATGTTCCTTACGTCGTAACGACAATCCCCTTCCCTTTCCTGAATGTGACCTACCGAATTAGACTATTTACCGGATTTGTTATCACATAAGCAACACGACGGGTGCCGCATGTGGAGCAGGATCTGCTTACCCTTCCGGAGCACCTGAGATCACCCCTAGTTTTTTGGTGGGGTTCGTGTTGTTTATTCTTTAGTTTTCTATGTTGTGTCGTGTGTGCTGTTGTTTGTTTGTCTTTTTCATTTTTAGCCATGGCGTTGTCAGTTTGTTTTAGATTTATGAGTTTGACTGTCCCTTTGGTATCTTTCGTCCCTCCTTTGACAATGTTACTTTGATATATATATATTTGATTTTGTTATCAGCAAGTTAAAAGCAAATTAAATATTTCTAGTATTTCTAGTATTATACATGTACACATTCATGGACCTACAATCCGTCAATACCTGTATCTTGGCATTGTACAAAGTCATGTTTTTCTCTGACTGGTTATGACGTCTTTACACTAAATCCATTGGATGTTGGATGTGTACAGATTGATAATTTAGTCTTAGATGCATGATTGTTTTAATTAGTTGTAAGTGGCTTTGAACTAGCTGTCAGTTAACTGCGAGTACCACTGTCCCAGGTTAGGAGAGGGTTGGGATCCCGCTAACATGTTTAATCCCGCCACATTATGTAAGTATCTGCCTGTACCAAGTCAGGAGATGAAACCAAATAAAAACCGATTAATTTGGTACTTCAAATAACTATAAATGGTAAACAGGCTGATGCGATTGTTGACACTGCAGCACAGGTAACGGTTATCAATTTTGATTTTGCTAAATCCTTGAATCCTGTAATTGGAGTTAAAGAACCAGTTATATTGAAAGGAACAGGAAAAGACAACAGCATCACTGCAGAATATGCAGATAGAGTAGCCATCAAGGTTGGCAAAACTGAAACAAGATGGAGGGTCATAGTTGCCGATATAACAGATTCGGTCATTTTAGGACTAGATGTTATACAACACATAAAAGTTGTTATAAATTTAGTTGATTTGACCATAACAGTTGATGGCGAAAAACTTCCAGCTTCAGTTCTCAATGCAAAAAATTACAAGATAATGATATGTAGGGTGAAGTTGGAGAAAGATGTAATAGTTCCACCACAATCACTAGTTTATCTACAGGCTAAATTGAGTGGAGATTGTGAAAATGATAGTATTGTCCAACCTACAACAAACTTGAAGGGGTTGCTTATGCCAAATATATTGAGTACAACTGAACATCAGGTACCAGTGTCTTTGAGAAATGTCACTGATTTTATTACTTTAAAGAAGAACTGTAATAATGGAACGGCAATGGAGGTAGCAAAAGTCATTAAAGAAGCCGAAGATTGTCCAACACTCACAGTTAGAAAACTTGAACAATTTTTTTCAGGAAAAGATATATTAAGCTGTATTTCAGAACATTTGCAGGACCTGTTTATAAAATCAAAGAAAATCCTTTCGTTCGATCAATCTAGAGAATTGGCCAAACTGTTAGTGCAGTTCCAAGATATTTTTACAAAAAATGAACTTATGAACTTGATATCGGACACTTTACCAAAATAAAACATCGCATAGATACTGGGAATGCAGCTCCTGTGAAAGAATGTTTGCGGCAAACTCCTTTAGGATTTGAAAAAGAAGAAGAGGCTCACTTCCACGATTTATTGAATAAAAAGATTATTCAACTGTCTTTTTCGAAGTGGACAGCTCCCCCAGTTTCTTATTCGTAAGAAATGTGGAGCCCTGATGTATTGCATTGATTTTAGAAAATTAAATTCTTTGACCAGAAAAGATGCATTTTCTATTCCTCGTATTGATTCTTGTTTGGGCACCCTTAAAGGAAAACAGTTAATGCCTTTTCTGGATATGGCATCAGGATATTATCAAGCCGAAATTCATGAGTCTGTTAGACAGCTTTCCTTACCAAGTATGGCCTTTTTGAGTACATCAGATTAAGTTAATAGTCCAGCATTCTTTCAGAGGATGATACAGCTGATTTTGACTGGTTTAACTGGAATAATTGTCTCGTATATCTAGTTGACGTTATTGTATTAGGTAACAATTTTAGTAACCATCTTGAAAACCTGTATAAAGTTTTGCAACGTTTCAAAGACAATAACTTAAACATGTTGAAGCTAAAACCAAGCAAAGTTCATTCTTTCAGACAGAATTAAGTCCTGTTTTTAGGAACATTTGTTAACAGAGACGGCATATCTGTTAATCCAGGGAGTCGAAATACCATTCTGAAATGGCCAATACCACAAAAAGAAGAAAGATATCGAATCTTTTTTGGGTTTCGCTTATTACCATAAGGATCATATTAAAAATTTCATCGAACTGTCTTGTCCATTACATGAGCTCACAAAAAAGGAAATAACATTCCACTGGGGAAAAGATACATCAGGAAGCGTTTGTAAAGATACAGCAGGCTCTTGTAACTTCTGCAATATTGGCATATCCAGATCCAAAAACACAGTTTATGCTAGATACTGATGCTTCTGATACATTGGTTGGTGTTGAACTCATATAGATACACAATGGAAAGGAATGAGTTGTTTGTTACGCAAGCATGATTCTTACCCCTAATCAGAGGCGATATTGCACCAAACGAAAAGAGTAACTGGCCATAATAACATTCACACGTCAGTTTAGAAATTATTTACTAGGTCGTCAATTTATAGTAAGAAGTGATCACAATAGTCTAACATGGCTCTTACGGTTTAATGCGATAGAATGACAGTTAGCTAGATGGCAAGAGGAACTCTCGCAGTATGATATGATAATACAGCATCGACCTGGTAAGAAACATGATAATGCGGATGGCCTCTCGAGGATTCCTGATAATCTTGAGGCTTGTGACTATTATTTTCCTGGTGCAAAGTTGGAATGTTTGTCTTGGGGGCTGTGATTATTGTTGTACAGCATATAGAAGTTGGGGACAGTTTGAAACTGATACCGATGACGTCATTCCACTTGCTGTGAAGAAAGTAGCAGAGACTGATGACAACAATTCTCAAACAGACCACTCCCACTGGATGGAAGACATATCACCAAGAGACATTATTGCAGAACAGGAGAAGGATTCAGGTTTATGCCGGATTATACAGTGGTTAAAGAATGATCAAGTACCCAGTAATTTTGATTTACAGCTATGCAGTCCAGCTGCAAAACATTGGTGGATCTGTAATTCGCAGCTGAAATTTAAGGATGGATTTCTTGTCTATGAGTGGCTGGACACCGTGCCACCAAAATTACTTGTAATGATCCCTAACTCGATGAAACAATAAGTCTTGATAAATTGTCACAATACAAAAATAGCTGGACATTTTGGACAACAGAAAACTTACAACAAGCTTTAGTCAAGATTTACGTGGCATAATACTAGTATGAGGCAAGATGCATTAATTCATGTTAGAACTTGCTAAGTATGTTACATCAATAAGAAGCCAAATAGAAAAGCAAAATAAGCTCTTGGACAATTCCATGCTGGTTACCCAATGGAATGAATTCATATAGACATTTTAGGTCCACTTAGAGAAAGTGCAATAGGAAACAAATGTATACTTGTTGTAATAGATCAGTTCACCAAATGGGTCGAATTTTATGCTTTACCTAACCAAAGTGCACAAACTGTTACTACAACATCAACTGATAATTTGACATCAATATTTGGATGTCCGTCCATGATACACTCAGATCAGGGTAAACATTTAAATAGAAATCTATTTCGTGAACTCAGTAGTCTTCTTGAAATTCCAAAAACAAGAACCACATCATATCGTCCTTGCTGCAACGGTCAGGTGGAAAGATACAACAGAACTATCATTCAATGAATTCGTTGTTTTTTAAAAGGGAAGCAAAGAAACTGGATTTAAAACTTACAGCTGTTAGCAGGAGCCATTAGATCAACTGCAAACAGATATACAGGTTATTCCCCTAACATGCTAATGTTTGGACGAGAAGTGCAGCATCCTGTGGATTTGCTAATGGGCGCCTCACACGCTAGTGGTAACAATAAGCAGTCATCGGAATATTTTAAAGATCTAAAGCAAGTAATGGAAGAAGTACACTTAATTGTCAGGGAAAATATCCAGTCGGCACAATTCAGACAGCAAAGAGATTACGATACTAAGCCTTTTCAAAGAACCTATGACATAAGAGATGCTGTTTATAGAATAGATTCCGCTACTAAAGTAGGGGAGAGTAAAAAAAAACTGAGGTCACCTTGACAGGGGCCAAAACTAGTCATCAAAGTCATATATCCATGTGCACCATGATAAATTGAAACCCTGTGAGGACAGAGTTTTACCCAAATGGCTTAAACATGCTAGACATAGGCTTTCACTAGGCGTTCCTAAAGAGAATGAACATTTTGATATTATGATACAAGACCCAGATATTGGCCATGATCTCTCATTGTTATTCCCAGATGATATTCCAGATAATGATTTGACCATGATATACCGGTAGTTCGGGAAAATTATGATCATGTCACTAATGGAAGTGTTGTCCAAGATGTTAATGTGAACAATCAGGTTATAGATACCCCAGGAAGTATGCATAGCCATGTTAGTTATGCTGAAGCTATCAGGTCATGCCCCTTTTGTGTAACCGGCAGTGCTGGTAAAAAGGAGTGTGAACATCATTATACGGTTGTATCAGATTTAAACGACTCATTCAGTGAAAGTGATTTAGATGAAACTTTTCTCTATGGAGTAGAGGGTTCAGAAGAAAACGAGTATGTCGTTTGTATTCGAGTAATCGCCCGAAATATCTGGATGATTATGTTACGAAGTATGATGACTAATTGAACATTTTGTGTGAAAATATTTTATGTTGTGTTGTGACTGTGTAAAAATATTATTTTATGTTGTGTTGTGACTGTGTAAAAATATTATTTTATGTTGTGTTGTGACTGTGTAAAAATATTATTTTATGTTGTGTTGTGACTGTGTAAAAATATTATTTTATGTTGTAATTGTTTATTTTCAGCTTTATAAGTAGAATGGTGTCCATTGAACGCGAACTGAAATACGATGTAGGGGAAGAGATCGAGTTAGAAGGGAATAGGACGGTTGCGATTATTGGGAAGGAGATGGAGGTGCTGGATGAAATGGTAGAGAAAGATCCGAAGGCTCCACAGTGTCACTATGCCCATTGAAGCCAAACACCCAGCCAGACACGCATTGGATAAACACCTTCCTTGGTACTTTAGTCCGCATACTGCATGCTGGAGCTGTAGCAAGTAAGAAAGAAGATAAGAGTATCATGGCAAGGAACATCATAGAGCTGAGGAATGTTTCCTGTGGGGGTGAGAATGAGTACGGGGAAAGTTGAATGTTTTAAGAATATAAATCTGCAACAGGAATTTCATTAGGACCTTTGGGAATCAAACTTTCTGGACCAACTTCAATTGCTGACTCCCATTTCCATTTGGACACGCTTTTGGTTCGTACCGGCTGTTCTGGTTTTCATGAGCTGTCCGACTTTGGAACTCAGGACTACTACAAAACGTGCATGATGTTTATGGTGGCTAATTTCTGTTTTCCTTCATCCTTGCCAATCTGTCCATTTCAGTTTTGGTATCTACTCACGCACCGTCAATTCATCATCCCAGTCAAATCTACATAGACATCAGACATATTTAAAGTACCTTGTCCAGTCCTTCAGGAATGTTGCCATTGGAGAGTGTGGACTGGTTACTTCCGATAGGAATGTTAATCTATCTTAACAAATTGAGGATATTGAGAAACAACTACACTTGCCGTAAAAAATAGTCTTCAAGTCATCATACATTGCCGTGGGAATTATTCCCTTAATCTTACTCTACTTGCCTCCCTTGTCAACTGCTCCCCAAAAGAACAGAAGATCCACTGGCATTGCCTTACTTCATCTCAAGAAATTTATCTAACAGATTCAGTACACTACATCAATTTAGTTTTTGGCATTACCCCTTTCATTTTTGGCAACCGTTATCCAAATATTCGAGAAATTATCAAAGAAAATGGAATTGATCGTCTAGTTTTAGAATCAGATGCTCCGTACATTCAGTACATTCAATATAAAGAAAACCGGATTCCAAATCTGTATATTGTCAACTTTGTAGCAGAGGAAATCTCCAAATTATTCAACATTCCAGTAAAGCAAGTCTTTGAAATTACATTTTCAAACACCCAAAAAATATAACGAAAAAGGGATTAAAGATGAGGAACTGACTGTAAAAATTGTATAAACATATGTATGTTTATGTCGTTATATAAAGAAACTGTTTATATTTACTCTGTTCTAAGAGTGATTTTGCATATATTTTTATATTTAATTTTCTTGTTCTAATGAAATTCACCGGGAGTCTTTCTGGTTTTCATTAGTTAAGGATTTTATTTGGAACAGGATTCGACGACCACTGAATTTTATATTGAGTCATTGACTCGGAATATAGTTGCTTTGTAGTTTGATGTTTAAAGTGTATAAATGTTGAGTTTTTGCGGAAATAGTATTCTAACCACTGATTGATTTTCAACAGCATTACCTACTGAAACAGTCATTTCGTAAATAAGAGGATATATCAACTTGGTTGCCACAAATTTAGGATCGGGATTCAAATTAATAGTATGAAACTTTCCTAAAGAAAATGGAGTGGATTGTGGTAAAGTTCAATATCGAGGTGCACAATCACGGAGGAACATTTATGTGACGATGCACAAGACCGGAAACCTCACTTTGATGATACAGTCCAACCTAACTTATCTTTGTACCTGGAAGACAACGAAGTGACTGACTATAAACAGATAGTTAAAGGTTTGTAGCCATGAGTATTAACTCCTGTAACTGAGACACACCAATATTACATGTTATATTAGATCCCATGTGCACATGAGACGACCATGTTGAACATAGAAATTTAATATTCAAGATGCAAACAAAGTTTGGGAAAAGGGATGGCAAAATAGAACAGGGATCTATCATGTTGAAGCCCATCACCACCATAAAAAATTTGCACAAATGACTAATTCTACTATGAGTGAATCATATATATATATATTACAAAATTACGGAACTTACGGCAAATTTAAAATGGGGATGTCCATAAAAACTCACAAAATCAAACACACCAATCAACGGAACAAGTGAAGAACAGCGGCTATATTCCTCACTTGGTACAGCCTACATGCATTTTCGGAGTAAAAAGGTGGATAAACCTGGTTTTATAGCTAGCTAAACCTTCCACCTGTATGACAGTTTTTTATAATTTTGTTTTATAAGAACAAATAAGTTTTTATAAAATCTCATTTTAATTATAAAGCATCAAATAAGCACTGTTAGATTTATATGTACATCCTGTTATCAACTCTCACCACTGCCACCAGATGTTGTGATATTTGTATCCTGTGATTTTGTTTCTGCAGTTGAATCTTGTCCATCAGGCGATGAAGATTGCTTTGTATTGTCACTTGTATCATTTATCACAGGAAATATTAGTTTATGAAATTCTTCTTTCCTTATTGTCAAATGCTTCACAATTTCATTAGGTTCTGTTAATAGATGGGGTGAAACCTGAAATTAATATATATATTGATTGATTGTTGATTGTATATTATCTAGTAAACAAATATTTGAACGTCAAAGTAAATGCATATTCAGGACGAGGATGTGTTTTATGCAATATGAATATTAAATCTGCTTTGACCTATAAAACCGAGACCATACAGCATTTTTTTCACATGTTATTAGTACAAAAGGCAACAGTCCAGAGAAAGCCATGTCACTCTACCTTGACTCCAAGCCGTTGGTTTTCCCGTTTGAATGGTTTCACACTAGTAATTTTGGGGCCCTCTATAGCTTTTTGTTCGGTGTGAGCCAAGGCTCTATGTTGATGGCCGTACATTGACCTATAATGGTTTACTTTATAAATTTATATTTGGATGGGGAGTTGTCTCATTGGCACTCGCACCACATCTTCCTATATCTACCAACCAGTCTTTGCTCTTGCTACTTAATGGCAGGTGGTAAGCAGAGGAGCAGTAAATAAAATTTTTAAAGTCTTTGGTTTGAATACCAAGGGTATGAACCAATGACCTCCCTCACTCAAGGCTAACATACTACCAGAAGATCATGGAGGGAGTTGATCTGTGAAATAACAATTTTCCAAAATCTCTACATATCAATACATGTACTCATAATGACAGTTTTCATCCAAAAAAAAGGGGCTGAATGCGAATGTACATAGTGTTAGGTTGCTGTTGTGTTGCCTTTGTTTGAAAAATTGTATCTTTTGGAATTTTAATATCAAAGACGAGGCTTGACTTTAGATAGGGATCAGACCTAGTAACTCCACACACTCTAGGTAAATTCAATATCACCTAATAGACAGGTTATAGGTATCATAAGTGAATAATAGGTAAAGAGCAACCTATAACTCAATTATTTACCTTTAAATCTTTAATCTGATTGTCTCTACTGGAATATTCTCTTAAAATGTAATCTTGATCAACCTGTAATGTTAGTAACAGAAATGGTGAACCAAATGTTGTCACAAATATGGAAAACAAAAATTTCTAAAACCCTTTCTTTTGAGATCTAATTTTAATCATGAGTAATTTAAAGTTCAGAAATGTCTTATAAATATTACGATAAACAAGTTTAATAACATGTGTGAATAAACTAGTCATAGATACCGGGATTAAAATTGTGTATGCAAGATGCCCTTTTTATCAACAAAAGAATCATCAGTGACACTGGAATTAACAAAGGAAAAAATTCCAAATAAAGTATGAAGTTGAACAGCATTACAGAAACATCTAAGTTTAACTGTTGCCAAAAAAATACACAACATTGAGTACAAAAAATATTAATTCCAAACTGCTTGCAGTGTTACAAATTGTTTTACATTGTTATTTTGGTTAATTTCTGTGTCATTTGGTTTCCTGTGGAGAGTTGTCTCATTGGCAATCATACCATATCTTTTTTTTTATATTTCCACTTGAAGTATAAATGTTTATATTTCATGAATAAAATCTCCTAACACTTGTTCTAAATCAAAAGTTAAAATTCTAAAAATCAAATATGGTAGTTATTTTTTTTCAGTGTTAATACATGTAACTGGTTATGTCAACGTTTCGTTTAGAATAAGTAATATGGTAGTATAGTATACATATCTATACAGTAATATAGGGTTATTGCATGAATATTGGGGAATATTGTCCCGAGTAGAATTTTATATTGCACTAGCTTGTGAGTGCAATATATATTCTACGAGGGACAATATTCTCCAATATTCATGCAATAACCCTTTTATTGTATAGCAATATAATATTTGAAAGTAGAAATTGGTTTAAACTAAGATTTTGTCGTTGATTACGTCATGAATTTTGAAGATTTATTGCACTAGTGCAATATTGAAATTTATTGCACGCTAACTTTTGGTTACTTTCTGTGGGAAATATTATATTGCTATGCAATCATCATCCTTTTTGCAAAATATTCTATTACATTTGAAAACATGATTAAATTTCACTGAATATTGTTTCTATTGGAAATTCAATTTTGTTATAAATTTATACAATGACAAAAAGCACAAAACAACATGTTGAATAAAACTGTCTGATTACTAATTTGTATAATATACAAAATTATGGAGACTTCTACCTCATGATAAATTCTGGTCTCGTTCACACGAATCATTACACCATCTACTCTCATAAACAATCGTAACAAAATAAAGAAACTGGACGGCATAATTCTCTACAAAATAGATATATATATATATATTTATAATCCCAAACTTAACTGGATGAAAAAATGGAACGCATAATTCTTTAATAAAAATACATATATACATAAATATAAATATAATTTAAGAGATTTTTTATGGCTATGCACTGTTGGTCATCTGTTTTTGTATTTGGTTTTATTTGTTTGTTTACTGTCCAGTTTTATTGGTAATTCATGTGACTGTGGAATAATTTATTATTGTTGGTATTAACTTTTGAAGATTGTGGAAAAATAGCATTTAATAAGGTAGACCTAGGTTAAGGGAAATAACTCTTTAAATCAGTTATGTGTTTGTAAAAGTCACGTTTCATCAATGTATTTTAAGCATTTACCTGAAACAGATTGAAAATAATCTATGTAACCTAGAAGCTTAAAATATATTTATGAAAATGGTTGACACAAACATACTGATGATTTTAAGAGTTATTTCCCTTAACCTAGGTCTTCCTCCTTAATAAGCTACAAAACCAACAAAATGTGGTATTCAACGAATGACAATGACTCCACAGTATCCTTTGCATACATAAATAAAATTTTGATTGAATGATTGGTAGTTGTCTAATTAGGAGTGGTGAATACTTCATGCATGTTCATGACCAAGACATTTGGACGTTTGAACAATGAATATCTATTTGAAATAATTATCAATCGAAACAAAACTACACAACGTAAAATTGGCACTTACAGTACGCCCAGAGAGTATGTAATCGCGAACTCTAATCACCGATTTCCGAGTGTAGCGGTGTGACACCGCGAATCACGGATTATACTCCGGATTTCCTCCAAAGATTCTCTCCCAACACCGCGTGGCTGTTTATTGGTTTATTGCCCATCGGATGTACTGAAAATTAATGACGCGTGACAACATCATCGGATTAGCCAGATTTTATTACCTTTGTACATTTAATCGATCTTGATTGCACCGGAGTGCTTTAAAATACGTTATTTAAATGTCCTTTCATTGTCAGATAAAAGTGTGACATTTTTATTTAAAATAAGATAATTATTCTTGTATGTATATGCCCATTTCATTGTCATACGACATACACATACAAAGTACAAACGTATAAAAATACGATTAAAACACTTATTTTGTATTTTCATTATAGTCTGATCAGGTCATAATTTTGTTTTTTCAACAAAGACAATTTTACCACAATTAGAACCTTTTATGACCTACTCAGTGAGCAATATTCAGTTCATTAATAGTTCAATATTATATAATTAATATCAACTGGCTTAAAACAAAATGATGTTTTTTACGGTAATATGTCCAATCTAAATTAAACCCAAGAGTTAATTTATCGGATCAACAAGTGAACTCTGTTACTTTCAATTTATTTTGAAATGTAAAATATTATGTTTCACTACCTCGGTAGATTACCGACTTGAAATATTTGAATTTAAAAAAGAAACTGTAAAGTGACAAATAGTTTTATATGCAATGTGGCAGCCCTTTATTCATAAATACTGAGATACATTCGCCGCCCAGACACAACACAATAATCACAACCTTTAAATATTTAATTATATGGAGAAAAAAAATCGTGTTTTTTATCCGTTATGATCTGTTATTGATCTTTAATTATTTAAAATAAAATTGGATTGGCGCAATCCGTATTTTACAGCTCGTTAAAAGTCCTTGGCGAAATATAAAAAGAAGTATTTCAACAATTATAAAATAGAATATTTAAATGAAATTATATCGTGTTCTACAAGAAAGAAATATGTAAAAAAAAATGTGGATCGGATTTTTACGATCGGCAAATTTTCACAGCGGATCTCTACCAACGTCCATCAGGAACAGAACGACATGCATCCTGTTTTCATCTACCATTAATATATAGTGTTGACTATGTACGTATAAATAATGTCTGGTTTTATGTCCTCTGTTGATTGAGAAACGTAAAAATAAAAGGCTGATGTTGGTTAATTCAGAAAAGGAATACAATTTAGAATCCGGTTAATCAATTGTAAAAGTACCTTCTAGAGCCTCAATCTTAACGCACACAAATTCATGTCAATCATTAGAAAGCAAGTTTAAACCTTGAATGAATTTTCCCACGGTTATCCAGAAAGGTCACCTGAGTTTACTGTTACATGATACTATTTCCCGCCAAATAAAAATCTAGTGGACAAAATTGATGTCACTATTTTTAGCATTCAATATTGTGAGCAAAGTCAAGTTCAAGTTCAACTACGCACTGTTGATCACTGAGATGAGTATCGTCTTCACACGGCAATTAATTGCTTTAAAAATATTTAAAGATCACTGTTCTAAATACAACACAAAAGTTCACATTCATTGTGCGTAAATGAATATTATACAACGACGAGTTGATGCAGCTATAGAAGTATTCCTGTTGTAGCCGAAATGTATTATTTATCCTAAAGTAACTAACAAATCGTGAAGAGAAAATGCCGTAGACTTATTAAGCATAAGGAATGGTGAAAAGTATTTTCTTTTTTTCTTGCATATACAAGTTTTAAGACACATAATTTTCTTTCTTTCTCACATTTAATACCTTCAGCGTTATTTTCCGTTTATTTTCACGCAAGTATGTCTCTTTTCGTAAGTCATATAAATTACCGATAAAAAAAAACCCGAGGTCATAATCAAGTATAGATTATTTTTTTTTATAAAACTTTAATGCAATTGAAAGCATTTAATAACAACAACCTTTTGCTTTTTAAAACTTTTATTTTGTAATCCTAAAATAGAAATGGCGTAGACTTATTAGCATAACAGATAGTGAATAATATTTTCTTTTTTACTTGTATAAAAAACTTTGAGACGTGTCACTTTTCTTTAAACTACCCTAATTTATTCAGCGTTAGTCTCCGTTTATTGTTACACAATTATATCTCTTTTAGTAAATTAAATATTTATTTACTGATAAAAAACGGAAGTCAAAATCAAATATAGTTGTTTTTAAAATTGATTTAGATATACAGAGTAATTAAAAGAATTAACAACAACGTTTTTATTTTTATTTTAATCTTTCATTTGTTTCAAGCAATCAGATATAAACTGATAATCAATAGACAGGAAAAACAATTGTTTAATTACATTAGAAATCTCGCATACCTTGACTGTCGCGTGCCGGCATAGATCAGAAGGATTAGGGCAATTAATTACCTTGTGTGACACCGCGTCACTCCAGACTGGGAGAGATGTCGCTAATACAATAAACAAAAGGTAACGGATTTACGCGGAAGTCGGAGGGAATACTCCCAAATTTCTCCGAGAATTTAGGGAGTGATGTCGGAGTTTCCTGGTGTCACACCAGGAAAAAACTCGGTGTATGGAGTTTGGGATGGCTTTCGCGATAATTGTACTGTACAATTATAAAGTAAATAAAAACTTCTTTCAAAATTAACAAGATAGTAACCCATTGAATCACATGTAAGAGATACTGTCTGATAATACATATTTACATGTATTAATCTAAGGCTGTTCCTAATTTTTTGGGTGGGAGACACTTAAACTAATTAAATATGGATGGTTGTATTTTTCTCAAAATTTTAAAAGAATCATACACATGTAATCTAAAATTTGCTTTAATAGGTGATCAGGGTCTTAAAACATGCTCCCAATGTATCTAATTCTGGAACAGCCATTCTACATTTATGAACATACAATCCAGATAGTAATGCTACCTCATCTATTGAGAAATTTCCTAAGTTTTGTTTAAAAAATAGAAATGTGATGTATTACTAGAATTATTGATTTGTGATATACTATAAAATAAAATATCATTGTAAGAAATACATATCAAAAGTATAAGTCTTGTAACCAGAACAATGATACATAAATACTTACAATTTTAACATTTAGTTCAGAGGTACCATTGTCAGCCAACTCATCTTCAAATAACAACATATCTTCATAAAACATAATCTTATCTCTTTTTTTAAGTTTTTCTAAATCTATTCTCTCTGTTGTTGGCTCTACCTTTAAATAAAAAATGAAAGAGGTATTTTTATATATGGAGTGCAAAAATTGATATTCTAACCTATTCTAATTTAACTCAGATCAACTTAAACCTCTTTGGTTTCATCAGCACACTGCATATCCCCATCTGTAATCCAAGTAGAGATCTGAATCTTGACGCAGCAATTACACAAAAAACACAAATGGCAGGTAAGTAAAATTGGATCCTATTTCCATGAAGGATTAATGTTGAAATTTCTTTTAATTCTGAGAAGTTTTTACATTAAACTCACACCTTAGTTTTGAATGTAGTTCGGTTACTTGTCTACATTACTATTACATCAACAATGCTAATACTGCACATATAAATCAGTGGCGGATCCAGAACTTTTCCTAAGGGGGGCCCGCTCCAGTCATGCTTCAATGATTCCCTATATAATCAACCAAATTTTTCCCACAAAAGAGGGGGGCTCGGGCCCCCCAGCGCCCCCCCCCCCCCCCCCCATGGATCCGCTTATGTAAATTCCTTATTCTGTTAGCCTATCAGTGTTTTGTCAACAAGTCACCAACAGACATATGTAGGATTTTTGGAGACTAAAAACTAATTTCCAAAAAAAAACTTTACCATGAAACTAAATAAAATGTAATATTTTACATTCGGATTTTCGTTACCTTTAACTGAATTTCATTCGTACCAAACAGTGAGCCTTTATAATCTGTTGTGTATGTCCAATCAAATGGCTTTATTACATCTTTGATATGTTCACAGTCTGACCTGAAAAGTAATAAATCCAGTCACATAAACATTATCAAAATCAAACAGCTCAAATACAATAGTTGATACAAATCTTAAGCTGAAATAATAATTTTACAAAATATTTCTTTTTTTTTGTTATCTGTTGTTATTCAAAATAAATGATAAGAAGACCTAATAAACTTTTTTCAGTACAAACTTTTAACTCTGGTGTATACAGTTTTATACAAGTTAGCCATTCTGTGATAGGGCGTTCTGGTACTGGTTCGTGTAAGAGCAACTTAAAGAAGTAATATCAAAATTACAATAAAAAATCAAACACCTAATTTATTCCCCAAATACGCCCTGAGCAAATGCATTAATTTTTAGCTGGACAAAATAGTTACTGACAGATCTCTTTTAGATCTGACACTTTCGTACCAATCAAAGGTACCATTAATTGATTAGCATGGCTTATAATTTTACCAAACTTGTTATGCCACACATTTTGTTTTCAGATGATATTGAGTTTTTTTTTATTGATTGTAATTGTGTTGATCAAACTTGATTTTTGGACTAAAAACCTCATCAGTTAATCTGTAAATGAAGATGATCTAGTAACAACCTTTCTCTCAAAGTAGAGCCAAACTTAACAATAACATACCTAGCCTGTCTCCAAGCATCAGATACAGCCACTTTGAGTAAATCGTTTCGAGGGTCCACCAATTTAAGAGCATCAAGGGCATTGAACTCCAAACCAAATCCTGCAGAATGTTCTAAACGTAGTAAGTTATCAGCAAACACCATCTCAGGGACCTGTGGGAGCTCCAATTGACTCTCGAATCTAAAATGACATTAAAGATATTCACCCAAAATTTAAATCTATAAATGAGTTAGTTTGAACACATTGAATAGAGTCAGGGACTGGAGCAACCATTTACAGTACTGTAACTTCATTATTTTTTTGTCTGAGTCAGAATTGGTTTTTTTTTAGTTTTTCAAAGCTATCCATTAAATCATTTTTGTTAAAATTTAACACTATAAAGTAATGGTTTGTCATCTACATGACCACAATTATTTTTTTTCAAATTGGGATCAGAATGTTTTTAAGGAAAAAAACATAACCCCCTTTCCCCCTTTTCAGTCTTTACTTTACGTTTCAATTGATGTAATTTGATATAGAGTTAATTTTCTTGCCATTTTGAAGGGGTAAATATAGACGATTTTTATATTTGACTTAATATCCAAATTGAAATATGCAGTACAAACAGGTACATGTATGACAAAAGATGGATCTTATATGAATCAAGAAAGGCCAAAATAAATCAAAATTGTTTTACAGTCTAGCAGTCAGTATGACATGTTGAATTTGGCTGATCTATGAAGGACTTAGTCCTCCACCATGGCAACTAAAGGGCAGTAACTCTTGATCAAATTGTGTTGATCTGAACCTTTCTATTGTTAACTTATACATGTATCCTGGTTTTCTTAATTTTAATAATAAAATATAAAATAGATAGCAAGTGCTATCTGTTTGTTGCTCATTTTACAAAATTCCTTCCAACTGTTTTAAGGTACAAAATGTTAAATTGCTATTACTTTTGTAGTTTTTTTTGTTTGCGAGTTGAATTTCCAATAATACAGTATATCAACCTTAGAAAAATCAATATCAGTGTAATATAACAATTTTTTTCAGCTTTTAAGGCTCATGACAATATGCATTGGTCTTCAATCTTAATTGACTAAGATAGTCAGTTTTCCTGACAAAGGCTGGTAGTTCTCTTCGGGTACTCTGACTTCCTCAGGCCACGGTTTTTTTATTTGTTGGTTTACGGATCCGCCGACCCGATTTTGCCGATTTTCAGAATAAAAATAAAATTGACTTTTCATGCTTTTTTATTCCCGCCGACCCTTATAAATGCATTATCCCTGAAAAATAATTAAAATTTTCCTTTATTATGAAATGAAATGCATTAATCATTAACAAAGTTGATAACACTTTCTGTTGTGAAAAATAAAACTTCCAATTTACGTTTCTAAAAATAGACAAAGAAATTATAACTGACCTTGAAATGTCTTTTGCGCAAATAATTTTGCGGAACGAAACCTGTGTTTAAAACCAATTACAAATTAGTTCGTTTCCCTTATTTGTCATCAGTCCGTAAGATGCATCATCTCAGAGAAATAGACTTGTCCAAATGTGGACAGGTGGAATACATCAATTAAAGTACTGAATATTAACAAATCATTTGAAATTTTCTTGTTTCATAGATAACAAAAAATATCGATCATTGGGATAAAAACCGGATTGCATGACAACTGATTAACCCGATATTGTCGTTTTTCCAGTGGACGAGTCTATTACGTTTTTCGACACGTGTGTTGAAACTTATTTTTGTACGACATTTTTATATTTTTTTTCTTTATCAGTTTTTGTGCTTGAAGATCATTATTCACCAAGTTTTCTGAGAGCTACGCGAATCTGTTTTTCTTGTTTGTGAAATGACGATTTAATTTCGTGTTTGTCCGTGCAACCCCCCTTTTTTACAGGAAATTATTAAACGATGTCATGCGATGTTCATGATCACTGATCAATAATATTTCATCGAACTTAATGTTAAGAAATGATGACAAAACAGCATATAAGATAAACATTTTGTTAGTAAGGTGAAATATATATTTATTTTTGCATATTTTTTCTGTTTTGAAAGATATTTTTTTCTTTTTTTTTCCGACCGACCGACCCGACTTTTTTATGCGAAAAATCCGTAAACCAACAAATTAAAAAACCGTGGCCTCACTAATAAAAAAAATGGCAAAGATAGAAAGAGATGTAGAAGACCAATAATCAATCCAAACTTGGCAGCATTCCTCATGTTACACACTGATTGATTGAGCTGTTTAATGTCACGTCAGCTCAAACATTCTATGTCAGTATTCACGCTGAATGGCAGCCCAGGCTTGTAAAATTGCTCTCGGGCCTGTAAAAATCATATCTACAGGCTATCAGAATCTAACTAAAAATTTTCAAAAATTGAGATCCGTGCCTGTGGATTTAGTAGTTCATCATGAAGACTGCTATGTTGTGGTGAGTTAACTTTTCACAGTGAATGGCTCAACTTTTTTAGTGTGTACTGCAGGTTTGTGTAAATTGTAATCATCTTCTGATCATTAGACATTACCTCTCTCTGTCTGGACCTTCCGATTTCAGAATGTGTGACTTTATAGACGTACAACGCCATGGTCCAAACTGGAATTTCTCTGTAACAGATCTAGCTTTAGCTGCAGTACTGTCACCTCCCATCATCCTGAAAAATATATGCATCTAAGAAAATTATAACCTAGCTTTTCAAAATAAGAAAACAAAATATTCATCGTATGTTATGGAAAATGGAGATCTTCTTTCACATAAACCAGGCCATAATAAATAATAGGTTTGTTTGCCCAAACGCTACCTACCCAGAAAAAAGCTGCCTACTCAAATTCTTTTATTGTCCTGATTTGAAGAAGTTTTTTTTTATCAAATAGGCATGAAGACTGATAAACATCTGATACTTCAATTTCATTTCTTGAAGAAAAAAAAAGAAAATGCCTACCTACCTACCCACTGTCTCTTGAAACCTTTGGGTAGGGTTTGGGCAAACCAAAATATTTTCAAGTGTGGCCCCACTACAAAAGATCTAACACAAGGCTGCTGCTAAAATTTATTTGCCTGAATCCGGGTCTGTTTGACCCAAATCTGACACATCTGTTTCTACACATGTTCTATACACATTATCACGAGTTGTCCGCCATTACTGGATATCAATAAAGTTCCCGTAAATTTTATACGTCATAATAGAAAATATCCGATACCACAATGGAAAAGTGATTGTTGTACGACGTCAAAAGTTCAAGCAGGACAGATTCTCAGGTCAGCAGGACAAAATTCCAAATACTAGTGATAAAATGTTTGTTCGCCACCTTTCAGGTTCACACCCCTGGGTAGGTTTAAACCCTTTTTTAAAGGTTTTGTGTTGAATAAAATTTTAATCATGCTTTAATAATGGGACGAAGTCCCCAATTACGGTAGAAAAATCAATAAAAAAAAAAAATTTCTGAATTTTTCATTCTACTAATCATGCTAATGAACTCAAAATCGTTAACTTTTTTTTTCAGATCTACTTGCTGTTCCAGTCTTGTTGCTTCCTGTTCTGGTCTTGTTGGCATGAGACTTTGAATAAAATGTATATTTATCAACATATCATCAAATATAGGAAGGAATTCAACACCCAATCATTTTCAATAATTGTTTGATATGATAAAAACGTTACCTGATTACAGCGTTTCTTTGTTTACATTGAATATGACGTCATAACGTAAATAACGTCACAATTAAATCCCTAACAACAGAACCAATATCAGAAACGTTACGGTATTTCCGTTTATCAACATGTTTGAATAAAAAAAAAATTAATACAGACTTCGTCCCCATTCCGTGACAGGTAATGCCTGCCTCATATTAAGTGTATTGCTATAAAATTTAAAAAAGAAGTGTTTTTTTTTTGTTTTTTTAAACCTTGTCATTTTTGTGATACATGGTTGAGCTTTCGACCCAGAGAAGCTGATATTCATTTTTATCAATATCACCAGCACACTTTGACAAAAAATATGGCTGTGTTTAAATAAACATAAGATTCTTGGCATAAATTTGTCAAGAAGATCATGTATCATGACAGTGTGTACCTGATCATAAAAAAAAATTAACTTTTTACATGTTTGCCATAAACTGGTTTCTGTAAATGTCGTTTTGTTTTTATTGTTTAAGTTTAAGATCCATCACTGTAGTATACTAGATTTATGATATGAATTCGATTAGAATTTTAAAATTTCATATTCATATCAATTAATACTAGATATAAAGGAATAAAAAAGTTATCAAGAGTTTTGCGACATCTTTTGCGGAATAATGTGCAAAACGAATTACCTGTAATTTAAACAAGTAATAGCTTTTCTAAAAAGCTAGCCGTCTCTTTGCTTATGGAATATCATGAAAGTTGGGAATTAAGTATTTTCACTTTGTAGATTGATTCATGCCGAATGCCTTGTTTACATTGTAGCGGATTACAAAATGAAAAAAGACTTAAATTGTAAAAATATTCAATTTCAGTACTCCATGACCCAAGTTACAACAAAATATATAATTTTATTTACCAGTATACGTTATTTTATTTGGTGGCATGCAGTCCAATATTATGGTTATCTTTCTTGTTTAACATCTCACCCCATATTTTAGTGATTATGTAATATGAAGAAGGCGCTACCTTAAATGCCAGCTTTGATACCAACACTATTTCCTATATACTGATTGTTTGTTGGTTGCTAAAAGTCTAGTGGCAAATATTTCATGCATGTTCAGGACGAATGTCCTACATATAATTTTTGTCTAAAATAAAAAGTAATAAAAAGTTCAGAGGGAAAATGCTTAGGGAATGATCATTGAATTTCAAAGGGCAGGAGGGAGTATGATATTTTTCAAGTCCAAATAATTATGACGTCTTGAAAGGCTATTATAATATTATTTTCTTTGACACGTCCCTGGAAGGCGTCAAAGCAAAAATTTAAAATAGCCTTCCTAGAAGTCAAGAATATTTGGACCAGTATTTTTCTATTTTATTGATTTTGTATTATACATTGTCCGTTTCGTGTATGTTCAGCTAGCTATAAAACCAGGTTCAATCCACCATTTTCTACATTAAAAGATGCCTGTACCATGTGTACCAAGTCAGGAATATGACAGTTGTTATCCATTCGTTTGATGTGTTTGGACTTTTGATTTTGCCTTTTGATTTTGGACTTTCCTTTTTGAATTTTCCTCGGAGTTCAGTATTTTTGTGTTTTTACTTTTCACATGTTTTTGTTAATATGCTTTTTGATTGCGTTAAGCCATTTCAATTGATATTCTATAGTGTGTCTTTCTATGTTGTGATGTTACACTATTGCTTAAAATTAGGGTGAAGTTTTGGTACCATTAAAACATTTGAACCCGCTGCATTTGTATGCAGCTGTCCTAAGCCAGGAATCTGTTGTTCATTGCCCGTTGTCCGCATTTGTTGATGTGGTTCATAAGTATTTTTCGTTTCTCATTTTTTTTTATAAAGATTAGACTGCTGGTTTTCTTCTTGAATTGTTTTACACTAGTCATTTTAGGATTGGACCCTTTAAAGCTTGCTGTTCGGTGTGAGCCACAGCTCCGTGTTGTAGGTCGTACTTGGACCTATAACAGTTAACTGTTTACAAATTGTGACTAGGCTTTGATGGAGAGTTGTTCTTGTCTTTTTACAGTATATACTCACAGTAACTGAGATCACCAATGATTTTGAGTGGGGATCGTGTTGCCCAGTCTGTAGTTTTCTAGTATTGCTGTGTATTTTGTATACTGTTGTTTGTCTTTTGATTGTTGTTGGTCCTTTTTTTGTTGCCATTGAGTTGTCAGTTTGACATTGATTTATGAGTTTGAATATCTCTTTGATATCGTCCATCTCTCTTTTACTGGAAGCTAAGTTAAAGTAAATAACGACTAAATCAAAGAAATTTTGTTCATCTTAACTTTCCATATACACATGTATACTGCCACTTCCCAGTGCAGGGGCGGATCCAGCCATTTAAAAAAAGGGGGTCCCAACCCAGAGTAAAGGGGGGTTCCAGCTATATGCTCCCATTCAAATGCATTGATCGGCCAAAAAAAAAGGGGGGTTCCAACCCCGGACCCCCCCCCCCTGGATCCGCCAATGCAGTGCCAACCTGAATAATTCACGGTTGGAAAAGCCAAATAAAAAAATTATTCCGAACTCCAAGGAAAATTCAAAACGGAAAATCCCATATCAAATGGGAAAACCAAAAAGCCCAAAACACATCTAACGAATGGATATCAACTGTCATATATTCCTGACTTTGTACAGACATTTCCTTATGTAAAAAAGTATGCATTAAACTTGGATTTACAGCTAGCTAAACCTCTTACTTCAAGTTATGACAGTCGCATAACATTACATTATATTAACCACAATGTCATTAATTACAATATTTATAAGACAAAGTTTTCATCTCAGTCGAAGTCACTGCCAATTTGAACATGTTATATTCTTGATAAGATTAAGCTGTGCCAGTGTTTGTTATTTACTTTTTTATACCATTTTTTAATTCGTTTTGCCCATCATTATCTATTCTTTGTAGAGTTAGCACCTCATTATTCTCTATTCCTTATTTGTTTTGGGCCATTTTTCTCTTTTCTGTTATGTTTTGTCCATTTTCTCTATTCTGTAAACCCTATCAACACCTTCTCTAATTCGTTCAAATTATAATTTGTACAGGGTTTTTGTACAATTTATAAGTTTTTTGACACATACCTTTTTGCACCAGGTTTAATTATCTTTGAATAATTTTTAATAATGTCTTGAATTTAAATTTATATACTTCAACTGCAACCCAACGATTAGGGCTTCTCCTCTTATTATCAAACTGGAAATAAGGATATTGAATGGTTCAAATTAAAATTTTATTTTTCTCCTCATAACAAACATGCCAAAATCGTGTCCATAAAATTTGTATTTTCAAAATTCGTTTTGTAGAATCAAACATGAAATTTATAACTACTTGCACTTTTCAGAATATCAACAAAGTGTGATTTGTGGAGTGACAAGTGGAGATCAATATAAATAAACAGTAGCTTATAATAATATTGAACGATTTGGTAAAATCCGAAAAGTTGACATTAATATAGTCTAGCTATGAATGTTTATTTGTGAACGACAAATAATGGATACTTGAACGGAGCAAAATCCTGGTTTTGTTTTGACTCTCATTTTTAGATGATCATGGCATTCCAAAATGGATTTCTTAAAAGAAAAGTAGACCGGGAAATAAATGTAATTACATTAATATATTTTGAATATTCTACATGCACACATTTACACAAAATATGCAAATACACATTCATGTTCATTCGTCCTGAATACACTTTATCGCTATTTGTCCGCCATTACTGGATATCACAAAGGTTCCCGTAAAATTTTGACGTCATAAAACAAAATATCTGACGCTACAATAGAAAAGTGATTGTTGTATGTGTCAAAAGTTCAAGCGGCCGGGTCAGCTGGGATTAGCGTTAATGTGTATATGCATGAAATATTTGCCACTGGACGTTAAGCAAACAACATCATTCATGAGTATTGATAATCTCTTTTGGGATTCTGTGACTTTCTGATTAGGTCTCTTAACTGACTGATCATGATGATGATGATGAATGTCTGCTTAACGTCTAGTCCAAATAATTACGATGTCTTGAAGGCTCTTTTATTTTCTGCTTTGAAGTCACTGTAACCGAAGGCTTCAAAGCAAAAAATAAAAATGGCTTCTCTCAACATGTTTCAAGATGTCATAATATTGATTGAACTACTCTTAAAACAGAAATTGGAAACATGTCTATAAAGATTTTGCTACATGTATACATTAATGGTTATTTAAGCCTCATTGGCTGTATGAAATGATCTCTCTTTTCAATCTGTCTCGCTTGTCCTCTGGGAGTGCAATACACAATTTATCAGACATAGTACATGTAATAAGGAGGTAACGTGTATGTTGAATTGTGTAATGCATTTTTGTTTAATTTGAGAGAGGAGTTGAATAGATTTTATAAAGTTTTTTAGAATCAAAAATTAATATATCCACCACAATTATCAATCCTATACTTGAGGAAATGACTGTTCATTAAATATTTAACAATTAACCTTGGTTTGTTGTCTTCTTATAACTCAGAAGTGAAATGAAAATATGGTTATAATTGTTTAGATGTTTACAAGAGGGTCTCGAAGATTCCTTAATGTTTAGATATAAATACATCACCACACACATCATCATTTGATTTGAGCTTATTATTCTTGCTCTTTCTTTGTCTTTTAAACTTCTATGATTTTCTGTCTGTTTAAAATAAATATTGAAATAAGATGCATTTCTATAGTCATGATACAAGGTTCAAGGTTTGCTGTATTGGCCCCCTCGGAGAATCTATACCAGTGCCAATACAGAAACAGCCAGTTCATAAATGATCCTTTATTTTTAAACTTTTTCAATATCATGAATATAGACTTGTTCTGAATGCTGTAATACATACATCAAATGTGAATGTAGGGCCAACAGATTCAATATGGGCTGGCAATGAATCCTGAATTACATGCACAGTATATGTTTACATGTAATTCTGGATTCATTGCCAGTCCGTATTGGAAATATTGGACCAGGCTGAAAAGCAAAATAGATCACATGATTTATATGACCAGGACGACATCACCAGTATGACACATGTTGTTTTGGTAGTTTAAGGGCTGTTTTAATTGTATTATTTAATAATACACGTACATTGTATTGTATTGTATGTACATCAATGTACTTGTATGTTGAAAATGAAAAATTACGATCTAGAAGACTTCTGAATCTTATTCAGTTATTTTAAAACCAGAGTTTAGTTTGATTAAACATAAATTATTTAATTTGCATTTGACAAACACAAGTTGGATCAGACATAAGTCAACTAAAAAATGTATATTGAGAGATTGGTATGTTGTATAGGCCCTTTTATAACCGTTGAAGACTACATTGTATATACTGACCTATAGCATGTACATGTTTAGGTTGTATTAATGTGTAGTTGGTATTCTTTTTAATTTCAGAATGTCAGTAGACAAACATTTGAGAGAAGTTTACAAGTTACTCCAGAGTTAATAGATAGACTGGGGTTAGAGAAAGAACTTGAGGTAAATATTATATGACCATATTTTCTTAAGGGTCAGACTTTTTTTTCTGTATTTTCTTTAAATGATACAGAAAATCTATGGAAAAACTCAAGATTGTGTTTCAGAAGGTTTGAAAGATTTTATCCTTTATATTCAATATAGGTAAGTACATCTACATTTGTACATTTTTTTTTTTACATTGCTGAATATATAAGAAGATTTCTGAACATATTTGCTGAAGGATCTTTAAAAAGACAATGATCTCAGACATTTTCTTATTCATTTATTTATATTTCCAGGGCCACCATGGTTGTGTTAATTGTTTGGAATGGAACGAGAAAGGAACGTAAGTGCATTATCTTTTTATAAATATGCTTCGTCATGTAAAAAATTGCATTGTTTCATGAAAAATTAATTTTAAAATTAAAAAAATATTTACAAATTATATAAATGTATTGGGTAAGTATCATTATAATGCGTTAATACCTTGCATTTTATTTATATGTCAAGAAGTGAAAGTAGTAACAACTTTCAACTTTATTTGATCCCTCAGACAACTATCCATACGTGTAACAATGTCCCTGTCTTATACCCCAAATTATATGTTAAGAATTAAAAAAGAAATTGTCTTATAGAGTTATACTCCAAATCTTTAGTAATACCTTCAATATTTATAGTAGATCAGTATTTTATAATCTGGTTAGCTAAGTTTTGTACTGGCTTTAACATATATTGCATGGTGCTTGAACAAATATGAAAATAAACAGATGTACTGGTATGTTTGCCAATAGGCTATCCGCCAATTCCCGTAATTGACCTTGTATTTAGAGATCCCTTTTTTAGTTGTCTCCTTTTTGAGGGACATTGATTTTTATTTACAATGGAGAGAAAGCAGAAAGAACAAATTTACCTGTGTGTAATGTGAATAATCTGTTAGGTTTTCAAATCTTTTAATTACATTTTAAAATTTGTTGTTAAACTAAATATTTTTGACGTCAGAAAATATTTTTCATGAAAAATTAGTTAAACCGATGATAAATCAATTTCAAATCATCATGCTTTGCATTTAGCAAAACCCAATTTTGTCCAGTACGGAACCAGTCTACGTTGACAAAGGGAAGTAATTTGTTTAAAAAGTGTGTAATAATAGAATCAAATCTGTAATTGGCAAATGGACTATTAGACAACTATCCACTCAAGATCAATGATTGAAGATATTGACTTGATATTTGTTATATATTTAATTTGACGCCATGACAAGTTATAGATGAAGTAAAAATTTTGTTCCAATTTTAAAAAGTTTTAACCGGTAGGGACTATGTATTGCCACTAAGTTATTATAAGAGGAATCTGTCATTATTGAAATAGTATTTTTGTACTTCAGGTTATTAGCCAGTGGTTCAGATGATGTCCAAATTATTATATGGGATCCATTTCATCATAAAAGTTTGACAACACTACGAACTAGACATGAAGGAAATATCTTCTCTGTTAAGGTAAACTTCTCTTAATGACATTAAACAGTTCAAATTCTTCTGCACCAGATATACATTTTTAGAATTAAAGTCTCTTCAGTGATCCATTAAGCAAAATTTACAAAAAAAAGGCAAAGCCTCATAGAACTTAAAGAGCTGATATACTGTATAATTGAAAAAGACAAAAAGAATAGCCAAACAGAGACAAGGTATCAAAGCTACACATGCATGACATGAGGGAGATAAACTCACAAAAGTTTTATTGATTTATTAATTTATAAATTTGACTCATATAATTATACTGATTACTGTTAATCTGTTATTTATTTTGTTGCATTTAATTTTTGAATTTTTTGAAACCTCTGAGAATTAATAAGGCATCTGGTTTCAGTTTATATAGTATTGTACGTCTTTTTTTCAGAAAATTATGTCAATTACCATATGGTAAAAGTTAAATTATTTAATGCCAATAAAGGCGCAAGCAAGGGCTGTATAGCCAGTCAAGGTCGCTAAAAACTTCCATTTGTTGTTTTGTCAGAGTATTTTTTTTCTTCACAATTTACCAAAGCATCTAAATATAAACTTCTGGAATGTAAATCTATTTTTTCAGTTTCTGCCAAATTCTAATGATTCCATACTTGTATCCGGTGCAGCTGATTGTAAAATCCATGTACATGATCTCAATCAAGAGGAGACGACTCATGACTTTGGTTGTCATAGCGGCAGAGTAAAACGTCTGGCTGTAGCTCCTAATGTGCCATTTATGTTCTGGAGTGCTGCTGAAGATGGTGCTATCATGTAAGTTATTAAGGGGAGATAATTCATTACATTGGTTGTCAAAACAACAGAGTTAAACGTCTGGCTGTAGCTTCTAATGTGCCATTTATATTCTGGAGTGCTGGTGAAGATGGCGCTGTCATGTAAGTTATTAAGGGGAGATAATTCATTACATTGGTTGTCATAGCAACAGAGTTAAACGTCTGGCTGTAGCTCCTAATGTGCCATTTATGTTCTGGAGTGCTGGTTAAGATGGCGCTATCATGTAAGTTAGTAAGAGGAGATAATTTATCAGATAGGTTGTCATAGCAGTAGATTATAATGTCTAATTACAGCTGAAGATGGGGCTTTCATGTAAATTATTAAAGGGATGATTCTGATTACCAAAGTATAATTATTTACTTGAATGTAGTTTTATTCTGCGATGCCATCTTAGTAACATGATACAGGCATATTAGATGATGGCAACTCATAATTTGGTTATCATTCAGAAAAACTGAAATCTGTTGCCAAGGCTCTTAATGATCTTTGAGCTTTTGAGCTTTTGTTGTTTATACTAACCTTTAAGTTAAATAGGGTATACATCTCATGATTTTTGTTGTAATAATTGAGACAGAACAAAAGTATTCATCAGTTATTTGAAATTGTAAAAGTACTTCATATTTATTTTTTTCTACAAATGTATACATTCTATATGATGAATAAGTCCAAATACATTGATCTTTTGTAGGCAACATGATTTACGAACTCCTGAAACCAGTAAAACCAACCCTAAAAATGTCCTGATTAATCTGAACGCCCACATGGGTGGTAATGCTGAAGCCAAATGTATAGCCATAAACCCTGTCAGACCAGAACAGATAGCTGTAGGAGCTAACGATCCATATGTACGACTGTATGATCGTAGAAAATTAACTTGTAAAGCCATGAAAATGCCAGAGGAAACCAATGGAAGGTTTGTGAGCCATTTTGTTTTAGTTTAGATTTTTTTTAGCTCACCTGGCCCGAAGGGCCAAGTGAGCTTTTCTCATCACTTGGCGTCCATCGTCCGTCGTCCGTCGTCGTCGTCCGTCGTCGTTAACTTTTACAAAAATCTTCTCCTCTGAAACTACTGGGCCAAATCAAACCAAACTTGGCCACAATCATCATTGGGGTATCTAGTTTAAAAAATGTGTGGCGTGACCCAGTCAACCAACCAAGATGGCCGCCACGGCTAAAAATAGAACATAGGGGTAAAATGCAGTTTTTGGCTTATAACTCAAAAACCAAAGCATTTAGAGCAAATCTGACATGGGGTAAAAATGTTTATCAGGTCAAGATCTATCTGCCCTGAAATTTTCAGATGAATCGGTCAATCGGTTGTTGGGTTGCTGCCCCTGAATTGGTAATTTTGAGGAAATTTTGCTGTTTTTGGTTATTATCTTGAATATTATTATAGATAGAGATAAACTGTAAACATCAATAATGTTCAGCAAAGTAAGATCTACAAATAAGTCAACATGACCAAAATGGTCAGTTGACCCGTTTAGGAGTTATTGCCCTTTATAGTCAATTTTAACCATTTTTCATAAATTAAATTAATCTTTTACAAAAATCTTCTCCTCTGAAACTACTGGGCCAAATTAATCCAAACTTGGCCACAATCATCTTTGGGGTATCTTGTTTAAAAAATGTGTGGCGTGACCTGGTCAACCAACCAAGATGGCCGCCACCGTTAAAAATAGAACATAGGGGTAAAATGCAGTTTTTGGCTTATAACTCAAAAACCAAAGCATTTTGAGGAAATGTGACATGGAATAAAAATGTTTATCAGGTCAAGATCTATTTGCCCTGAAATTTTCAGATGAATCGGTCAATCGGTTGTTGGTTGCTGCCCCTGAATTGGTAATTTTGAGGAAATTTTGCTGTTTTTGGTTATTATCTTGAATATTATTATAGATAGAGATAAATTGTAAACAGCAATAATGTTCAGCAAAGTAAGATCTACAAATAAGTCAACATGACCAAAATGGTCAGTTGACCCCTTTAGGAGTTATTGCCCTTTATAGTCAATCTTTAACCATTTTTCATAAATCTAAGTAATCTTTTACAAAATCTCCACTGAAACTACTAGGCCACAATCATCTTTGGGGTATCTAGTTTGAAAAATGTGTCCGATGACCTGGCCATTCAACCAAGATGGCCACCACGGCTAAAAATAGAACATAGGGGTAAAATGCAGTTTTTGGCTTATAACTATGAATTCAAAGCATCTAGAGCAAATCTGACAAGAAGTTAAATTGTTAATCAAGTCAATATCTATCTGCCCTGAATTTTTCAGATGAATTGGACAACTGGTTGTTGGGTTGCTGCCCTCCAATTGGTAATTTTTAAAGAAATTTTGCCGTTTTTGGTTATCTTGAATACTATTATAGATAGCGATAAACTGTAAACAGCAATAATGTTCAGCAAAGTAAGATCTACAAATAAGACAACATGACCTAAATGGTCAATTGACCCCTTAAGGAGTTATTGCCCTTTATAGTCAATTTTTAACAATTTTCATTAATTTGGTAAATATATGTAAATTTTTACCAAATATAGTTCTCTGTTACTAATGGGCAAAGTTCATTATAGATATAATTGTAAGAAGCAAAATCGTTCAGTAAAGTAAGAACTTCAAACACATCACCATCACCAAAATACAATTTTGTCATGAATCCATTTGTGTCCTTTGTTTAATATGCACATAGACCAAGGTGAGCGACACAGGCTCTTTAGAGCCTCTAGTTTATATTTTGAAATAAAGGAAGATAAACCCATATTCTAAATGCAGTTTTTATGAAGAAACCAGCAATCACCCTGTTTCATAGTCAATCATCTAATACCAGCAAGAGAGATTTCTGCTTGAATTATATTGTGTGTGACAGTACTAGTTAAGGATGTACTTAGATGATCTTAGGTAAAATAAAATAAATCAAGAATCCAAAATTAATACTTTAAGCTTGACGAGTATTAGTTAGGGATCAAAATAAGCTAACAATATTGATAGGTCATAGGGCTACTTTTCGAGATATTTGATTTATAAAATAAGGCGGGAAAAGGCTGACTAGGACTTTTACATTATATTTGCATTGGTATCATTTGGGTCTCAAATCAACAGAAAAAAAATCAAGAATCTGCTTGAATTTTGTCAAATGACCTTTTAAGAGCTGTTAAGTCTTATGTTAAAAGATAAATAGGTGTTATGGGGCAAAATATTTTACCTTGTATCGTATGGAAAATCACCGAGGAGTTCGAACATTTGACACTTATTCCAAAACCTCACCTTAGTACATCCTTAAGCATTGTGTGTTATTGATTTTGCTGATTACTGACAGATAGTGACATACTCTTTTTTTTTAAAAACAAGACATATACCTTTGCCAATTATCAGAAAGGTAATTAGTGTATATTTACCGATACGTTAATCTTCTATTCCAGAACTTTATGGGACAGTCCGTCTAATTCTATACAGTATCATCCAGATGATTTTGCAATGCAGCAAGACTCTGTCCATTATTTTATAGCAGGTTAGCTGTACTGTACAATTGTAATGATAAAATCCACAAAAATAATTCTTATAAACTCCTGAATATTTGTTAGCAAATATTGTGCCAGGATACATTTTGCAAAAAAAATAAAGTCTTCCCATTAATTTTTGATAACATTATTTATGTGCCCATTTCTTGAAATCACAATTGTAAATGTAACGTTCAACAATCACAATAAAAAATGCAATTAAACATTTCTGTATTTACATGGATAAAAATTCTTGTCCAATATGTAACAATTACATTATTTTTTATTTTATAAGGCCACCTACCACAGAAACAGAAAGACTACAAGAAAAGATACAGAACCTTAGCGTCCACCTACCTGACATTTAGTCCTGATGGAACGGAGTTATTGGTCAATCTGGGCGGAGAACAGATCTATTTATTTGATGTCAACTCACAGAGAAAAGCTGAGAAGTTTGACATATCAATGATTCTAGCTCAAAATGGAGTTGCTAAAGGTTTGTATTTTTAGTAGATATTTGGATGCCATAATCATTATTATAAAAACAATATTAGCACTTTGAAAAAAAAAGATTTATCTGTTTGTTAAAAAGATGAAATGATAAACATTTATTATGATTGTTTGTTAAGTTTCCTTATAATTTTACCATATTTCAGGCAAACTTCCTCATTTCTCGCCATGTTCAATGTTGACAAAGTACTACAGAATTTACCTACACAAATGTTTTACAGGCTGTGAAATACAAACAATGAACACCAGACAGATTTAATTGTCCCTGTACTTTACTGATTATATACCTCTACAATATAAAAACTCCAAAACTAGTACATGTATAATGCAAAATTACATCAAAATGACAAATGTTTCAATAGTTTTGTTTTTCCTTGGTTGCATTTTGCTTTTAAAAGATATATAGGAATGATTATTTCACTGTATATCTATCATGGATAGTAGTTTAACTATTCAGAAATATTTGCCAGTCATTTGCTCACCCTGACATACATCAGATACATAAAGGACTTGTTTTAGTTTTGCTGTAGTTCAACATCTAATTTGCCTTTCAGAATCAAAAGGACTATGGGTAATCTTATCATTTGTACATCAAAATTAAAATAACATCATGTCATTGGTTCAATTTCCATTGTTTAGAACATTTTTAACCAATCCCAAGGTTTTGGTGTACACATTTGAAAATATTATAGAGAATGCATTAGATTCTGCAAAGACCAATGATCAACTACATGTAATATTCTGTGAGATATGTCACATGGTAACTTTTTGTCAGATTTTGATTTTCCACATTTTTTTTGTGTCTGTCTACAGAAGCAGCTTGCACAAATGGATTTAGTCTACATAAAAATGGTACAACGAATGGGGTCGCTAATGGTGTACAGGCTGCTGCCGCGGCTGTGATGAAGGCAGAATTAGAAGTGGATGCTAAATATAGATCTGTTAAAAGGTAACAATTAAATTTCCAGAAAAACATTAAAAAAAAAAATAGAGATTCATTTTTAACAAAAGTCTTTTTGATATTGTAATGTCAGCTTAAATATTTTAACGTTTAGGGGCCTCCGCGGGTCTAAATTTTTTTTTTTTTATTTAATATAGGATTTCTCTATATTTTTCTATAAATGAACTCTATCTTATACTTAATAAAAAAAATGAAATAAAAAAATGGGGTCACCGTTCATTTATGCTCACAATCTGCCTTCAAATACATTTTTGTTAATGTCCTTTTTATACGACCGCAAAAATTGAAAATTTTTTGGTCGTATATTGTTTTCTGTTAGGAGAAATAGCGGTAATATCGAAATAAAAAAAGAACTAAATTACAGAAATCGCTTAAATTTTACAATTATTTAGTTTATGTACAGCTTATTCGAAAACAATAATAAAAAAATATAGGTCACCGATGAGTTAAAATAGATATTTCAATTTTAATGCCAAAAAAAAAGGCATTTTTGCACCAAAGGGAGATAATTTGGAGCTTTTTCAATGATATCTACATTTTAAAAGTAACCTGGGGCCCACACGGATTGATTTTTTGGAATGATTTTTGTACCATATGATAGAGTAACAACTACTTAAGGTAATAAATAAAATTTGTAATGAAAATTAATGTTTAATTTTTTTCTGAAAATCTTATACCCGCAAGCCCCCTTAAACGTTGATTTTTCTTAAAAAAAAAAAAAAAATTAAAAACCTTTTATATGAGTTTTATAACTGTGTAATGATGATGATTACTGTAAACCAATTTATTTTCACAAGTGATTTATTTTCACGGGTATCGCAAGTTTGAAAATAACGCTTATAAAAATTGTTACAAATACGTAAAACTTTTCCTTATTCAAATACATCATGAAAATCTGGAAATCAGGGAACTTTGATGGCCGGGAAGGGAGGTGAGGTTGAAAGAGCTAAAAGATAAATAAAGTATCCTCAGAAATAAGTTTGTTTACAGTATAAAAAATTGTATATTTTAAAGTGTAAGAATCATGGTTGGTTGCTTATAATATTTTTTTTTTATATTTTTTTTAATCAGTGTTATAGATTTGAAGAAATGTTTTATTGATTTTAGGCACAAACTGGATAATAAAGGCTTACCACAGGGTGTGGAGTTACTTAAGAAGAAGGCTAACAATTATTTTGAAAAAGAACATTATTCTAAGGCTATTTATTTATATAACCAAGCCATAGCTAGATCTTCTAATTCATCTGTGTTGTTTGGGAATAGGGCAGCAGCTTACATGAAAAGAAAATGGTAGGTTGCTTTTGTAATGACTTTACTTAAATGGCACATTTTGAAATTGAAAGGCCATTTACGGCTCCTGTTTTGTATATTTGAAGATTTTTATTAGCAAAATCATTTTAGATGAGGCAAGAGCCATATTTGTTCTCCAGTATTAATAGTTTTCCTGCTGAAGGTCACAGGTTTCTGCAGGCACTCGGTGGCTATCAGGATAAAAACATAAGTGCTGAAAACAGTGTTTAAAACACAACAATATACCAAACAATTTTCAGTTCATACATATTTACCAACTAGTCTATTTGTGCAAAAATCTTATGAGTTTGTTAGACAGCTAAAGGCATTTGTAGATTTAAACTTTTAAAGTTTAATTCTGATCGGTTAAAATTGTAATCTATTGACCTTGTATATTTCAGGGATGGTGATTTATATGCAGCATTAAGAGATTGTCATAGTGCTTTACAATTAGATCCAAACCATTTAAAAGCTCACTTTCGATTGGCTAGATGTTTGTATGAGTTGTCATGGCCACAGGAAGCTTATGATTGTTTACAACAATTTAAAAATAAGTTTCCAGACTATGCAAAAAGTAACGCTTGTGAAGCTTTAGACAAAGATATTAAAGCAGCCATTAGCTCCAATGCAGGTAAGTAATAGAGTTTCAGGAAGGCCTGGATGGGGTTTACAGAATGGAGGAAAATGGGGAAAAAATAAAGAAAAGAAAATATGGATAAAACACAATAAAGAATAGTGAAACATGTCTTAGAGATTTAAGAATGAAGAAATGAAAAATTTGGTTCCTCAAGTAATTTTTTCTCTGACTTCATAATTTTGAAAAATGTTTTTTTGTCTTGCAAGAAAAAATGCAAGAGGCAGAAACATTTTCATTACTGGTATACAAAAAATTGAGGAGATACCTGAATAAAATAAAAATATAAATAAATATTTACTATAAAGTAGAAGACAGGCTGACAACTCCTAAAAGAGGAACAACAATCATCAAAACATATATCTTTCATCTACTTGGAATCTGGGTATATAATTTATTGTCTCAATGGCAATCATAGCACATATCCTTATTTTCTTAAATGACACTGTCATGTTTTCCTGTATTCAATTGATTGATAAAACGAACTAATTCTAAAATGATCATGTAAATGCAATTACCATTATGAAATGAGACATCAAATATAGTATTTGAAGAATTGTCCCTTAATGATCTTCTTGACATAATTCTGTTAAAAAAAGTCTATGATTTTTTTTGGAACAATAGATGATAAAGATCCAGATAATGCTGTAGATCCACAAGCTGCTATGAGAAAGAAGTCCTTCCCAATATCTGACCAGGAGAAGTTATGGCGGGAAGCAGCCTTTGACCATGAGTCCAGGTTCTGTGGGCATTGCAATACAACTACAGATATAAAAGAAGCTAATTATTTTGGAAGGTAAAATTTAGTTGAATTTACTTTAATAAGAACGACATGCTTGCAGTAATTAGAGTAGATACTGTATAGTCTGGTAATTTCATACGTCTGTTTAGCCTTTGCATTTACTTCATGTAACAATATACATGAATGTGAGTAATGCGACTGGGTGACTATCACTATAATATGAATTCTCATTCTTTAGCCGAACAGTTTTATCATATTCACATAATTCAATTTATTGTGAGCTGCTTCATATTCTGGACGCCAGTCTTTGCTCCTTTCTAATAAAATCCACATAAGAGCCTTCGGCTGTTGTCTGCTCTATGGTTGAGTTGTTGTCTCTTTGACACAATCTCAATATTTAATCTGGTATTATTTTTTTTATTCTGTAAAGTTACAATAATAAATTCATGGAATAAGTTCAAAATTTACAGTAATTTGATCTTGATTTAAATCATTAGCCAACTGTAAAATTAATTGAAGTAAGATAAGGATGGTGAATTGGAGATAAATAGCATGGATAATAGTGCTTTTGAGATTATTGGAAGATATATTAACAAACAAATTTAAATATAGATATATACATAATGATAATTTAAGAGCTTTTTTTTGGTTTTGTCATATATAACTTATACCAAAATCAAAACCAATCAAAGCTCTCTCTTTATATTGCAGAAAAAATGTTTCAAATATTATCTATAAATTTAAAGGGACCTCTCTTCAAAACCTGTAAGATATAAATTAAACACAGTGACTGTAAATTCAGAAATTTTGCAATGTTTTATTATTGTAAAAAATCACATCATGAAAGGTTTTGCAAAGAACAAAATTCATATTTTGGTAGCCATTTTTGTCGAGCCTGCGATTTTTGTCGCAGAAAGCTCGACATAGGAAGACCTTGATGCTTCATACTTTGTATATAGATGCCTCATATTACGAAGTTAATGTCAGTCACATGTCCAATGTCCTTGACCTCATTTTCATGGTTCAGTGACTACTTGTAAAAAAAGTTTGTAATGTTAAATTCTCTCTCATAAGTAATAGGACAACTATATTTGGTATGTGCATACCTTGCAAGGTCCTCATCCCTGCCAGACAGTTTACATTTGACCTCGATCTCATTTCATGGATCAGTGAACAAGGTTAAGTTTTGTTGGTCAAGTCCATATCTCAGATACTTTAAGCAATAGGGCTAGTATATTTGATGTATGGAAGGACTGTAAGGTGTACATGTCCAACTGGCAGGTGTCATCTGACCTTGACCTCATTTTCATGGTTCAGTGGTAATAGTTAGGTTTTTGTGTTTTTGTCTGTTTTTCTTATACTATATCCAATAGGTCTTCTATATTTGGTGTATGGAATGATTGTAAGATGAACATGTCTAGCTGGCAGGTGTCATCTGACCTTGACCTCATTTTCCTGGTTCAGTGGTCAAAGTTAAGTTTTTGAGTTTTGGTCCTTTTTTTAATACTATATGCAATAGGTCAACTAAATTTTGTGCATGGAAATATTTTATGATCCTTATGTCAGTCGTGCGATTTTATTTGACCTTGACCTCATTTTCACGGTTCATTGCTCAGTGTTAAGTTTTGTGTTTTGGTCTGTTTTTCTTAAACTATAAGCAATAGGTCAACTATGGTTGTTGTATGGAAGAATTGTTAGCTATACATGCCTGCCTGGCATGGTTCATCTGACCTTTACCTTATGTTCATGGTTCATTGGTCAATGTTAAGTTTTGTTGATTAATGTTAAGTTTATGTGACAGTTGTAATAAAGCTTTATATTTAGGACCATCAACATAATATCAATGATTAGTAAAGAAGGTGAGACACTTCAGCGTGTGCACTCTTGTTTAATACTGCATCTCATATGCTTGTCTCTTGTTCCACAGTTGAGTTAATAAATGAAAAAATAAATATAAAATTGAATATTTGAAATTTACAATACATGTATATTATGTTAATTTAGCAATGGTCAGTATATAGTAGCAGGATCAGATGACGGTTCTTTCTTTATATGGGAGAAGAATACTACAAATATTGTACGGGTATTAAAGGGAGATGACTCTATAGTAAATTGTCTACAGCCACATCCAAGTCATTGTTTGTTAGCCACCAGTGGAATAGACCCAGTAGTACGATTGTGGAGTCCTTTAGCAGAGGTATATATGCATTTGGTGATTAATTGATTGATTGGTGTTTAATGTCTAGAGACAAATATTCCATGGATATCCAGATCAATTACTTGTCAATATATATATCAATAGATTTTGCTTTGTACTGGAAGGACAGTGATGCAAATTGTCTACACAGCTACTTTTGCATAGGAACTATTTCTATACTAAAAAAATGCAGTACTGGAAATTTACTTTTAATATTTAGTACTATTTCTTTACTTTAAAACTATTGTAATATTTAGGTACTTGTATTTTACAGTACTTGATTTGTACTAAATATTTTGGTACAGAAATAATATAATATTCCATGTTTGAAAATCATAACTTTAAGAGATTTGAAATAGAAAAACTTTCAAAATGCTGAAAATGTAACAGTTGTAACCAAAAATCTGTAGTACCTAAATTTCAAGTACATATAAAGTACTGTAAAATACAGGTACCTAAATATTACAATAATTTTAGAGTAACAAAATAGTACTGAATATTAAAAGTAGATTTCCTGTACTACAAATTTTTATTACAGAAATAGTACCTATGAAAAAGTAGCTGTGATATGTACAAAGTTAGACTGTTTTCACCATGTGATATAGATTTTTATTTGTCTTTGTTTTCAACTTTATGCTTTCATAGGATTTGGGTTTTAGATGTCATATTAAGGCATTATCTTTTCTCAAATTATCCAGATTTATTTTCTTATAAGGATGTAAATTCTAAATTGAGGATTAGAAAAATTAGCAACAATATTGGATTTGACTTTGTACTGCACTAAGTCAAGTTTTGATGCAAAATGGATAAATGTTAAAAAATCAAGACTACGTTTTAGTTATGCTATTTTAGATCTTTTCTGTTTTCTATTTGATGGGTCCCCATGGAGTAATGGGGAAATGTGCAGAATAGGGAGCAATGAAATTAAAAAACAGAGAAAAAAAGAGAAAAAAGATAAAGAATAGATAGTAATCATGATTAAAGGGTATTAAAATATAAGGAATAGTGAATAATGGGCAAAGAATGGAAAAAAAGTTTGTGAAGAAAAGAGATACAAAATACCCCATCCAGACCCTTTTAGCAGTTTTGCATCAACATAATTATGGACTTTGCAATTTATTTAAGCTCTACCAAGTTATTTTAATTTAATTTTAATTCTGAAATAAATTGAAAAGGTAGTCTGCAATCATTTTAAATTGAGAATGACTAACTTCTTATCTTTAAGGACGGTTCAAAGAATGAAAGAGAAATTGATAACTCAGATGACGCAGCATTAGCCAATCAAAAGAGAATGAATGCTGACCCCTTAGAGGTCATGCTAATGAACATGGGATACCGGATCACTGGAGTGTTTGATGTAGATGAAGAAGAAGAACAGAGGGGTGACCAAGGGGTCAATTGTCGACCCAGTTGAGTTGCCTTGATTTATAGAATAATAATTTAAGACAGTTTATTAAGTTTAAAACTTGTTTTTGTATATGAATTGTTATTGTGATGTTGTTAAACCAGATTATGATCCATAACTATTTAAATGGCTGTATAACAGTATTTTGTTCCCCTGTGCAAGGGCCTCATTGCTTTATAGATTTTTGTTATCTCCCTTTGTTTATTAATTGGTATGACAAGTCTGAATCATACATATGTTTTGAATTATAAATTGATAAGATCATTGATCCATTCTTTCTTTTGAATGAATAGATAGAAGAAAAAACATAATGTATACATTTTTATATGACTGCAAAAAATTTTGTGGTCTCGTATATTGGTTTTATATCGTCGGTGGCGGCAGAGGAGGTGGTGACGATGTCATCGGAGGACATTTAGTTTCCCGAAACTATAACTTTAGTATAAGTAAATAGAAATCTATGACATTTTTAGGTATCATTTTAATTTTTTTTGCGGATTTTGTATTTTGGATTATAGATGACAATAAATTTAAATAATATGTGCAGGAAATTAACACTGATTTTTATCCTCCTTGCAAACAATTTGTAAAAATATAAACAATATGTATTTTGATGTACAAGTTTTATTATTTAATATATAAATTTCAAATGACTCTTAATTAAATTTGTTCAAAAAACTCTCAGTCTTTTGTATCTTTCTGAAATGATATACTCACATGGATTGTTACATTGTATGTGTCAGATATAGGATATTTTGTCGGAAATAAAAAATAAAATCATTTGTTTCTGCTTTCAAGCACATTTAAACAAACCAATTATATTATCTAGACAAAAACTCAAAAGAAAAGTTAATTGTTTATAAATCCTGAACAAGTAAAATAAAATACAGTTAAGTCTAGTGATCTCAAACTCTTTTGTTAAAATTTTCCTTTCTTTCAAAGTAAAATATCGTTCCTTGTTGATAGATTTCGATTTTATGTTCTCCTTATATCCCAAATTCCTATTACCTTTAAATACTTTTCAATAGTACGATCAACTTTGACGATTTTCTCAAAGCAGTTTTTTCTAGATATCTGGCATAAAACCATTTTCATATTTAAGGAATAAAAAATCTAAATTCTAATATTTCCTTATTTAACAGTTAATAATTATTTTTGATAAATAATTTTTTGATAATTTTTTATCGATTTAGTCATTTGTCAGTTTTCAATTATGATATCAAATTGTCTTGCATTTATCTTGTTTTTCTATTGAAATGTCACCAAAAACATCAAAAATGTTTTTGAGCATATGCAATGGCAGTTCTCCATCCATTTTGTTAATAAATAAAAAAATCTGTGCTCCTAAGCATGGCAGGATGTAGGTTTTTAAATTGTGTATTAAGTACAGTAATTGTAAATTCAGAACATATTGCTTGTATTCATTATTGCAATAATTACTTACCAATGGACAAAAATATGAGGCAAATCAATTTTTTTTCAGTTAACAATGTATAAAAGTTTTAAATATGAAGTTCAATAAATGTTAAGATAATTCTGTAACATTTTTTAAATCCAAAAATGATATGAAATATTCATGAAGAATGTACTAATTTAGTTGTTTCAATTTAAAATGAAGTCTTATTGTCTTTTGATTTGATTTTGTTCTTAGTTTTTTAGAAAGAATTTTTCATTAGTAGATCTCTTTAAAAGATAAAAACAATGAGAATGTTCATTACTAAACATACTAAATTTGTAAATAACTAAATTTATGTGAATTGTTTTAGAATTTATACCACTTCTCTTGAAGTGATAGACAGTACTTTAGAAAATTGAACAGATTTTTTATTATATAAAAAAAAATAATAAGGAAAAAGAGAGATGAAGGATACCAAAGGTAAGTCACAAATAGATTGACAACTATTGAAGAAATTATGAAAAAAAATGAAGCTCTTAAAAATAGGATTCATTTTATCTTATCACCTTTTGATTTATTTTAATTGTACCATAACATTTTTATACGACCGCAAATTTTGAAAAAATTTTCGTCGTATATTGCTATCACGTTGGCGTCTGCGTCGTCGTCGTCGTCCGTCGTCCGAATACTTTTAGTTTTCGTACTCTAACTTTAGTAAAAGTGAATGGAAATCTATGAAATTTTAACACAAGGTTTATGACCACAAAAGGAAGGTTGGTATTGATTTTGGGAGTTTTGGTCCCAACATTTTAGGAATTAGGGGCCAAAAAGGGCCCAAATAAGCATTTTCTTGGTTTTCGCACTATAACTTTAGTTTAAGTTAATAGAAATCTATGAAATTTTGACACAAGGTTTATGACCACAAAAGAACGGTTGGGATTGATTTTGGGAGTTTTGGTCTCAACAGTTTAGGAATTAGGGGCCAAAAAAGGGCCCAAATAAGCATTATTCTTGGTTTTCGCACAATAACATTAGTTTAAGTAAATAGAAATCAATGAAATTTAAACACAATGTTAATGACTACAAAAGGAAGGTTGGTATTGATTTTGGGAGTTTAGGTCCCAACAGTTTAGGAATTAGGGGCCAAAAAGGGACCCAAATAAGCATTTTTCTTGGTTTTCGCACCATAACGTTAGTATAAGTAAATAGAAATCTATGAAATTTAAACACAAGGTTTATGACCATAAAAGAAAGGTTGGGTTTGATTTTGGGAGTTTTGGTCCCAACATAATAAGGGGCCCAAAGGGTCCAAAATTAAACTTTTGTTTGATTTCATCAAAATTGAATAATTGGGGTTCTTTGATATGCTGAATCTAACTGTCATGACTGTGTATGTAGATTCTTAACTTTTGGTCCCGTTTTCAAATTGGTCTACATTAAGGTCCAAAGGGTCCAAAATTAAACTTAGTTTGATTTTGACAAAAAATGAATCCGTTAGGTTCTTTGATATGCTGAATCTAAAAATGTACTTAGATTCTTGATTATTGGCCCAGTTTTCAAGTTGGTCCAAATCGGGGTCCAAAATTAAACTTTGTTTGATTTCATCAAAAATTGAATAAATGGGGTTCTTTGATATACCAAATCTAACTGTGTATGTAGATTCTTCATTTTTGGTCCTGTTTTCAAATTGGTCTACACTAAAGTCCAAAGGGTCCAAAATTAAACTTAGTCTGATTTTAACAAAAATTGAAATCTTGAAGTTCTTTGATATGCTGAATCCAAAAATGTACTTAGATTTTTTTATTATGGGCCCAGTTTTCAAGTTGGTCCAAATCAGGATCTAAAATTATTATATTAAGTATTGTGCAATAGCAAGTCTTTTCAATTGCACAGTATTGCGCAATGGCAAGAAATATCTAATTGCACAATATTGTGAAATATCAATTTTTTTTTCAATTAGAGTTATCTTTCTTTGTCCAGAATAGTAAGCAAGAAATATCTAATTGCAAAATATTGTGCAATAGCAAGATTTTTTTTTAATTGGAGTTATCTTTCTTTGTCCAGAATCAACTTAAATCTTTGTTATATACAATATACAATGTATATTCACTTTTTACTACCAACTGATAAATTAAAATAATCTTTACCATTCAGTGATAACAAGCAGTTTTTGTACATCTTAATATTTTATGATGTATTTAAATGAGTAGTTATTGTTGCAAACTCCATTAGAAATTTTAATTGAGATTAGTTTTGGAATAAGGGAAAGGGGGATGTGATTAAAAAAATTGGGTTCAATTTTTCTCATTTGAAATTTCATAAATAAAAAAGAAAATTTCTTCAAACATTTTTTGAGAGGATTAATATTCAACAGCATAGTGAATTGCTCTAAGAGAAACAAAAATTTTAAGTTCATTAGAACACATTCATTCTGTGTCAGAAACCTATGCTGTGTCAACTATTTAATCACAATCCAAATTTAGAGCTGAATCCAGCTTGAATGTTGTGTCCATACTTGCCCTAACCATTCAGGGTTCAACCTCTGCGGTCGTATAAAGCTACGCCCTGCGGAGCATCTGGTTGTCATTGCATTTATCACACATTTATTTTATTCATTACTTTGCAGTTGATTTTGTTTAAGTAAACCAATCAAATTGAAATTTTAATAAAATAATCATTGCCTCTAATGAAGTGTTTTGAATGAAAATTTGTCACAAAGGGACAAAACAAAAAAAGTGCATATTCTAATACCTTTCCTTCTGTATACTTCTGTGTGTTATATATCAATGGGTTGTTTGAGAAATAATTCATGGAAGCCATAGATGATTGGAAATTTACACATGGCCTGGGCTGTGATATTAGAATTTTATCCTGAGCGTTAGCAAGGGATAAAATTAAAGGAATATCACGGCCCAGGCCATGTGTAAATTTCCAATCATCTATGGCTTCCATGAATTATTTGGATTCTAATAGGACAAATACGATCATTAAAAAAACTGAAGTGAGGCTGGGTAAAGCTGTGTGTGTGGCTGGGTAAAGCTGTGTGTGGTGGCTGTTCTTTTTTACTCCCTGTTAGATAAAGCTCAAACATTCTAATGAATCCGTTGCTTGCAATTTTGTTGGTTTCTCTGAAGTCTTGTGCATTACTTCTTTTTATTACGCATCCGAATAAGAATAAAAGTGATTTTGTCTTTTTTTCATTGCAATTTTTAAAACAATAAAATCGGCAAATGGTTTGCAAATAGGTTTCAATACATGTGGATTTATGTGGGAAGTATATTGTAACAGCTATTATTATGTACACCATGGTATACCAAGTATAGATATATCGAAAATTTTATCACAGTGTTGTTTACAAAGCGAAAGAAGCTCGTCATATTAGAACAAAGTATATAATGTTTTTAATATATAAGGATACTAATGATATTTGACAAAACTATAAATCAAGATTAAACTTATTAGAAGCAAATACTCCCTATTGTATACTTCTATAAACCTCTTTGTAATGTGTTTGATTGAGTGATAGACATCTATGGCAATTACAATGTCATGGACAAATTCTAAATAGTATTAGCTATGTGATCATGTTTTATTCAGTTATTTTATTTTGTACCAGGAAGGTATAATTTCAACATATTGTTTTAATTGCCATGCTTGCATATTATTTGTAGTAAAAAGCTTTGATTAAAAGCTAAAAATAAAGAAATAATCATGTTTATTTCTTTTCATTTTGATCAATTTAAATTAGATACTGTATTCGCATAGGTGATTGTTTTTCTACACATTGATATTGTAAAACATCAGCAGCGAGTCACAATGTGAACCTTTTTGGTGAGTGATTTTAGCGAACTAGCTTAAAAGCTTAACATTCTTTTCAGCAACTGATATTTAACGATATCTTTATGAGCAAAACCTGATTATCTGTTTATCATACTATTTCTTTTCCTTCCTCCTTAAGACAGTTTTACGCTTGACGGATACACTTCTCCTCACACATTGTGATGTCGTTGATGACTTCCCAATAGACATTGTCACGTAGCTGATAATGCCTGGTCTCATCTCAAAGCCATAAAACAAGAATAATGGAGTGGCTGAGCAGTGTGATATAGGCTTAGGGAAGGATGATATATTTGTTATATCTCTCAGAAACAGGATATATCTTGTCTTTAGTAAACACCTCTTTGACAATCCCTTAAACTATAATACTACATAATTTAAAAAAAATGGTACATTGAAAAAGTTTGCTTAGCCAATTTTCTAAAAAAATCATTCATGAGCTTAGTATTATTAAAAAAAAATTCTTTTTATTTTGACCACTGTAACAGTGTTCCTTTTCTATGCCCCCCTGTAGTGTAGCGGAGGCGTGATTAAGTTTTACCCTTGTCCATCTGTATGTATGTAAGTATGTACGTCCCAAAGTTGGTTCCAGTTCTCTTACTTTAGTTTGCCTGAATCATATGTTATGAAACTTATACACAATGCTTATAAATACAATATAAAGATCAAGTTTTAAATTTTTGGGCCGTCACTTTTACTGTTCTAGAGTTTTGACCTTTTCAAATGAAAAAAATGCTTAAAATTTTCCAAAATATCAATCAAGTATTATTTTTTTTATTTGGAGTTATCTTCCTTTATCCATGATTATAGTTCAATCGACTATACTCAATGTTGTTAAAATCTTCTTTGAAAATATGAGTTATCTTTCTTTGTCAAGAATGGTAGTTGAATCAACTAAAACCAATGCTTTATACAATGCAATATTCAATTTGACTACCAACTGATATATTCAAGCAATCTTTACCATTCAGTGCTTACAAACTCTTGGATTACCATTCAAGGGTTGTGCCTCTTGACAAATGGAAAATTGCTGAATTTTTTCGTTTCTGTTCTCTTAACTTAAGTTTGTGTCAACTAAATTTAATAAAATGTATATATAATGCTCATTACCACTTAACTCAGTTTTATGTTCAAGTTTTGGCAACTTCACTGTTACAGCTCTTGAGTGATGTCCCATTATAACGTTATATTGTAGCATCTGTGCCCCTATGGACACATTCCCCATTTATTTTAAACAAAATAAATCTGTTGATCGATTAAAAAATTACGAAGACATTCGGGTGTTAACTTTTTCAGACAAATATATGGATATGGCTTTTCAATTTAGGCGCCTTTATATATGAGCATATATATATTGACTGTTTTCAAAACTTTGAATTTTTCTTGCACAAGAATAGATTGCAATAACTGTATTTGGCAAAATGTCTTCTAAAATTGGATCTTCAATGCTCTTCAACTTCCTACTTTTTTTTAACTTTTTCTTCAAATGTCATTAATGATACTTTTGTAGAAGAAATACACATCTTGTGTACAAAATTTTAATCCTGGTATCTTAGATAAGTTTATTGGTCCTCTTGCTCTCTATGTATCTAGTGTTTACACACCTCTATGATCTTGCTGTTTTAAAATCATCTATACAGGTGTTTAACATATATACAGGTGCCAGTGTAGATATAAACATTTGTGTGCGGATTTACGGTTATATGTGCGCTATAAGGTTGGTCTTGAATTATGTTTTATAGGAATCAATTTTCAATAGACAAGGCGGTAGTTCATTCCAGTTTGAGATTGTTCTTGCGAAGAAGCTATGTGTTCTTTGTTCAGAACTTGATCCTAATCTGACAAATCATCTTTAATAGAACTGACGCGTCATTCATGCTGGAGTCACCAAGTATTCTGGAATTGGGATTGCCAGAAGTTGGTGGATTACTTGTTTAGAAAGGAGTAAAAGTGACGTTTTTCGTCTCTCCTGTAATTGTGGTAGTTTTAGGTGTTCTAATAAAAATGTTACTATGCCTACTCATCACGATAAATCTGGCTGCTCTACTTTGGACCATTTCCAGTTGTATATAAACTTATCATATATACCAGGATTGAAATTTTGTATAAGCACCAGCTTGGCAAAAACACAGGTTTTATGAGGATTATTTAAAGTCATATGAAACGTCAATTTAAAAACAAAATATTGAAGCTTTTTTATAAAAACTTAAAATAATTTTAATCATGAGTTGGTTGACCTCTATGGAATATCTGTTTCAAAGATGATATCGGATATCTTCCTTATTTCATATCTACAATCCCTTTACCTTTTCACGAATATGACCTACCGCATGAGACTATTTACTGGGTTTGTAATAACATGAGCAACACGACGGGTGCCACATATAAAGCTGGGTCTGCTAACCCTTCCTGAGCACCTGAGATCACCCCTAGTTTTTCTATGTTGTTTCGTATGTAATTGTATTTGTCTGTTAGTCTTTTTGCTTTTAAACCATGGCGTTGTCAGTTTATGTTCAATCTATGAGGTGACCTCCCCCTGTTATCTTTCGACTTTCTTTTAAGCAATAAAAAAAGCCCCGCGTCAAATCCCGCCTTAAATAATCTATGTGTGCAGCCTCGATTGTTTTACTCTGAAGATGTAAATTAAGAAATAACATGAAATATAATTAACTTGTGCTTAAGAACAGGATCCAATAGAGTAATATCTTAAAGAGAGGCATACATACATCTGCCAGTATTAGATATAAAAAAAAATAGATGTGGTGTAATTGATAATGAGACAACTCTTCACAAGAGATCAAATGACACAGACATAATTAGCAACTATAGGGCACCGTACTACCGTCAATAATAAGCAAAACCCATGCCTCATAGTCAGCTATACAATCTCCCAAAGTGACAAATGTTAAACAATTCAAACAAGAAAACTAATGACTCAATTTGTGTACCAAATAAAATTGACGAAAAACAGATATGTAACACAGCAACAAACGACAACCATTCCATATTTGGTGAGAGCGAACTTTTCCTCCGATTATTTTTTTTACGGAAAAATCAATATTAAACATGTTTAACCCCTCCACATTCTGTATGTGCCTGTTTCAAGTCAGAAACATGTAGTTCAGTGGTTTTCATTGATTCATGTCAGTCATATCTGTTTTTGGTAAATTGTTTTGTTATGAATAACATTTTTTAAGTGGATTGTTTTATATTATTCACATCGGGACTTTTTACAGCCGTCTATACATTATGGAGTTTTTTCATTGTTGAAGGCCTTGTTATTGCCTATAATTGCTCACATCTACTTCATTTACACTTTGGTGAATAGATGTCTCCTTATTTTGGGATTCAAATACATTTACAAGAAATTTTTAGATATAAGAAGATTTGTTATGAGTGCCAATGAAACAACTCTTCATCCAAGTCACAATTTGTAAAACTAAACCATCATAGTTCAAAGTACGGCTTTCAACACGGGGTCTTGGCTCATACCGAACAGCAAGCTATAAAAAAACCAATAATGACTAGTGTTAAACAAACAATTCAATCAGGAAAACCAACAGTCTAATCTATACAAAAAAGAGAAACAGAAACGAGAAACACTTATGAACCACACCAACCACTGAACATCAGTTAGTCCATATATTATGCCTCCTCCTTCTACTGACTGACAAACAAATTTAACATAGTTATCTTTGCAAAGCTGAAAGTATAAATAGCATTTAATACTGTATGTCATCTAAAAAGATTGCATAGGAACTTTATACTGCCTGACTTAAGGATTTGTTTGTCTGTATGTATACAAATTAAAAAAAACAATTCTTTTACATTCCCGTTGGGGTGTGAGATGTAATAAATTTTGTATATTCATCAAATTTCAATTATGAGGAAAGAAAAAAATTAATGACTGATTGAAGGAATGAATGTCCATTCGTGTTTTAAATCATTATCATAAAAAAAAAGAGGGACGGAAGATACCAGAGTGACAATCAAACTCATAGATAGAAAATAAACTGACAACGCCATGGCTCAAAATAAAAAGACAAAAAGACAAATAATAGTACAGAAGACAAAACATAGAAAACTAAAGACTAAACAGCACGAACCCTACCAAAACTGGGGATGATCTCAGATGCTCCGGAAGGGTAAGCAGATCCTGATCCACATGTGACACCCGTCGTGACACAATATACCACTCCTTTAGCCCCCCCCCCCACAAAAAAAAAATTATCTTTAATTTTTGACCCCCCCATTTTAAAGAAAAAAAACCCTTTTTACATCCAAAATAAAAATTTTACCAACATTTTTGTGTGATTTTTAACTTCAAAATTAAGAAGAAAAAAAACACACTTTGTATTTATACCCCCCATAAAAAAAATAAAAAAAATTTTTTGTAAAGAGCACACCAAAACCTTAATCCTGGGGTTTTTTATAAAACTCATTTTTTCCCCTAAGGGGAGTAGTATAGTACTTGAACGACTCCAGCACCCCCCTCCAAAAAAAAAAAATTTGACCCCCAAAAAAATTACCCTTATTTCAAGTTTAAGAGCCCTAAATTTTCATTAAAAAAAAAAGCAAAAAAAACACCCCAAAAACACCAAATTTTCTTACTCCCAAAAAAAAAAAAAACCGGGAGAACAGGCAGAGAAAAAATTCTGTGGGATTTAAGAGAAAAAAAAAAAATCAATTTTTACTTTAAAAAATGAAACAACCTACAGCTCCTGATTTATATCCAGAATTACCTATAGAAGATGGACAAAACTATAGATTACAAAAAATTTCAGAAATAGAAAATTCTTTAAAAAATGAAAGAGACAAAAGAAATTCTTTATATAAAAAATATAAAAGAGGAGTAAACTTTACAGATGGAATAGATACAACTTTAATTTCAGCATCAGTTATTTCTGCAGGTATAGGTGTTGCTATTCCTATTTTATTACCTTTACAAATAACAGCAGTCGCATGCGGAAGTATTGGTGGTGTAATAAAATTAATAAGAAGAAAGCTTACTTTAAAAGCTAAAAAACATTACGAAATAAAAACTTTAGCAGAATGTAAATTAAATAGTATTAAAGATTTAATTTCTAGGTCTTTAACTGACAACAAAATAAGTGAAGAAGAATTTAAACTTATTTTAGAAGAGCAAGAAAAATTTAATGAAATGAAAAAAAATTCCCAAAAAGGAAAAATGGAAAATTTCCTAAAAGGAAAAAGTTTAACTACTTTAGGAGAAGATGAAAGAAAAAAACTTATAGAAGAAACAGAAATAGAGTAAGAAACGAAATAAAAAAAAAATGGAAAATCTATAATTTTTATAAATAAAGTTATAATTTCTTCTATTCCCCTTAGGGAAAATCCACCAAACTATGAATCGATTTTTTAGACACAGGGTGATTTTTTTATTAAATAAATGGAAACTGAAAAATCGAAATGCGCTAAAAAAACAATTCAATATATTTTAGAACAAGAAGATTCTTCAGATGAAGAAGAAGAGCGTCAAGCGAAAATAAAAGGTCTTACAAAAATACAAAGTGAAAATCTTTTAAAAAATACACAAAAAATGATTGATAAAGAACTAAGAAATCATCGGATTTTATTCTTTATACAAAAAATAATTTTAACAGGTAGTTTTTATTTTTTAATAACAGAAATATTTGGTTAATTAAAAATGGCATTTTTATTTTATTTAATTAAAAATGGCAGAAGGGGGTTATGAGTTTAAAATAGATGATTATGATGATGATGATTATGATGATGAAGAAAAAACACCATTAATAGATAATGATGATGAGGAGTTTCAAAATTATATAAATAAAGAATTTGAAAATTCAAGAGCTTTATCAGAAAATGATGCTAAAATTCGTAAAAAAGAAACTATAAAAAAAATGATTAAACAATTTTATAAAAAAAATGGTGAAACAACACGTAGTGAAATAGGTTTTTTAGTTAGAGAAGATTATAAAGGAAACCAAATATTATATGTAAAAGATGAAAAAGGTAATAATATTGCATTAACATATTTTAAAAAAGGAGTATTAAAGTTTTATAAATTTAGCACTCTTCAAAAAGAATACGGTGTTAATTTTGTCAGGGATGTTTTAGGTGTAGATGATTTTAAAATATCTGATTATTTAAAAGAAGGTAGATCAATGTTTCAAGATTTTCAAAGAACGATAAAAGCACCAATTCGTGAACTCGATAATATAGAAATTCCATTACAAGAAATATCTACACAAGAAGAAGGACAAGAATTATTAGAAATAGCAAGTAATGAAGAAACACATGTGAAAGAAATAGAAACTTCATTTATTGAACAAGGAACATCTTACATAAATGAAGAAACACAAACAAAAATGACAAAAAGAGAGATGGATGGTGTAATCAGTGCAATGACATCAGTAAAAGAAGAGATTGCAAATGAATTAGCAAAACTGAATGAAACAAATAAAGACTTAGCAAAAGAAAATGCCAAATTAGAACAAGCTAAAGAAGACAATAATGAATTTCAAATAGATAGAGTAAGTAGTCGAATAAGAGAGTTAGAATCTGAGAGAAGTACAAGACTAGAAATACTTAATATTAATAAAGAAAAACTACGTAGTCAAGTGAACAGATTTAAACAAACAATACATAAAATGTTAAACGAAGACAAAACATTAGGTGAAAGAATAAGAACATTATTCAGAGAACAAGGAATAACAATAGTTAGTGTTTTAACTGCTTTTGGAATGATTATTGGTGTTATTGTTGAGGCATTTACTGGTTCTCCTTCTCCTTCTCCTTCTCCTCCATCAAAAGGTGGTGGTGTACAAGACTGGATAAAAAAACAATTAAAAAATCTTGGAAAATTATTATCTTTTCTTGCAGGAAAATTAGCAGCTGCATTACCAGGTATTATAGGTTCTATTGTTTCTTGGTTATTGTCTGCAACAAAAGACGTAGTAAATTGGTTTGCAAACAACTTATGGGCATTGCTTATTTTAGTTGTTAGTTTATTGTTTACTGCTGCTAGAGATTATTTGAAAAAATAAAGTGCTGTAAATCCTATTACAATACTTACAAATATTATTGCTTGTTTATTATCTTCATGATCTTCATGTTCAATTTTTTTTATTGGATCTATTTTTGGTTCTTTAGGCTTTTCAGGTTTTATAGGTTCTTGTGGTTTTACAGGTTCTTTTGGTTTAAAATCAACATGATCAAAATTTTTATTATTTAAATCATCATTTAACCCAAGTGTTTGATTTTCTGTTGCAATTATAATTTTATTATTATAACCAACAATACTTCCAATTTGTAAAACCATATCACTGGGAGACATATATAAACCAAGTCCATAAGCATAATCAACTTTACTTCTTGCATATTTTAAAACATTTTCATAATTCGATATCTGGGTGGGTAAATCGATAGGACTATTTATTACATCTTGTACATTTGCTAAGAATTGTTTTTGTGCATCAAATCCTGTTCCTACTTTTAAAATTTCTGTTTTTGTTTGTGATTGTGCACCTAACAAAGCCCATACATAAATTTTAATACTTTCATTAATACGTTCAACACCAGATTGTGTAAATCCATTCCCATTATCTAAAATAAAAGTAGTCCAAGCCATACTTATATCTTTTTCATGCTTAATAGTATCATGAGTACTAAAGAAAGGTCCTTGAATTTTATTTCTTTGTCTATATTCTCCACTTGGTTTATAATATTGCTCAAAACTTCCTAATCCTTGACATGATGATTCTAGTTTTTGTCTCCAATTTGTATTTGGAGAAATATTAAATTCATCACATAATTTCTGATATGCAGCTTTGTCATATGGGTTCTTGTAATAACAGAAAGAAGATTCTGTTGGTAAAGGTGATTTAAGTTCTTTTAAAATTCTGGCAATACAATAATATAAATGAAACATATAAAAAGACTTTGTAAGATTTGCGTCAAGCGAAGTATTTTGTATATGATCATTATAAGAAACACCACATCCTGTACTTGCACACCAAACTGCAAAATTTAACTGACATTGCCACCAATCAAATGAAGAATGAATCCAGGCATTCCATGGTTCGTTAGTGTGTATTGATGGGTTTTGATAGTTTTGAAATAATCAGGAAAAGCTGTTTTAAAGTTCTCTTTTTTATTTACAAATATCGTTTGATTTACAAGATTTGTTTTTAATTGATGATCTTTTTCAGAATATTTAATACCTGGATTATATGAAACATTAGGATTATATTTAAATTCTTTTGTTATCATTTTTTTATATTAAAAATGTTTCATACTATTTCAAATATTGATAATACAATAAACTTAGAACAATACATAAATAACAGAAATGGAAATAAACGTATTGGTTTGAAATTTATAAGATACAGCATAGGTTGGTATAATGTTTATCATGGGTTTATAACAAAAACCGGAGAGGAACAGCAAAGGATTATGAATGGTTATTATAGTTTTCAACAAATAGTGGATGAATTTCAAAAAGAAAATATTGTATTATCCGTAAATGAAGCAAATGGTATCGCTTCATTAAACACTACTACTGAGTTAAAGATAAGTAAGGGTTTGGGAAATATGTTAGGGTTTAATAATAAACGTAAATTCGAACCTGATGAATTACATTATGGAAACAAATTTGTGGATTTTGCTATCCATAAATCATTATATATCCATTTGGAACAAGTTAGCACTTCTCATAATTATCTTGATGGTAAGCCGAGTACCTTGTTGGCTGTTATTCCAGTTGAGAATAAAGAGTTTGGTGAAGTTATAACAGCGAGATTTGAGCATCCGGAATATAAGTGTTTAGTAAATGATGTTATAACAGAATTGAAATTAGAAATAAGAGATGAAAATAATAACAAGATAATTAATCATTTACCAATTAATTGTGTTTTAGAAATTATATAATTTATTTAATAAAATGAGCATACTTGGTGTCAAAAAAAAAAACGTAGAAAAAGAAATATTAAATATGAAGAGTGAGCTTCAAACAATGGATACTAAGGATAAAAATTTACATCGGAGTGTCGCTGCCCTAAGCATCAGAGTTTTAAATGTTGAAAATATAGTTGGTAATATAAAAAATAAACCAGACAGAAAAATAATAAGTATATATGCTGGAATTGATGGTCCAATACATGGAAATAAAAAGTTTAATTTTGGTGTTGGTGGTGGTTATTATGTAATGAACTTTCCAGGACAAATATTGGGTATTAGTTTAGTAAGTTTAAGAACAAGCACAGATATTATAGCCATTAAGATGATTGTTAATGATAAGTCAACTAGTTACAAAATGAGTTTGGATAATGGTGTCACACACGGTTTTAATAACTTTTATACACCTTTTGAAGTTAAGGCTGGAGATTTAATAAGTTTTATTAGTATGACTAATAATTATACATGTATCAATACTCTAGTATCAGTGGTAATTGAATTATTTTTATAACAAATTTAATCCTTAAAAATGTCGGCATACGGAAACAAATTAAATCCTTACAGAAAAATAAGAGAACCCCGTGGTGTGAAAGGTATTCGTCAAAGTGTATCAATAACAAATAATCCTTCAACTATTGATCAAAATCAACAGCTATTAGTAAGATTCCCCAATCTAAGCAATAATGATGTTATTGTTCCTGGAACAACCAGATTGGCATTCGAAATAGAACTCACATCTACAGACGACAATGCAACTATATATCAAAACATAGGAAGAACAATAGTTAAAAAAACAACAATTCGTATAAGTGGAAATGAAATTATGTCAATTGATGATAGTGATATTTATCATTGTTATGTTGATTTATGGAAATCTACATCTGAACGTTTAAATATGGCATACCAAGGTATTGGTGAAACAAACATGTTAAAACACAGAGTTGGCGCGGATGATAAAGCATCAGACATAGGCGATGAAGCAATTGCAACTGCATATGGTGCAAGATTTTGTATCCCACTTGATTTTGAACTATTAGAAACTCATATGCCTTTTTATCAAGCAGGTCTTGGTGATAGACTTGAATATGAACTTACATTTAATAATTATAGCAATGTTATTAAATCAACAGATACATCTGCAAGTTATACAATCAAAAACATTTGTTTAGAATTTGATATGGTTACTGATGCAGAATTAGCAAGACAGATAAGACAACAAGTTAATGGTAAGATGGTTATTTTGTACGATAGAATACTAAGACATAGAAAAATAACCAAAAACAAATCTGATACATTGTGGAATATAAATTTAAATGTTCCAGCTAGAAGTATGAAAGGAATTCTAATGTTGTTCGAAGATCCAGAAAGAACAAGTACCGAAACTTATTATAATCCTAACATAACAAAAGTAGAAATGACAATAGAAGGTGTTCCAAATCAACTATACAGTCAAGGAATGAAAGCATATCAACAATGGGATGAAATAAATAAATTCTTTGCTTTAAATTCAAAAAGAAATAAAACAACAGAAGAAGTTTTAAAGGATTTAAATTTATCCTATACAACATTAGAAAAATATCTTACAACTAATTATGCATTATGGTTAGATCTACGTTCAACAGATGACAATTCGTTACACGGTTCAGGTAGAAGAATTGAAAATGCTTCTGAAGGTATTACTATCCAAATAACTAAAACAGCAGGAGCAAATAAATTAATAAATGTTTATCTGTTTGTTATACAAGATGCACAAATTAATTTTGAAGATGGAAGATTTAAAGAAGTTAATTACTAGGAATTACTGTCTTGACGAACAAGTTCTGTTATCCTATTCTGTTCAGAAATTAAATCACTTCTCTTTATTTCCAATATAGTCTTTTCTTCATTCTCACAGGTTCTTTTTGTTATGAATTTTTTTAAGCTTAGTCTTTGCACTAACTTTTTGTCTTGTTAATCGAAGCCAAATCCGTCTCTTGTTTCTGTCACCAAAATCTTCCTTAGTTTTATTTATTCTCTCGGTTAAATATTCAATGTCCTTTTTTATGCCGTTTATCTCCATATCTTGTATATTTATCGTATTATTACGTTTCACTAATAATGTTTCAAGTTTTTCTAATTCATCCGACACTTTAACTAAATAACATCTTCTCAATTCAGATTCCATTTTGAAGTTACTGTAGCAATATTAAATGGCAAATTTAATTAAAAACCGCACTTTGTTACCTGTAAATATTTACAATGATCGATTTAGTTTATTTAAAAGTCATATCCTATTGAATTAAATATAAACAGTTTGCTTGGATACAGTAAACATCTCCTTAGTTACAATGAACACTTACTTAGTTACAGTAAACAACTCCTTAGATGCAGTAAACAACTCCTTAGATGCAGTAAATACTTACTTAACTACAGGTTATTGTAAATTTTACCTGAGAATTTTGTTTACAACTATTAAACTTTTACTGACGCAGTTAATTAGTTTGATGCATGATTTAACAAACGAATTCAAGTATGTTTCTTACATTTTGTCGATATTATTGAATTTGTTCTTTTATTAATATATATAATATTACAATTGACTGTAGTTAGATTTAAATATCAAATTCACAACGTTTCAACTATTCAAACCAGTAATTACTGTTTGCTATACAAAACAGACATTTAAGATTTAATGGATTTATTCAATGGATTTTAAATCTACCTAGAGATCTAAAACTTAGTCAAAAGTAATTCTTGTTCATAGAAAGCACCTGTTATTTCTTCGCCTTTTAAATCAATTATTTTATAAGTAAAAGGAATTGTATTTAAAACTTTTTCAATTACAAATATTTCTTTTCTCCAACGAGTAGTATAACCCTTTTCAAATTTACCTTTTTTTTTTGTTATTCTTACTCTAGTACCTGCTTCGAATTTAGGTTTTTTAATTTTCTCTTCCTTTTCTGGATATAAATTCTTATACACTGTTAATTCATTTTTTAATTTACTTGCTTGAACAGGTGTCATTTTAATTGAAGAATGTACTGTATTATTATAATTTTTAACTAATTTATCTAATATATCATAATATTTTAAAGTTTCATTAGCAGTAAAGTATTTATACATATGTTGTTTCATTGTTCCTATCCATCGTTCCACTACACTGGATTTTTCTTCATTCTCAGTTGAATATAACTTTATGTTATTATCTTTTAACAATTCTTTTACTTGTCGATTATAAAATTCAGATCCTTTATCTGACCAAATATACATTGGTTTTCTTTCTTTAAATAATGTTTTAAATGCTTCACTTACTGCTACTCCTGTTTTATTTTTCAATGGAATCAACCAACCATATTTACTAAAAACATCAATAACTGCTAATAAATATTTATAGTGTTTATTTTGTTTTGAATATTGTTGTATATCTATCAAATCAACTGCCCATGTTTGATCTATTGAATTAACATAAACACGTCTTTTAGGAAAAGATTTTACAACTCTATGATGTAGTTCATCTGCTAATTTATTTGTTAGATTTGTTTTAGACATTTTTAAGTAACTAAAATGTTTTCTTAAAAAATGGAGGCAAAAAAGGATAAAATTTTATCCAAGCGAGGAGATTCATATAAACTTGTTTTGACAAAAGAATATAAACATAAAGCAAGTATTTATGTATTTAATTATAAAATTAGTCTAAAGGATGAAAAACAAGAAACATTTACAAATGCTTTTGAACACATGGTAGACTATTCCATAAAAGATTACCCTAATGGAAGAATTAAAATAGTACCTATTCATGAAATCATAATTACTAAACATAAAAGCTGGCCTATAAGAACATATAATACAGTTAAAAAGTTATTCATGGATCAAATGGAAAGATTATTAAATAGTGCTGAAGAATTAAATTTAGAAGAAGTTATTTTTGAAGTTACTGTTATCCCTAATAGAAAAGGAAAAGGTAAAGCTTTAAAAATATTAGATGTCACAAATAAAAGAAGTATTATCCAAATAAAAAATGATGATACAATATGTTTATCAAGGGCAATTGTAACTTCTTTAGCTTCAAATAAGTTATTAAAAGATTTTACAGATTCTCAATTAAAACATATCAATGAAGGTAGACCATTACAAAAAAGAGTTGCTGAAGATTTACATGAACAATCAGGAGTAGAAATAAAAGAAGAAGGTAATAATTTAGATGATTTAAAAGCTTTTGAAAATTATCTTAATATTAGGATAATTGTTTTTACATCAAATAGTACAGAATATATTGTATATAATGGTAATGAAGAATATAATGAACAAATATATTTATATTATCATGATGAACACTTTGACACTATAACAAATATAACAGGATTTTTAGCTAAACGTAGGTTTTGTAAAGTATGTTTAATTGGTTATACTGAACAACATACATGCAAAGATAACACAGTAACAACTATCAGAAAACAACATATTTGTGATAAATGTAACAAAACATATACAGGCAAAAATCACAAATGTGGTGAAAAAATATGTTTAATATGTTATGAAAAATACACGGAAAGCAATGAAGAACACTTATGTTATATGAAACCATCAGTACCAAAACAAGTAAAAAATAATAAATATATATATTTTGATTTTGAAGCAAATCAAGAAACAGGAATACATATAATGAATTTTTGTATAGCTTACGATTTAGAAAATATTTATTGTTTTAAAAATAACTATGTAAAAGTATTTAAATGTGATTTCAATATTGATAATTTAAACTTGTTAGAATTAGACATAGATAATTGTTTTAATAATGTAGAAAAATTTAAATATGAAACCCCTATAGGAAATTCTGTAATAGACAACTTTTGTAAATATTTCATAAGAGACAAATTTAAAGACTACACTTTTATTTCACATTATGGAAAAGGTTATGATATGCAACCGATTTTAGGATGGATAATAAAAAATAAAATTGAACATAGTATTATTTCTTCAGGATTAAAATTAACATTTATAGTTATTAAAGGAATAAATTTAAGATTCATAGATTCTATAAATTTTACATTATGTGGATTAGCTGCTTTCCCAAAAACATTTGGATTTGTTGGTAACAAAGGTTATTTTCCACATTATTTTAATACAACAGAGAATCAAAAATATAAGGGAATTTATCCTGATAAAGAATATTTTGGTTATAATACTATGACAATTAAAAATAAAGAATTATTTGATGAATGGTATTATAAAGTTAAAGAAAAAGAATTTAAATTCTATAAAGAAATATTTTATTATTGTCTATTGGATGTATTAATTCTTGCCAAAGGTTGTACCTTATATAGAAAATTATTTTTAAATATAACCAATAATTGTATCGATCCATTTCAATATATTACAATTGCTCAATGTTGTACAAAAATATTTAAAACATTAATGTTGACAAATGAAACAATTGGAATTCACAAAAAGATGACAATTAAAGAAGTACATTCACAAAAATCAATACAATGGTTAGAGTATATTTCTTTAGAATATAATATAATGATTCAACATGCTAAAAGAGGAGGTGAAAAGAAATTATTCATTAATAATAAATGTTATAAAGTCGATGGTTATTATTATGATAGAAAAAATAAAATGCGTAATGTTTATGAATTTTTTGGATGTTATTGGCATGGATGTCCAAAATGTTATAGTCCTGAAGAAATATGCAAAAAAGATAGAAATAAAAAAACTACGAAAGAGTTATATAATGAAACTAAAGAAAGACTTAAAATTATTAAAGATAATCTAAAACCAAATGTAAAAATTCATACAATATGGGAATGTGAGTTTGATCAACAAAAATATCCTGAAGTTGATCCACATTTAAAACCTATTGATAAAAGAGATGCATTTTATGGAGGAAGAACAGAAACTATTCAATTATACAATAATCTTTCTGATTTAAAAGGTAGATATGTAGATTTTTGTTCTCTGTATCCATCAGTAAATAAATATTGTAAATATCCTATAGGACATCCTATTACATATACAGAAATATCTGTAGATGATTATATAAAAAATAATTATTTCGGAATAATGAAATGTAAAATATTACCACCTAAAGGATTGTATCACCCTGTTTTACCTTATAAACAATCAACTAGTGATAATACACATAAATTACTTTTTGGATTATGTAGAACATGTATGAATAAAATATCTTTTAAATGTAAACACATAGATGCGTCAAGCGATCCTATTTTAAATAAACATGATAAAATACATGAAATAAAAAGATGTAAAGAATGTAAAAATATTAAAAATGAAAAATGTATACATTCTGATGAGGAAAGAGTTATAGTAGGTACATGGTCTACAATAGAAATAGATAAAGCAATAGAAAAAGGTTATAAATTACAAAAAATATATGAACTAGAACATTTTGAAAAAACATCTACAGATATATTTAAACTTTATGTAGATACGTTTATGAAATATAAACAAGAAGCTTCAGGATGTAAATGTGATCCTAAATATTGTAAAAATGATTGTAAAAACGATAAAGAATGTAAAACAAAAATACAATACATTATAGATAATACTGCTTATGATCTAGATATTGACAAAGTTAAGTACAATTCAGGATTAAGATTTATAGCTAAAATATGTTTAAATAATTTATGGGGACATTTTGGTATGAGAGATAATTTTACACAAAAAGAATATTGTTTTACTTTAGAACATATAACTAAAATAGTATTTAATGAAAAATATAAAGATATAAGTACTATGATATTAGATGAAGATATTGTTTTAACAGAATATAAAAATAAAGAAGAATACTCTAAACCTAATCCAAGTGTAAATGTTTATATAGCTTTGTTTACAACAGCACATGCTAGATTAAAATTATACGAACTATTGGATATTCTACAAGAAAGAGTTTTATACATGGATACAGATTCTTGTATTTATAATGATGATGGTTCTGAAGCTTGTAAAAAGATAGAAAGTATGATGGGAAATAAATTAGGAGATTTAACAGATGAAATTGTTTCAAAACATAACGCTAATCATATAAAACAATTTATATCTGCTGGTCCAAAAGATTATTCTATGAAACTAGATACAGAAAAACTAGTTAGCTGTTGTAAAGGTTTTAGATTAAATGCTGAAGTAGAAAAAAAGATTACATTAGATAAAAAAATAAAAATAGTTACTGATGAAAATGAAAAATATGAAACTGTTAAATATAATAATATAAAAATAGGAAAAGATCATCAACTTAAAACAGTTAAACAAGTTAAAGCTTATGATTATATGTTTGATAAAAGAATGGTATATTGTGAAAATGAAAATTTAATTAGAAGTTTTCCTTATGGATATTAGAGAAGAAATTAAAAATTATATAATTTAAATTTTCATTTTAAAAAATAAAAGACTAAAAAATGATTGAAGCTTATACTGAGAAAGATGATCCTGACGCTAAAGTTATATTAGGAAGAATAATGTTATCAGATTATCAGATATGTTGTTTAAGAGATGATGGAGAATGTCCTTTGACTCCAAAACAAATGGAAGTAATGGAAAAGTTTGATGGTAAAAAGTTATCTAAGTTTCCTCCTGGTTGGGATGCTTTTATTAGACCAGATAAAGTTTATGAATATGTTTTTGAAAAACCATGTCCTGAAATTTCTTTTTAAGAATTTTTTATTTTATTTTATTATTTCTCTATACCCCCTAAAAACAGAAAAAGTAAAGAAATTAGGGATTCTAATTTTTATCAATTTTTTATTTTAATTTCCAAACAATAAAACCAGTTAATGCCATACCACCAACAACAAATGCAATCTCTCTATTTTTCTGGTCTTCTGATGGAGTATAAAAATCACTTAATGTAGGTTTAGGTGATAATGAAGTTAATTTTTTATTCGTGACACGATAGTATAGTTTCATTGTCTGGTCAACATCATCAAAAGTCTGAACCGCATGATGTTCCTTTTGTAATTGTTCATTTATAAAATCTAATCTTTGTATTCTTTTTTTATTCCATTCTGCTTGTGCTTTTTCTAATTTTTCTATAGCTTTATCATGTCTTATTTTCTCTTCATTTGCATTACTACCCATATGTGAAAATAAATAATTACTCCCTGAAAATGCAAAAGCATTTGTTATTGCCCCACCAAGCATCATTGTTAAAGCACTTGCCATTTTATAAAAACAAAAATTACTTCATAATATCAGCAGGTATAATACCTTGCTTAATCAACATATCTTTTGTTGCCATTGCAAGTAATATATCAATGGATAACATTACAACATCATTCATGTTAAAATCCACTTTTGGTGCTGGCCTCCTTAATACCTTTTTACCTATTTCTGCATATCCAACTGTTAACAATGTTTCCAATCCAGCATGATATAACATATTTGCTATTTGTTTTCCGTCTTTTTGAGTTGTCATTTTAATGTACTAAATTTAATTAAATTCAAAAGGATCAATTTCTTTCTTTTGTTTTTTCTGGTTTTGTTATTTCTTTAATCATTCTTTCTGGTTTCTTACTTTGGTTGTAAAAAAACAATCCCAATCCAACAATACTTATAGAAAAAAGTACAAATTTATAATCAACTAGGGAACTGGAGTGTTTCTCAACCGAAGGAATATGTTCGTTTGATTCATAATCTGTTTCTGTATCAGAATCTTTTGTTATTTGTTTGATTTTTGAATTTTCTTTTTTTAATTTTTCCACTTCTTTTTTTCTCAATTCTGCATTTCTTATTCTTACTTCTGCACCTTTTTTACCAGCAGCTACTCTTTTTGGGTCTTTTGGTTTGGGTTTTTTAAATACTTCTTTTTTTTCTTCTTTGTTTTCTTTTTGTTCAGGATTTTCATTCATCATTTTTTATGTCATTTTTTTCATCTTTTTTTTGGAAATCGAGCGAAGCGAGTGGTTCGATATGTCTTGCTGTTGTTAATATTGCAGTAAAAGGAGCAAGATACATTCCATATCTATAGTACAGTTCACAACATGTATTAGTTAAAGCATTATTGATAAAAGGATCTTCCTCTAAGTCTTGTATTAAAATTGGTGGATTAACAACTTTGAAAAACTTTGATACACCCATGACATATAAATTTATAAAAGAGTTTCCTAATGTCTTGGTCATACTAGCTCCCAATCTTGCTTCATATTTACAGTATAGTTTGTTTATTTGTTCTGTTGTCATTTTATCAATATCTGACAGTTGTAATTCTTTACCCAGATATTGTTTACTACTTCCACCAGCAACAACAGCTGATAATCTTTCGCGTTTTTTTTCTTGAAGGGAACCGTTCACTCCGCTCGCTTCATCATCAATATTTATGTTTTCCACAATTTGCTCGCTTAATAATTCTTCAGCATTCATTTTATACGTTTCAAAAAACGGATATAATTTATTTTTAACTTTAAAAAAATTAAATACAACATATCCAACCAATGATAAGACTGCAGTGTTTGTTGCAATTGTTAGTATTTCCAACAGCATTGCTTTTTTTTATTGCTTATTTTGGTTAAATTACTTAAGAATTATTTTGCTTATTTTGGTTAAATTACTTAAGAATTGCTTATTTTTGGTTAAATTACTTAAGAATTACTTAAGCATTACTTAAGCATTACTTAAGAATTACTTAAGCATTACTTGAGAATTGCTAAAAAAAATTAATTAAGTAACCAATAATCAGTAGGTTGATCTGTCTTTAATATTAATTTACGATGTTTCTTTTTTTTAAGTTCTTCCTTTATTCTTTGTCTTTCTTCCAAAGTAGGAATAACATCATTTTCTCTTAGGCAATTATCAAAACTATCTCTATCTTTTGTGTAGAACATGCATAACCATTTTGTTTGTTCTCTTAAATCTTTTAAAACAGAGTTGTATCTCTGTGAAATGACCCACACTGATTGTTCCGCATGTCTTCCTGAAAATGCAAGCTCGGACAGCATATCTTTTTTCTTTGTTAGTTCTTTTGTTGCACTGCAGTCATCAATGATATATAATGTTGGATGACCAGCATATTTTTTAAAGAACATTCTTAGTAGTTCTTGTAGCTTCTCTTCTTCATAAAGGGAACCGTTCGCTTCTCTCACTTCAACAATAGGATTAACAATTATTAGATTTTTTGTTTTTGGTTTTCTAACATCATCAATCCATTCACGATTTTTGTATGCTTTGTTCCATTGGATGGTTGGACAAAGTATGACTATATATTTGAACACTTCACTATATTCTTTTTCTAATAAATCAAGAACAAACTCTGTTTTTCCACATCCTGTTTGTCCACATATAATAGCACAATGGGGATATTTTGGTAATTCATAAAGGGAATCGTTCGCTTCCATTTTTAAGGGGAACAGTTCGCTTCCATTTTTTAAGGATAACCGGAGTGTATCTCGCTCCGCTCGCTTGCTTTTCTTTCATTTTTAAAAGTAAAAATTGATTTTTTTTTTTTTCTCTTAAATCCCACAGAATTTTTTCTCTGCCTGTTCTCCCGGTTTTTTTTTTGGGAGTAAGAAAATTTGGTGTTTTTGGGGTTTTTTTTTGCTTTTTTTTTTAATGAAAATTTAGGGCTCTTAAACTTGAAATAAGGGTAATTTTTTTGGGGGTCAAATTTTTTTTTTTTGGAGGGGGGTGCTGGAGTCGTTCAAGTACTATACTACTCCCCTTAGGGGAAAAAATGAGTTTTATAAAAAAACCCCAGGATTAAGGTTTTGGTGTGCTCTTTACAAAAAATTTTTTTTATTTTTTTTATGGGGGGTATAAATACAAAGTGTGTTTTTTTTCTTCTTAATTTTGAAGTTAAAAATCACACAAAAATGTTGGTAAAATTTTTATTTTGGATGTAAAAAGGGTTTTTTTTCTTTAAAATGGGGGGGTCAAAAATTAAAGATAATTTTTTTTTTTGTGGGGGGGGGGGGGGGCTAAAGGAGTGGTATATTGTGTGTCGTGTTGCTTATATTATAACAAATCCAGTAAATTGTCATAATTCGGTAGGTCACACTCGTGAAAAGAGAAGGGTATTGTAGTTACGACTTAAGGAACATATCCGATATCATCTGTGAAACGGTTATTCCATAACGGTCAACCAACTCGTGATGGCGTCCGTAAAATTTACGAAAGGATGATTTTAACTTCACCGTTTGGAAATCTCGGTTTAATAGCTTTCTTTTGAGCAGCAATCATCTATCAAGGAAATCATGATAGGAAATACAAGGCTAAGTCTATCGTATCAATCGGGATATATATACTCCGTATGCATGCGCTGCTGAAATGTTACTATGAATAACAAAGAAGCCAATTTCATTCAAGAGTGGACATCACAATAAGGCAACTAATTGCATAACAATTAATTGCGTAATAATTATCACCATTTAAAAGATTAATCTTTCTTCTTTCATTTGGTTCCTCATTTATAAAATTGAAAGCTGGATGAAAGAAATTAAATAAGTATAAAGTTGTCTGATTAGTGTATAAAAAATCTTTGTATTGTGCTATCTTAAATTATTCAATTTAGCCTTTCGGCATGCAGTATTTTTTCCCCTAGAGCTCCTCCTTTCTTTTTTGAAACATAGATCAGATGCATCATTAATAATTTCATTGAACTTGTAAACAATATTTTCAATTTTATTTTTGTCTATAGAAAATTTATTAGATATTGAGTTTTCAAATTCTTTAACTAGTGTTATGACTATATTGGGTTCTAATGCCACTTTAAATTTGGTGTCAGAGTTATCGTTCCATTTATATTTATAAAGTAGACCAGTCATATTTGGATTAACAACATGTAAAAAACAATTAACATGTATCATCAATGATATATCACAATTATCAGACATTAGACCATCAAATTTATGTACCTTTAACAAAGATATATATATTCTAACAATTGTCAAGAATCAATAAAGTAATCCCTTTTCACGAATGTGACCTACCGAATTAGACTATTTACCGGCTTTGAAATAACATGAGCAACACGACGGGTGCCACATGTGGAGCAGGATCTGCTTACCTTTTTATGGTGGGGTTCGTGTTGCTGTTGTACCCCTATTTGTGACATGTTTGACTGTTGTGTCTGTTTGTTTTGTTCACACTTTGTTGTCAATACAATGGAATCTGATGCGACTTTCATACATATGAGAGGTTTAGCTAGCTTTAAAACAAGGTTAATCCACTTTTTTCTACATAAGAAAATACCTGTACCAAGTCAAGAATATGACAGTTGTTGTCCATTCATTTGATGTGTTAGAGCTTTTGCCATTTGATTAGAGATTTTCCGTTTTTGAGTGCAGTATTTTTGTGATGTTCCCTTTTTACACTATTACCACAATACTGGTATGAGGTATATTGCCCAATGAATCTTTAAAAATGCGTCCATTTAAAATGCGATCGAAAGTTTGATACATAAATCAGTTAATTGTCTGTACCTTGATGTAACTATTTTATCCATACTTATATACATATTCATATAAGACGTGACTAATTTTTAGTGTCATGGCTACATCCATCATTAAGAGAAGATGGACCTCATTATCTTCTTTTATAAAATCAAAGCCTATTCCAGTTCTTGCATTTAAATGAACCCCCAATGATAGTCTGGCCTTATTCTGAATAAGAAACCTATATGGAGTTATTTTCTTTCCGAACCATAGGTCATTCTTTTTCAGAATTAACCAATTGCAAGACGACACAATATTTGAATGAAGTATGCTCCAAGGCATAAAATAATGACCTGTGTGAGGTCATTTTTTCCGTGATAAAATTCAATCTATAATTTACTTCAAAATTATATTCGTCTGATATATAGTTTTTTGTTGCCAATATGGGAATTTATTTTTAAAGTTCAATCGATGATAGGTGTAAAAAAAATCGTCATTGCCCGCATTTTAATTTTAGAAACAAATAACGTGAAGTTTTGTTAATTTATCGCTACAATACAGAAACATTGTCATATATGTTAAATGAATTTTGATATAGACTTTCATAAAAAGCCAGATTTAACATATTTTGAAAATCTTATTGAGTCACACAGAATAGGTTGATTGATTTAAGTTACATGCTTAACGTCCAGTGTCAAATATTTCATGCATGTTCAGGACGATACACACTGAAAAGAAATCCTACTGTGACCTACATGTATATATTTTCGTCTTCGTGTCAGTTCTTAACTTTTTTAATTTATGTTTACCTTTACCTATATCAAATGATCAACTAATAAGATATTCTTATATAATTATTGACAAACATTCACGTTACTCACACAAGGGCCGGGTGTGGAGGGTATATAATTATATCCTGATTATGTTTAAAAATGTATTGCTATTCAAAAGACAATCTTTCTGAATATGTCATTCGATTCAATTAAAATTGTTGAAAACATAAACAATTTTCCGAAAGCCACTCCGCGATAGAAATGTCATTACAAATAGAAAAAAATCACCCCCTCCCCCTTTTCCATAAACCAAGTTGGTACAAATATTACATGAACTTACAATGTGTCTTGTATTTTTCATACACCGTTATCGGATGGTTACAATTAATTTGTGTCTTTCTTCATGCAGTTACAGTAGTATTATCATTATGTATGGATAATAATTTTTAAGGTTGATATATCTAGATTAATTAGTGAGTTTTATTGAAGAAGTACATTTTGTATGAAGCGCGGAAGCGCTTCATTCTAAAAATGTACGCACGGTCAACGCTTTTACAACCCTATAAAGTTACAAAAAGAAGCATTCAATACTTATAATTACATTTTTTAGCTATGATCATAAAAACACGAATTTTATATATTTTATTATTTAATTCACCTGTGCACTTTATTGTTGGTGCACGTGTTATCATGAGTGAAAAGTTGTATTGAGCAATGCAACTGCTTACGGAATAACACGTGATGTGCCGTTCGCCAATCAGAATAAAATATTATAATGAAACATCCATCTAATGTAATTATTTCACATTCTAAATGAGCCGTATAGCTATTAAACCCTGAACGCATTAGAGAGGAATATCCCACTTAAGTGTGGTCGGTAAAATATGATATTAAATTTTGCAAATCTTAATAATACCGCAGTCCCACTAGGCCACTATCGCACTACGATCTGTAAAAAAAAATGCAAATTTTGATGATCGTAGTAAGCATGGTACATGGCAAAGATCGTGAAGAGCGTGGCCAACTATGAACATGTTCAAAACAATCGTGGTGCGGCTGTACAATCGTAGTGAGAGCGTAGCGAAAGCGTGATTCTATTCGGAGTGATTGCGCTATGATCTCACAGCGAAGTTATCACGACCTCACTACGACCAACACGTTCTCACCGCGACCCAACTACGCTTGCACTACGACTATATCACGCTGTTCACGACCATAGTACGATTCTAGCACGCCCTTGTCGGCCTCATCACGCTCTTCTTACGACCTGACTACGTTCACACTACGACCATTATTCTCATTGTAATTTTCACATAAAATATATAAAAAAGCTCCCTAGATTTTGTTTGTCTGAATGGAATTATCCATTTGCTCTAACGACTCAACCATGATTCTAGTTTTTATGTAGATTAGACCGTTGGTTTTCCCCTTTAAACACTTTTTTACACTAGTAATTGTTTGGTCCCTTTATAGCTTGCTGTTCTGTGTGAGCCAAGGCTCCATGTTGAAGGCCGTACCTTGGCCTTTACTGGTTTGCTTTTATAAATGGTTACTTGGATGGAGAGTTGTCTCATTGGCACACATACCAGATCTTCCTATATCTATTGACACATCTGTGTCATCTCTGCTATCGTACACTTAAACATCGCCATTTGAGCTTTATGGACCAGCAATAGGTTGTAATTTAGGTTGGATTGGTCGGTCCGACATCTCTGCTTGATCAGGATTCGTTACTTTGCTCCCTCTGTCTCTACATCAACCCTACCACCACGCCCACGTGTTCTAGTATATTTGGTGGCATGACTGTATTGTTTCTGAGATATCTCCGTATTAATCAGAAATAGAAGGATTTGAACTGTATTGATATGGAACACAATGTTGACGTTATAGTGAGAACGTAGCAAGATCGCGGTATAAACGTAGTATAATCGTGGAAAGAACGTGTTATAATCGCAGTAAGATCGTGTTGCAATCGGATAACTCGTGGTATGGTCGTTGCATCTTATTTCAAATATCGATGCACATTTATTTCAATATATGCATGATGTATTAAAGGGAATATCCACTTAATATGATCGGAACTATCTTCAGCTCAAGGAATGACTGATAATTTCTGTTCACCTTTTACTTGCATGTAATAACACGAATATAAATATTGACAAATACTGTTTAGTTTCCAAATTTAAATATACGTATATGTTATATATACTGTGCATAATTGAACTTAAAGGCAAAATGAAACCAGGAGATGTCCATTTCAACTGGCAAAATCAAATTCTATCATTTATAAACTTGACATAAAGGACACAACCAAAAATATTAAGTCTGCATACTACCGATATCTATGGAACGCCGTAACTGCCTTATGGTACTTTATTCTTCATCATGATGAGGTTTTTCTTGATCATGATGAGCATTTTCTTTATTATGATGAAGGTTTTCTCTATTATGATAAGGTTTTTCTCTATTATGATGAGCTTTTTCTTTATTATGATGAGCTTTTTCTTTATTATGATGAGCTTTTTCTCTATTATGATGAGCTTTTTCTCTATTATGATGAGATTTTTCTTTATTATGATGAGCTTTTTCTTTATTATGATGAGCTTTTTCTCCATTATGATGAGCTTTTTCTTTATGATGAGTTCTTTTTCTCTATTATGATGAGGTGTTAGAAGGGAATCATGAGAAATTAAGAGAATCATTGGAAATTAAGAGAATTAAGATCAAACAAAAAGGAAAATGGCAGAATCAGAAATGTTAACAGTTCTTCGGAATGTTGGATTGCTCCATGTGCGGGAAATGTTTGAAGAAGAAAAAATAACACCAAATTTTGTCAGCATGCATTCAAAACATGCACCGGAATATTTAGGAGTTACCATTCTAGCGCATATGATGCCACTGCGAATGGAATGCATCAAGCATGGAAACCTGAAACCTGTGAAAACTGATAGTTTGGATGGCCATCCAAAATACCATGTCGACAAAAATGTACTAGAATCGTTGTTGGATTGTGACTTCAAGATATCGGAAATTGGAAATCTGTTACAACTCTCAGACAGAACAATATATTGACAGATGGCTCCTTTTGGACTATAGAACTGACATTGAAGATGGCAACCTTGACAGTATACTTTCCGTCATTGTCGTGGACATTCGTCGTTGTGGAGAACGCATGTTGCGTGAAATATTGAAAGGAAAAAGAATTAAAGTTCAAAGATTGAGTTTAAGAGATGCCATCCCAGAGAATATACTTCGCAGGTACCCGAGGAAGAAAGACCGGTCGACTGCACAGACGTGTATGCAACGTTACGGCACCGAATCACTTATGGCATAAATTAATAAGATGGAGATTCATTATACTGCGTGGAGTTGTTGGGTTCAATAGGCTTATTATGTTTCTACATTGTCGTGACAGCAACACTTCCGCTCCGGTCATATTTCAGTGATTCCCTATATAATCAACACAAATTTTCCCAGAAAAAAGGGAGGGCGGGCCCACTGTGCCCCCTCTAAATCCGCCTTGGTAAGATAAGGGACAAGAAAATGTATCTGTGGCGGATTTCATGTTGACAAAACATTGTGGTGGCAGTATGATTACAGGCCCAAGCACGCACAATCGGAGAATAAATAGATTGTGGAGGAACATTAACGAGGGTGTTTTGTGCTACTTTTACAACTTATTCTATCATTTGGAAGACCAGGGAAATACCGATCCACTAAATCAACTACATCTAATAGCCATGCACTACATTTACATGGATGAAATTAACAGAATACTTGTTATTTGAACTCAAGCCTGGGCAAGCCATAGAATGAGAACAACAAAATCATCTCCTGTCAATATTTGGATCGCCGGTCAAATACAGAATCCAGTTGGTACACAACTCAGTGAACGAGAATTAGTTGATTTTGGATAAGAGGGAAACATTGATGGAGCTAATCTTATGGACGATGGAAGGCCAATTTTTGAGCCAATCAACATTGCAATTAATGACCAACGAATAATGAGAGCAGATTTCAATAGGACAGGTACCAACTTTGGCATTGATGACTTTGTAAATTGTGTCGAAATCCTTTCTTCACAAGCCTGATTGAACTTTCAGTATTTTTGTGGCGTACAATAACAATTTTATTAATTATCATTGTCTATTTCTTGACAGATCCAATACCGCATAGTCCACTATAAAAGGTCCCGAAATGACAATGTAAAACAATTCAGACGAGAAAACTAACGGCCTTATTTATGTACAAAAAATTAAAAGAAAAAACACATAAACAAACGACAACAACTGAATTACTGGCTCCTGATTTGGGACAGGCACATACATACAGAATGTGGCGCTGTTAACATGTTAGCGCAATCCCAACCCTTCCCACTTACATGGGACAGTGATACAACATAAGAACGAACTATAGAAATCAGTTGAAAAGGCTTAATTCATCAGATGGATAAACATACACATACTTCAAATACAAGCGGAAATGGCCGGATACTTGTACATCCTTACAACAAAAAGACAAAAAAAACCTAATAAATAAAATCATGCATCTAAGACTAAATTATCAATCAGTACACATCAAATTCCAATGGATTTAGTGCAAATATGTCAATAAAAAGCCGGAGAAAAACCTGACCTGGTGCTATGCTAAGATACAGAAGTCGACATATTAGATCCATGAATGTGTATATGTATATAAAAATAATATTTAGTTTGCTTTAAATTTTAATGATAACAAAATGATTTAATTACAGTGCTTAGTTGGTAACCTTTTAGAATGAGTTTATTTAAATAATTAATACGTTTACCAGGATCGTTTCAAAATTTCTGGGCACGATAAACAACATTTCTGTAAAAATGAGGATTGAAATAAATTTTAAGGTACAACCAAACTTTAAATTATAATCTTTATATCTATATATGGAAGAATTAAGTAAAGGTTTTAAGTATTTGTGGTAACGAAATCCCTAACTTATGCATAGTCGTGAGGAGCATAGTTGGTGGCGGAAGTGAGAAGTAGTGTCATCATATATATCCGCTGGAATGGTAACTCCTAGATATTCCAGTTTTGAAAGCATGCTGACAATATTTGGTGTTATTTTGTTCCTTTTCAAACATTCCCCACACAAGGAGCAAGCCAACATTCCGAAAAACTTTCAACATTTCTGATTCTGCCATTTTTCTTTTTGTTTGATCTTAGTTCTCTTAATTTCGCATGATTCCCTTCTAACAGCTCATCATAATAGAGAAAAAACTCATCATAAAGGAAATCCTCATCATAATAGAGCAAATGCTCATCATTATAAAAAAAACCTCATCACAATAAAGAAAAAGCTCATCATAAAAAAGAAAAGCTCATCATTATAGAGAAAAAGCTCATCATAATAGAGACAAAGCTCATCATAATAGAGAAAAAAACTCATCATAAAGAAAATCCTCATCATAATAGAGAAAAAGCTCATCATTATAAAAACAGCTCATCACAATAAAGAAAAATCTCATCATAAGAAAGAAAAGCTCATCATTATAGAGAAAAAGCTCACCATAATAGAGAAAAAAACTCATCATAAAGAAAATCCTCATCATAATAGAGAAAAAGCTCATCATTATGAAAACAGCTCATCACAATAAAGAAAAAGCTCATCATAATAAAGAAAAGCTCATCATAATAGAGAAAAAGCTCATCATAATGAGAGAAAAAGCTCATCATGATAAGGAAAAAGCTCATCATAATAGAGAAAAAGCTCATCATAATAGAGAAAAAGCTCATCATAATAGAGAAAAAGCTCATCATAATAGAGAAAAAGCTCATCATAATAGAGAAAAAGCTCATCATAATAGAGAGAACAACCTCATCATGATAAAGACTGAAGTACCATAAGGCAGTTACGGCGTTCCATAGATATCGCTCTACTCACATTGAGATACTAGTAGATGGTCGACTTTAAACAAGGGTCTTTGACTTCGAGTCGAATTAAGATTTTTTCTCATTGTTAGCTTTCAATTTCCTCAACCGTCTACACGTTTATATAAAATTTGGAGAGTTATAATCGTGCATTACAGCAGAATATGACTTCCTCTATAGAGTATGAACATTACATGAACTCTTTTTAAGAAGAATAGACTGCCAATTGATAATGCACATGTTTACAGTTACCATAAATTATAGGCGACCAGTGCGTTGTTTGAGATTTATGATAACGAATTGGTTTTTTTTCCAATTACACACGGAATTTCAAGTTGACGTTAAATTATCCGATTACGTCTAATTGCTTACTGTATTGATTGAGTCGGGATTCACATAGATGGTGCTGCATATAGTTATCAAAGGTACCAGAAGTACGCCAGACGCGCATTTCGTCTACTTAAGACTCACCAGTGACGCTCATATTTAAATATTTATAAAGCCAAACAAGTACAAAGTTGAAGAGCATTGAGGATCCATACATAGTATTAAACATTAGATAACCTTTTGAAGCATTCAATTTTGATAACATTTAAATTGTTCTAATACTTTCAAGTTTTTTCTCTTGCTATGTTTATCATAAATGGATTATAATCAATTGCAATTGGAAACGGCATTGATGTTTGTTATTGTTCCAGTATGACGGTAATTTATCTTTATGATGCCAATACTGAGTTTGCTCCCATCAGCTATTTTCAAATTTAAGACGCAATCTTTTTGTTTTTGTTTTTGAAAGCATTGGAATATATTTTTAAATCACTGAAACTTGAAATCGAACCTCACACCGTCCTTGTAATATCTGGCAAAGCGCGTGATTGAACGGTTTATTTTTAGAATTCCCAAATACAAGAGTTACAACTGTTTAAAAATATGGTCGGTTTTTTATCAATGGGTTTCTCCAATATGAAGCTGGGTTTTCCGGGTATATGATAACAGAATATTTTAATCCTGGTATCTATGCAGTGTTTATCTACATCCTAAAACTCATACGGTCCATAATGTGTATAGAAAGACCTTGTGTAGACCTAGTTATATGTCCATAATTTTAATATGCTCAGGGTCAAGCTCTGAATAGAGTTTTATATTTTAAACTATCCCTTTTATATAAGCATTGTTTATGTAAATTAATCTGCACATTGTGTCTTATGCTTTCAAATATCTTTCACGTATCAATTTTAATCAAGTAACACATTAAGTGATTGAACTATGTTCAAGGTTGCCAATCTATGTTTAATAGACACTAGTAAAATGTTTGCACTATTTCCATTTTCCTAAATGTTATAATATATTTCTTTTGGAATGCAGAGGACGATTAGATATGACAAAATAGCAATGTTATTTACGATATCTAAGTACATTTACAGATGATGTAAATTTGCAAATGCCTGAATGTAAGCATAAAACCTAAAAAAACCGACCAGATTTGTTTTGATTAAGTTTGGCTCTAGGGGCTTTTCTATAAACTGATACAATTTGACGTAAGTGATAAATTTTCTCAAATAATGAAAAACATGCATGCAAATACTAAACTATGTCTCATAATTTGACTGAACTTTTCAATCCGATGTTCGTGTAAGACAGGTAGACAATTTAAACCCATATTTATTCAAAATAATTTTTACGAAACAAAGAATGATTTTAGTGATCCAACATTAATAAATAAGAATCCATTGAGTTGTTTTCTGTATACTTATTATGATATGTAGATATAGGAAGATGTGGTGTGAGTTGTTATATTCAATTGAAAAGGGACTGCAGACCTCTCGTAATAGGCTGTCATCTTATTGCTTGCAAAAATTTAAACCTTCTTTCATATATTTGACCACATAATTCAGGCAGTTTTACTTCAAAGATCAGAAATATGGGGTGCTGACATTCCCTCAAAACTCAAGGATTCACCTTCAGTTTATAAACTATTGATTTTATACTGAAAAATTTAAGGTAAAACGTTGTAAATATATTTATGGTGTGAACAGAAAAAGGACAAACAATGCTGTCATGGCAAAAGTGTGACATTTACCCATACAATTGTCTATTTAATAAGCATCCTTAAATATTGGATAACGTTAGAAAAATCTGAAGACATTTTACTAGAAGGAGCACTGGCACTGTCTAAAAGCCTACATAAAAAGGTCACACTTCATGGTAAAGTTATATTTTAAAGTTATGGAGCTTTTCGATCACACTCACAGCAGTTTACTACATACGAGTTAATATTGTATTAAAATATAGTCATGGGAAGACTTAACGGATTGTATGTAACAGAACGGAAGATAAACATTTTTAATGACGCAAGAAGTATAAATAACCAAAAAATAGTCTTCGTACAATTCGTTTAACAAATTTTTATTTTATTCTAATTTTGAACCTTATTTAAACCTGCTAAACTTTAACAAAGACAGGCATTAACAAAACTCAGAATTGGTGACCAACAGCTTGCAATTGGATCAGGGAGACACAAAAACATCTCAGCTCCTAAGCGTATTTATAAACTTTGTGAGAAGGAGGTGGAAGATGAGATCCTCTTTCTCCTTCAATGTAAAAGTTAGAAACTTATAGAAAAACATTTATAAAAAGAACTTTGCATTTCTAATCTAATGAAATGTAGCAACGAACATATGTTTATATGGCTAATGGACTGTGGAAATCTAGAAGTTCACAAACGCGTATGAAATTTTATAATCCGTCTCTGGACTGAAAGGGAGATCATGTTAAAAAATGTAAATGATGCCAGTTCACTGACCGAGTGAATCATTCATAGACCAAATTTGAATTTCATGGCACTAAATCTATAGATAGTTGCCGTGTGATTATGGACTTTCCGATTGAATTGTCCTCGGAGTTCAGTATTTTTATGATTTTACTTTTGAATAATAATATATATGCCTCAACATTTCTATATGTTATATACATGTATATATTCATATCTGGGGTTTTGCTTTTCTTTTGTGTTTATTTTTTTCTATTCTATATTTTGTCATTATATATCATTGGGAATTAATAATTATAACTGTATTTAAGTAGTTTGTAATTATAATGCCCTCTTCGGGCGTCCTTGATTGACAATAACAAAAATTGAATTGTATGGTTTTAAAGCAGGAAAAATAAAACCTTTGGTCGCAATTGCATTATCCCCTTCTGCTTGGCATGATATTATTTAAAGAGATGTATCCTTAGCGTTTTGTAAAACTCAAATAGAGGGTTATATAACTTATGCATTGTATACACCTATAATAATATGGATTATGCAACTCCCAAGTAATAATTGTTCACCTCCCATCACTCATTGTATTAAAGCAACGTCTAGCTTAAAACGTAATAAAACATTATCAACATTGTACAACATTGTTTGATATTGTTCAATACTGGTAGACATCTGTGTTGATGTTCTTGATGCTAGACTATCAATTAAAATTTGCTGCATGTTCGAAAGCGTTTAATTTACTGTATTTTATTTTATCTTTTAATTTCAGAAATAGCTATTGGCTTTTTTTTTTAAATTCATTTTCATGGTTCAATATAATGCGAGTTAACATCTGTTTTTTTTTCTTGAATTCGTTGCTATTATATTCAACAGTACCATTCACGTTCGGTGAAGATAATTAAATACGCTAGCATTAGTTGTGTTTCTTGGGTACATATGACGTGGCTCTGTACTTGTACATCCCGTCAATGTGTTATTGTGCTATGGTTAATTTTTGTATTCTTGTCTTTAATTTTTGCTAATGTGCGTTGTCTATATGCATTTGTATGCTTCTTTGTCATATATCTATTTGTTGTTGTAATGATTAACACAATGTTGACTGCTTTACTCCTATCTTTGACATTTTTACCGATTATGTATTTTTATATTGTTCACACATTGTTGTCAATATAATGGACTTTTTCGACTGTTGTACAAGTGACAGATTTAGCGCTATAAAATCCGATTTAATCAGCAATATTCTACATAAGAAAATGATTTTACCAAGTCAGGAATATGACAGATATTATCCATTCGTTTGATTTGTTTGAGCTTTTAATTTTGCCGTTTAAGTAGGGACTTTCCATTTTAAATATTCCTCGGAGTTCAGTATTATAATGTGATTTCACTTTTTTTCTATTAAATATAGTAGCAAATTTAACCATATTTCTATAGTGACCTGATATGAGTTCAACCTTTGAATGGATTATTAAATTCATCACAGATACCAGGATTGAAACTTTGTTTTTGAGCCAGACACGAGTTTCGTCTACAGTCATCAGTGACGCTCGAATTAAAAAAAGATAAAAGTTTAAGTACGAAGTTGAAGAAAATTGAGGATCAAAAATTCATAATTGTTTTGTCAAATACAGCTAAGGTAATCTATCCCCGAGGTAGAAAAGTCTAAGTATATAAAAAAATTCAAAGGTTTGTAAACAGAGTTAATTTATAATTATGACCGTATGAATGATAAGTAATGTCAAGACAGAAGAGCTTACAACTGGGTTTGTGATACCCGCGAGAAATAAAAACTCCACCGGCAATGGCATTGACCCAGTGGTTGAAAATAAACTCAAGATACCAGGATTGATATTTTGTGTTTGCGCCGGACGTAAGATATCATATGCAGATTAATTTATATAAACAAGATTTATCTACAATAAATAAAGTAAACGCTATTCATAGCTTGACTCTGTGAATATCATGATTATGGACCTTCAATTAGGTCCACACAAGGTCATTTTATAAACAGTGATCGTATAAGTCTTATGAAGCAGAAATAAACACATCATAGATACAAAGATTAAAATAGCTCGTTATCATATACCCAGAAAACCCAGCTTCATATTGGAGAAACCCATTGATTAAAAACCGACTATATTTTTAAAACGTTGTAACTCTTTTGAATTCTAAAAATAAACAGATAAATCACATGCCTAAACTGATAAAACAAAGTCAATGTGAGGTGAATTTAGATTTTCAATGATTCAAATTGCATTATCCGATCCTTTCAAAATAAAAAAAAAGCTCGCATCGAGAAATTAAAATAACTGTTGTTTCCGGTGATGGGAGCAGTCTGAACATGGGAGACGAACGTACAACTTACTGCTATCATTATAAAGATTAAATACAATCAACTGATTTTTTTTCCAAATGCAATTAATGATAATCCATTGATGATAAACCAATCAAGAAGAAACTCGAGAGTAATGCAGGAATTCTAAGCCTAGAAAAGAATATCAGAAAGACCGAAGAAGGAAACTTTAAATCGGAAAGTCCCTAATCAAATTGCCAAAAGCGCCAACAAATCAAACGAATGAACAACAACTGTCATATTTCTGACTTGGTGCATGCATTTAGTAATACAGAACATGGTGAATTAAACTTAGATTTAATGTGACGTCATTTTTTGTGTGCTGTTTCAGAATTTCAAATGTGACGTAATTTTTGTGCCTTTTCACCACTTTGTATGTGACGTCACTTTTTCACTTTTTGCGTTGAGGCCTTGACTAAGTCTAGTGTGTCTATTTTTTTGTTGGTTTATGTAATGTATAGTATCCTAGTTTTGTTTTCTGTAATTAGTTAATACTTCAGTTTTATCATGTATATCTTTTATATTCATTTGATAAAATTTGCTGTTTTCAATAGCATAAATTGTTCTAAATAATAAGGATGTTCTTATCCCAAGCAGAAAACCCTAGCCGTATTTAGCACAACCTTTTTGAACTTTGGACTCTTAATGCTGTACAATTTTGTACTTGTTTTGACTTTCAAACTTTTATATCTGGGCGTCACTGGTAAATCTTGTGTGGACGAGGCGCGCTTCTGGCGTATTGAATTTTAAACCTGGTGCCTCTTGTTAGCTATTATTCATGTGTTTCTATGTCTAATATGTTCTCCTATTTTTTTGTATTGTAGTCCTGTAATGTTATGTTGTCATTTTAATGTTATATTTAACATTGCCATTAAAGCGGGAGGTTTGACATGCCACAAAACCAGGTTCAACCCACCATTTTTTTTTTTAAAACGTCCTGTACCAAGTCAGGAATATGGCCATTGTTATATTATATAGTTCGATTCTGTGTGTGTTACATTTTAACGTTGTGTTTCCGTTGTGTCGTTTGTTTTCTCTTTTATTTGAGTGTGAATACACATTACTATTAGACGTGTCACGGTACTTTTCTATCCCAAATTCATGTATTTGGTTTTGATGTTATATTTGTTATTCTCATCGGATTTTGTCTAATGCTTAGTCCGTTTCTGTGTGTGCTACGTTTAAAGTTGTGTCGTTGATCTTCTCTAATATTTAATGCGATTCCCTCAGTTTAAGTTTGTTACCCCGATTTTGTTTTTTGTCCATCGGTTTACGAGTTTTAAACAGCGGTATACTACTGTTGCATTTATTTAAAGCTAGCTAAACTTCTCACTTGTATGACAAGACGCAAGAAGGACAAAGTAAACTTTTAATTTACATTCTGCAGATGGTATACATTGTACCTAAAAGAATTATAGACTTTGTTCTCTTCATACTTTGAACGACAACATTATTTAATATCTCTACCTGTGTGACGTTTACATTCTGACGTCAAATTTACAAAGATAAAGATAAGAACAAAATAACACGTTATGAAGATGAAAAATAACGTCAGTATCTAGAATAAATACGTCAAGACTATCGTGTATTATTTGAGGCGACAATACGGATAATTTATCTACTAGGCCTTGATACCTTTCGCAGAACTTTTATTCAGAAAACGGGCTTAAGGCTGGCTGACATAACGCTGATTCGTCAACTTTCAACATCATAAAAAAAATAGTAAAATCACAAAAATACTGAACTCCGAGGAAAATTCTAAACGGAAAGTTCCTAATCAAATGGCGAAATCAAAGGCACATATACATCAAACAAATGGACAACAACTGTCATATTCATGACTTGGTACAGGCATTTTCTTGTGTAGAAAATGGTGGATTGAACCTGGTTTTATAGCGCTAAACCTCTCACTTGTATGACAGTCGCATCAAATTCCATTATATTGACAACGATGCGTGAATAACACAAATATACTCATCATCCCGCTAACATGTTTAACCCCGCCACATTATTTATGTATGTGCCTGTCCCAAGTCAGGAGCCTGTAATTCAGTGGTTTTCGTTTTTTTAATTTGTTACATATTTGTTTCTCGTTCATTTTTTTTATATAAAAAAGGCCGTTAGTTTTCTCGTTTTAATTGTTTTACATTGTCTTATCGGGGCCTTTTATAGCTGACTATGCGGTATGGGCTTTGCTCATTGTTGAAGGCCGTACGGTGACCTATAGTTGTTAATGTCTGTGTCATTTCGGTCTCTTGTGGACAGTTGTCTCATTGGCAATCATACCACATCTTCTTTTTTTTTTATATCATAATAGATACCAGGATTAAATTTTATATTTACGCCAGACGCGCGTTTCGTCTACAAAAGACTCATTAGTGACAATCGAATCAAAAAATGTTTAAAAGGCCAAATAAAGTACGAAGTTGAAGAGCATTGAGGACCAAACATTCTTAAAAGTTTTGCCAAATATAGCTAAGGTAATCTATTCCTGAGGTAGAAAAACCTTAGTTTTAAAAACAATTATAGTTATATATTAGCAGTTAATTTATAATTATGAACATATCAATGATAACTCAAGTCAACACAGAAGTGCTGTCAAACAGACGTAATAGGTAAAAATAGGGGTACAGCAGTCAACACCGTGTCACAATCTTAATCACAACAAGAACAAACAAATATTTAAAAAAGAGGCACACAAAAACACATATCACATTTAACAAACTCGTTCATTGCTTACTTATTTTTGTATTGTATTTATGTATGCCAAATCAACCAATAAAGGATCGAGGAATTTTAAACACTGGGCCGAATCGTAATTTTAACATTAACTCTGGCGTAGAATCGCGTTATATATCTGAATGGGAAATTAAATAACTGGCTGTTTGCGTCTTCTTGTTTTAACAAATGTCTGAATGAACTCCGACTCGTATGAAAATAAGAGTAAATCGACAAGGAGAGACAAACAGTTCGTTATCAACGTATAAACAGTAGAGACTAATAATCCTAAAAACAATCAAACAAGAATGCAAAGTAATAAAACACAAAACATTGGTGACTTCACAGCAATTCCAGAAAATTTATGTTCTATATTTTCAAAGTCTTTGTTTTAAAAGTTTAATTGTGGAATTTAAAACTTTAATATAGGGTTTATTTAAAGCAATCACTGGATTGTTTTGAAGGATGTCACTTATTTATCCTATATTTGCCCTTTGACAAAGATTAAAATTCAAATTTAATATAATATTTACTTAAAAGATAATTTTTATCGCTGTTATATTTAGATTCAAGGACACACTAGGTTAAAATTGGCAATAAGATATAAACCTCATTTGCAAAATCTCGATTTAAATATTTAAGTATCCCGTTGAATGATACAGAGAAAACTGAGAAGCAATCATAAATTGGCGTAATCCAAAAACAGAATAGGACTCATATTTGCTTGGAAGTCTTGAATTGTCTTGTTAGTTAATCATTTTATGATATTTGAACATCGTGAACGAGTGTTGCCTTCATCTAATACCGATTTGATATTAATCAAAATTAAATATAACGAAAACACAATTTATCGAAAATTTCTTAATTGCTAAATTGGTGTTAAATGTCACCCTCAGCACTGTTGTGCTATTATATGGCGGTCAGTTGTAGAAACAGTAAAACGATAAAAAAAAACTGGTTGCATCTTTCTAGCGAGAATGGTAGTTCAGATATGTGGTGAACGACTTAATTATCAAGCAAAAGACAAAAGTTAAGAAACACACAAATCATGGCAAGAACAAAACAGAAAACAAAGTAACTAATAATCCACACAATACTGTACAAAACCAAAAACTATGCACATGGAACCCTACCAAAACATTTAATACATCTTAGGTTCTTTGATATGGTTAGCATAGCCTTAAACATCACTAATAGTGTTGTTCATGTCATTCAGTGTTGTTGATCTATTCTAGTTCTGCACTATAATTCCTTATAGGTTTAATCCACCATTTTCTACATTTGAAAATGTCTGTACCAAGTCAGGAATATGACAGTTCTTGTCCATTCGTTTTTGATGTGTTTTGTCATTTGATTTTGTCATGTGATTATAGACTTTTCGATTGGATTCTCCTCTGAGTTCAGTATTTTTGTGATTTTACTTTTTGAATGAAAAACAAATTATCTTGAAGAAATCACCATTAAGAAATTCATTTTCGGCGGGTTTTAAAATTTTGTTCTGACAAAGAAATTAGTTTAATGATTACAAATCGCGTGTTAAAGACTGCGTAGATCGTATTCTTTCATTCAGATAATTGCCCAAATATCGCAACGCAAATATTAATTTTAAAGAGATATCTACATGTTTAACACTGGTCCGATACCACTGCTGTTGTACTGTTGGAACCGGTCAGCTAGGTAGTCAGTGCTTCGGAGGCGATACGCTTTATAACATACCTGCGTTCATCTCTGTTTTTAAAATTAGAAATAGTTGAGGAACAAGGGATCCTTAATTCAAAGGGAATGATGATATTAAGGGACTTGAACTAATTCTTTAATCCACCATGGTCTTGTATATCTTCTAGTGTACTTCAACTACAAGAGAAAAACAAAGGAACACCAGACACATTGAAGTGCAATAAAACAAAGGCCAACATACACAGAAATGAACTATTTGATACCAAATATCATATTCCTGATTTGCAACATGACAGGTGAACCTCCCGCTTATATGATAATGTTTATAAATATCGCTAAAATGACAACACTACGTGACAGAAAATACACCACAAACACACATAAGAACACTCATCAAAGAGAAACGAACAAACACAAAGCACAATAGTCCACACAATATGCAGAACTATCAACAACATACATCCCAGAACATCACAAACAAATGATTGCTTTTTTCGTAAAGTTTTGTTTTCAACCGACCCTCATTGTCAATTTCTAGAAGTAGGTCAAGATGTGAGGCAGACTTCACTGTATCTGTTGTATCCTTCATATTTGGTTCAATGGGATTGAGACGTTCAACATAGACACCAAATTTTTAATTATCTAGTGAGAGAACATCATCTATATACCGGAAGGTAAAGTAAAAGGATACTGCTTACATCTTTCCTTAGAAGTCCCTGTTTGAAACCAATCTCATAAAAATATAGAAACATGTCGGCATAAGGAGGGAAATAGATAATTCCCATGGAAATACCGATAGTTTATTGAAAATAACGTCCTGCAACATCTACAAATATGTTGACAAATGATAAGACATAACACATTATCCAACCGAAACCATAACAGAAACGTAAACATAATAAGTACATGAATGTTGGATACTAGTATACAAAATACCGAGACACGTCGTATGGAAATGCAAATTTACACTCTGTATAACAGTCATATTCGGGAAAAGGCCACTTTCGATACGTAGCAGACAAACGCAATAAAGCACCATCTAAGACGTAGTTAAAATGTCATAAGTTAGTTTAGACACATTGTATAAATAAACCAGTTCGTGACGGAGTCTATAAAATTTACGGTTAATAGTCGACATAGTTTATGTGGTCCATAAGTGTTTCTAGTTTTTTGTTTTTATATAGATTAGACCGTTGGTTTTCCCGTTTGAAGGTTTTATACTAGTAATTTTTGGGGCCCTTTATAGCTTGCTGATCGGTGTTAGCCAAGACTCCGTGTTGAAGGCCGTATCTTGACCTATATTGGTTTACTTTTATAACTTTATACTTGGATGGAGAGATGTCTCACTGTCACATATACCACATCTTCCTATATCTATTAGATTATGGAAAGCGAAACCATATAAGGTCGTTAAGTAAATATTTTATATAATGGAAGAAAATAGCAAATTGTGCATTTGTTGCTATAATTATGTAACAATTCCACTGTTGAATTTAAACATTCTTACTTCAACAACAACGAGCCAGGCCCGAGGTCGAATTCAATAGCTCTTTTTTAATCTACCCATCAAAGATGGTTTGAAACAGACTGCAATATCTGTATTTACTTTTTCGATCAATCTTATTTTGACTTTAACCTACCTGTCGTAAAAAAAATGTTTTGGTTTGTTTGATATAATTATATATATATATATATATATAATCGACGTTGTTAGAATCATATTTTAGTTTCATTTTGGCGACATACTCGATCCTTTATGTAGGTGTGTTCTTTATTGAAACTTAAATTGTTTTCTTTTGTATTACTCAACTCTTAATGCTAGGCAAACCTAAGTGTCTCCACACTTATAACCCTAATATTTGTGTAAGTAATTAAAGGGGCTCCTTATGATTATAACTTCAATGTGGTATTCAGTAACTATCATCTGTTTTAAAATCACTACGAAAAATCGTTTTTCATCAGTAGTTTTGATAGGTTTTCTATTCTATCTTACTAAATATTTGTTGGACAAGTACACAAATTGAAATATTATATGTCTATGATGTTAGCGACAAAATAGAAAAATAGTTTTCAATATATTTTGTTAACGTCAAACTTCTGTTTTCTCAAACTTAAACTAATTTTTATTATATAGATGATGTATTACTCAAGATAGAATTTCCCGGCAACAACAAATGGTATATAAAACGCCTCATGAAATTTTTCTGATTTCATTATACTTATACCGTCTAACCTCAATATTAATATGTTCATCATATTAGTTAACGAGTGACCAGTTTTACAGTAAAGGTAGAGGTTGACAGAATCATACTGTTGCATTTTTGCTTCAACCAATTACTGATTGTAAGTAGTCAGTACATGCACTTTGTCTGGCGTACAAAATTATAATCCTGGTACCTTTTATAACTATTGTCCATGATTAGCAAAACTGCCTTGAAACCAATGTAGTCTTATCTAAACACACGTCTTTTATACCATCTAAGACATGAGTCTTTTTCGAGGAACACTGTCTTCCGTATCGAGTTTTTAGTCTGGTATTTCTAATCATTTTGTTTTTGTAACTCTGCCATAATTGTACCTATTTCTATAAGTTGCATTTCTGTAAATATTGACAATGCAATTTCCCATAGGAACTCCTTTTACGGCTAAAACTGTATCACTTTTACTATGAAGTTTTGAAAAAAAATTGAAAGTTCATATGCACCACAATTTTTTTCAAAGGTCAAAATATAGGGCTGTGCGGCATATTTTCAACGTTTATATTCCCTGAACTTCTCAGAGTTTAAACTTACACTAATTTTCTTAACTACCCCTACCTCGAATGAAAGGTTACCACAGATTTCAATGTAAACAATATGCACGTGTTTATTTACTGGTAACATTCCCAAGTTCTGTCTCTGCGATATGGAACACAGAGAGCATAACTGGGAACCAGTATGTAAACAAAATTAATTTTCTATGAATATTCAATTTCTTCCCAAAAGAGGCGTGTTTTGAGAAACAGCTGTATTTACAAAGTGCAACCTATATATCTGCATACAATATTTAAGATGGTTACAATGCAATGTTTGTTATTAAAAGTAATTGGTAGCTTAAATTGAAATCAAGGACAACAAATAAAAGTCATCTACGCATCTTAACATTGTAGAATCTATAAAATGAAACAATCTGAACACATATAATTTACTATTAGGCTTGCTATCTATATCTATCTGTAGATCTTTCATGTTCTTCAGTTTTGTTCTCACCAAAGAACAGACGCACATATTTAACGATATAGATAACATAACACAAGAATCAGTTGAAAAGTTTATTATTCTGCAATCAATAAATTTTTATAAACTGGAATACCAAAAAAGTCGTTGAGGCATATTTTAACTTTCAAAACAAATAATTGGAAGCTTTGTTTATTAATCACTAAAATAAAGGGACATAGATCATGACCTGGAAATAATTATTCTTACATAAATATGAAAATGATGATTGAAAATTAAAAACAATAGAACTGTTTGCATGTACATGCAATTTGTATAAGCAACAAGTTAAAACTGATCGTTTTCTGATAGACTTAATAACGTTTGTTGAAAAATATGTCAATCAAACTAATTAGTACTTGCAAAACAATAGTTCGCCAATCACAAAGCACAATTTAAGAGAAAAGTTGCAATGCCTGAACATCGTGATTTTTAACAATCCAAACCTTCTCGTGGTAAAGCTTACAAAAGTTACAAATATTCCTTCTGCAAGTATTACACCAATATAGTGCTTCATTGTGATCAATGCACATCTGACATTTTATCACTACATGTTTTGAAAAGTAATGATACTTTTGTTCCATTTCAGCTCTGGTCTTCATCATGTTCATGGACTGAAAACTCATCTAAAACAATAAATATAGTAATCATCATTAAAATCAAGAACTATCGTCCATTCTGTAAATTGATCGATTTTATCTTGTTCTGACCTGGTGAAAAAAATTCATTGCAATTGATGAATGCATAGAAAGCAGTCGCTTAGCTATCGACAAATACGATCTCGTTCCTGTTGGACCGTCCATGTGATTGCCATTTAATTAGGGCTTTCCGTTTTTGAATTTCCGTCGGAGTATCTCCTAGGGTCAATTATTTTTTTTCTAACCTCGCGACAAACCAATATATTTTTCGCCATTTTTTGTTTTCGCCAAGTAACATAAGTATTTGTTTTGTTTAAAATTTTCCTTCTTTCTATCACCCCACTCCTATTAAATATCAGTTTGCCCCATTGTTGTCTATAGTTATTCTCTAACACTTATCTTTTAGTCTACATTGTAATGATAAGACACGTTTAAACATTTTCTTTTCCGTGGAAAGACCAATTGGTTTTCTTCTGATTATATTTTTGTTCTTCTGCCTAATTTTTTCCCTTCGCTGTATTGATGTTTCGCAAGATGTCGCTTAGATATTTCGAATATGATATCGTACAGTTTGTACGCTTCTGTATCAACTCCTGCGCAATCAAATACTTTTCTATGTAAGAGTTGTCTCCTCGAACACTTTTTTTCTTGTTATTTCTAAAACTTCGCAACGGTATAAGATACCGACAAATTTATTTTTTCTAATTTGCTCGTTATATCCTCAGGATGTTTCGTTTTATTTTGACCATAGCCGTATAAAGATTCCATATGAGTGGTATTTCCCCTTTTGTATTTGATATCAGTGAAATGTACTTGTAACTGGAAAACCACAAGTGATAGAGGCCAAGAGTCATTTGATTCTAGGTCCTTGGTCCATACAAATTAGAATGAGGTCAAGGTCAAAGGTAAAAGTCATGATTAATTTTTTTATTTTGGCTTGTAATCTGTACGTAGACATTTAATGAGATTTTTCTCACCTGTTATATCTAAAATTACACGCATGGTGATACAACTCATTTGTCATATATAATCAAGACCTTGGGTCTTTTGATTTGAGGTCTTTGATTTATGACCTTAAAATTCAGCTCAAGGTCATTGGTAAATTTACCGTTCTAGATTTTGACCTGTGCTTTTACCTTATATGTATACATGATAAAGCCATGGGACTTTTTGCATTAGGTTGCAAGCCATTTAATCTTTAAAAAGCCAACCAGAAGTGACCTTGTGTAAACCGGAAGTAGCTATTTTTGTACTAAATTAATGTAAAAGTATATAGAACCATATTTTCGGAATCATTTTTCAAACCGGATGTAAAAAAAAAAATCTCCCTTATTTATTTATTTTTGTATACAAACCATATAGTTTTAGAATCAGCGTACAATATGCGGTCATTTGACGCTGGGATTGACATTTAAACTAAATTTTAATATTTTCATATCAACATAGATCCTTACTGGTGGACAGACCTTTGGAACTTTTCTAAAACAGGGGTCCACTTATTTTTAATAATAATTTTGTACTGAGAAGTGGTTTTTCAAAAATCTTTTCAATTGAAATTGATTCCTCGTTTAATGAGTAGCCAAAGGGTTACCACTTATTTGAGGGTTTTTTCCAAACCGGTTGAATATATTACTTTCTCTGGACAATCGTAAATAAAACAGTCGAGACGTAAAACTACGCTTGAAATACATGCGACTTTTAAAGTACGCTCTCAAATCATTTATCTCATAAGCAACACGACGGGTGCCACATGTTAAGCAGGATCTGCTTACCCTTTCGGAGCAACTGAGATCACCCCTAGTTTTTCGTGGGGTTCGTGTTGTTTTTTCTTTAGTTTTCTATGCTTTGTCATGTGTACTATTGTTTGTCTGTTTGTCCTTTTCATTTTTAGCCGTGGCGTTGTCAGTTTTTTTTTTCGATTTATGAGTTTGAATGTATCTCTGGTATCTCTCGTCGTCCCTCTTTTATCTATATTAAAGTTAAAGAATAAAGTTTTAAGCAATTAAGTGCTTGCATTTGAAATTTTTTCGTTATATTAACAGTGTTCCATTACTCGCTAGTTAAAAGAAGTAGAGAGATGTCAAAAGTTTTCCTCAAACACGTGCGTCGCAAAGTGGTTAATAAATCCTTTATGTAACATCTGATGGACGCCATTTAACGATATCATTTTGTCAAACTATACAGTCAACACCTTTATTCATTAGTCCTTAGTTTCCAACAGCTATAAAATACAATCAGCTGATTATTGATTTTTCTGTCAACATAGTAACGAGTTCAAGGTGAATTCCGAGAATTGTCTGATCAGGTAAAGTCCAAGTATCCGAAAAATAGGAAAATAAACAGGATGAATGACATCAATCGTTTCATATATTTCTTTTGTCAAATTCATTCGCAAAAGATAACTTTTAATCACCACTATTATTATTTTTCACAAAATGCAAAATTGGCGACCGCCAGCAAAAACCCTGCTGTTGACCTAACAACTTTCTTGATATCGTTTTGTTTTCTTTTCAAATAAACAAAAATGAATAAAGTTGTTAATGGTTATTTGATTTGAACTACTAAATCCTACGACTTTAAGCGTCATTATCTAGAGTAAAAATTGTGTTTCTATTTCTGTTTTTTTTTTGACAATTTTTACTGCATCAAATATTACATGACTTACAAGTGTATAGAAGATGCTGAGAATGGTGATACACCGATAAATGATTTCCATCGGGTTTTCTCTTTTTTCGACTCATCATGAAATGGGCTTAGGACTTTCCAACATAAGTAAGTTAATTGGTACAAACCTTTGTCAGGATTCTCAGTAAAAATATATGTAATCTTGGTAAAGCTGAAGGGTGATATTTTTTGAAATGTGGTTTCTCATGGTAGTTTTGCTTAATTGCTTCCAAGTGTTTAATTGTTTCTTGAGTTTTTATGAAGTTTTTGTTCCTATTTTTAATCTTTTGAAGCCTCTCTTTCGTCCTGGATTCTCTTGAATCTTTGTTTAAACCATTTGAAAAAGAAGTTCCTACAAATAATCAATAGCATGTTTTCATTTCAAACTCAATGTAAGTATTAAAGGGTTGATTTTTATTTTAAAATTTAAGCATACAATGTAAAATAAACTAATGTCTTCTGCCTTTTACAAAGAAATCCGACAATTTAATCGACTTAATGATTTTTGTGTTTTTTTTTTAAATTCCAAATTCAAGTATGTAAAATAGTTTTAATTACTAATCATTGTCCAATTGTAGTTTGTTTCAGAATGGCGTGTGACCGTATTAACAGCATTCAAAGCACGTTTGAAAGTTTTCTTTTTCAAGATGTTCTTCGGAACAAACAACTAAAAATTAAGAGTGAAGACGAATTAAAACACAGCGCCAATCTGAAAGAATAAAAAATTAAATAAAAAAATTACCTAACTCCGAGGAAAATTGAAAACAGAAATAAGGTAATCAAATGGCAAAAACCAAAAGCTTAAACACATCAAACGACTGGAATACCGCGTTGCATAATGACCGCGTGCGATTTATTCGAGACCAACAGCAAAATACAAATGTAAAGGTAGAAATGTAATAAAACCTCTCTTAAGTCGCTCACTTAGTCTTATGTGAAACTTAAACGATTGACAGTGTCCACATTTTAGACTTGAATATAAATCATGACTGAAGTCTCTTTTCGTATTTCTTGTATTGACGTTGAAAAATCCGTCATTAAGGGCAATATCTCTTAAAACAAAATACAATTCACAATCTTATATATGCTGACCGATTTGCAGATATTATTTTGCTGGTAGAGTTTGGTACTTAAAAATCTTGTCAATATATTTATATCTTATTATATAATTTTCAAAAAAGTATACCAAAACATAACAAATAAACAAAAATTGAAAAATTAAAAGCCATAACTTCAATAAGGAGTCGACTAACGATTTCTGCTATTCAACTTAGCACATATTAACAACTTCGCGTCCAATCAAATTGCCTGAATTTGTCTTCTAAGTTTCATAGTACATAGTTTTCCCGTGTACTAAGTAACTATGGTTGAATGGCCACGATAGCCAGATTATATTGTATTGAAATTAAGGAATTGTGTGTAGAACATTAACATTAACAGTCGAAGGCATTTTAGAATGAATTCAATGTCTCACATTTCATCTTTTGAGGGGGTATTTCAGAATATATTTTCGATATCGTTTAATTTTTTGATGAATTAAAAGGACACACAAAATGTCTAAAGGTGTTACCATGCTCAAATATAAGTTATGAATTATTTTAATTTAAATTAAAAAAAATTGAGATCAAATTCTTTATTACAATACTATAGTATTAATGAATGGGTATTTTTATAATGGCCCTGTTATATGTCCAAGGTCTGTAATAATGGTCGAGGAAGTCTGTAATGGCACGAGGCAACGCTGAGGTCCATTACACACATCCGAGGCCATTATTACTGACCAAGGACATATAATAGGGCCATTATAAAAACACCCATTTTTTTAATACATTTATTAACCAACTGAAAAAAGTGTATGTATTACTGCCAACTTGATGTACTCTCTTACTCTTTTAATGACAGTTTAGTTTGAAAAAAATAATTTGTACTTCACCATGATCAAGTTTTAAATATACCAAATATCCAAGATATTAAGTTGAAAGAAGTTATGTGTTGAAAAACAGGATGAACAGTTATCCCTTTATATGGTTCTTTAATGTTTGTTGCTGGTTACTAAATTAAATAAAATACAAAAAGGTATCATACTCTTTACAGCTTAATTTTATTAACTTTATCAAAAACCCTAACTGGGCTTAATACAGACAAGCTGGGCATTAATACAGGGCCATTACAGAAAAACAGGGCCATTACAGAAAAAAACAGGGCCATTACAGAAAAACAGGGCCATTACAGAAAATATTTTATTTTTCATAACCAGTCATCTTTAGCAATAATGTACTTAGTTGGTTAATAAAATGTAATCTTATACTTGCAGTGAACAATTCAATATGTACAATGGAGCTAAGAATCAGGAGTTGTGATTAATATATGGAAATGAAATACTATAATAGCGTAAAAAGGCAAATATCTTGCTTAAACATTAACAAAAGAATTTGAATCATGCATCGCAGTAACTGTATGCATCTATAGTTTGATAAATTAACACAATTGAATAAAAGAAAGATTTATATTGGCTTGAGTTTAAAGAAATATTTAATAACAAAACAATACACATGTACTACACCCGTACTTTATCTTTTTATATATATGCATTTATGGAAAAACATCACATGACCGACAACACAGTGACAAGTTACTACATTTAACGTGAATCTACTACAATTCAAGAGACATGACTTTGCCATTATTGTGGACAATTTTAATGCGTTTCACACTCTTTGAAACGTGTATCACTAGTTCATCATCAGCCGAGTCACGTTTTCAGTTATAGGGGCTACATGTACTTTCGTATTAGGACAGGGTTGTTCGCTTTCCTTATTTTCTTCATGCAAGTTTCACTTCACTGCGCGATAAAGGTGGTTGCAAAGATTTGCTTATCTTATCATTCATTTCTACACTCTGCCTTTTGTAAGTTTCGACAGCATTGCTTCTGTGGCCACTTCTTGATGTTACCGCGGCATTGTCAAAACCGTTGTCATACAAAGTTGTTACACAAGTTACCTTCCCAGAGTGGTTTGAGATATTACTGTCAGTGTGGTCTATACATGCTAAATCAAACATTGTTTTTATGTATGTTGAAAGTTTGTTAACACCAACAACTTGTGCAGAGAACTTTGGTTTTCCTGAGGTGTTTAATCCTAGTTTTTCAATAGGTCTTCTGTAGAATGGGCCCGTTTTCGGAATGGGAGAAAGATATGTAGAAAAAAAATTTACAATATCCCGCGGATTATTTTTGTCTTCCCAATGTATTACTTTTTTTCGGTTCTATCTTTCTATGAAAAAACCACCCTGATTATTTTTACTGATACGGCCATAGAATGTAAGGCATTTTTTTCTTTTGAACAGTATCTGTTACTACTTCAAATTGTGTCGCATCAAGGTCACGATGCTCATCCATGCCACGAAAACCAAACAGTTTACAGTTATAGTAAAATACGCCATAGCTTAAGCCCTATGCAGAATCTAAACTCCTTTACATCATAAAGCGTCCTCATCCTGTGGTGAAACGGCATCTGCTCTTTTTTTGTGAATACCTGTATGAAACAAAAATGTTTACAGAGAAGTTGTATAGACGACAATGAACCAGCAACAAAACAACAAAATTAAAAAATTCACCTGGGACGGGAAAATGGGGGGGGGGGGGGGGGGGGGGGTGTGAACATACTTTCTATACTTTCTACAAAATAAGACATACATAACAATATTTTTTTAAAGGCATGAAAAGAATCATAGATGATTTTAGTTTTTGTAACTTTTATCCTTGTTTCAGGAGGGAGGATTCATTTTACGGCAAATGTTAAAAAGAAAATGTATTGCTTAATCATCATCAGTAGTAATACATTGTAGGTATGCCAAGTGTAAAATTGATCTTTTAAACAAAACACGCGAATCATGAAAAACAGATTCTGTATTTGAAACAACGACTCAAAAAGGTCAATATACGTATTATATCTTATATGTTAAATAGATGTGGCATAAACTATTGATTGTGAATTGTTTATTTTTCAGTGGCAAATAGTTCACGCATATTCCAAACAATTGTATAATAAGAAAACATATTAATGATGAATAAACTAACTAGTCTAAAGTGACATAAAACGAAGGATTGAATTAAGTTTTAAATGATTTCTTTTTAAAAGACGTTTTGGGAATATGATGTTTAATCAACTGTTAAAACTAGAATACTGGTTCCCTGCACTGATGTGATTTCCTAAAATATTACGAGTCATACATATAGATAAACAAACATAGACCAGTAGCTGTAACTTCTTTCATTCTGGTGTCAAGAGCCGTCTGGAGTTTTTCTGTAGCAAATTTATTTCAGATCTTTTTCTTTTCTCGCAGATGTCTTTGAATTCCTGCGGAAATGTTCATAAGGGTGTTAGGTGGGTAAGGTGTCCCGTCTTTTCGTCGGGTTTCCATGATGAATCTGGATAACCAGAAGTCCAATTCTCTCGCTCTAATTTTCATAGTATATAACTTATTATACAATAACCGAGACTTATTTTGTTGATCTTGCCTCTCTGATCATATATGCTATTTACAGTGTCTATCCGTCACAGACGACTACGACTCTACATGGATTGACGACGCACAACATACGACAACGAGTGAAGGACAGCGGGCGATTCATGACGACGGACAATTTCCACGACATATAACCGGTGTTTAGTGTTGAGAAAAACGTTTTGAATTTTATGAAATACTAAGGCTTTTCTACCTCAGGCAATGATTACCTTAGCTGTATTTGGCAAAACTTTTAGGACTTTTGGTCCTCAATGCTCTTCAACTTCGTACTTTATTTGGCCTTTTTAACTTTTTTGAACTCGAGCGTCACTGATGAGTCTTTTGTAGACGAAACGCGCGTTTGATGTATATACTTAATTTGTCCTGGTATCTATGATGAGCTTATTTACTCTACAGTTATTAAGACTTAAATTAAATTATACCTTCTATTTTTATATATGTTAACAAAGCAGTTAATGTATTGGAAATGTGATAGTTATTTGACGGTTTGAATCTCCATCCTTAGTACATATTATACGAGTTATATAAATATATAAATATGCCGCAGTAGTTGTTATACTTCTGAACTTGGCTAAATTATCAAATACCATGTTACCATGAACAATAGACAGTAATAAAACATGGTAAATGGTTCTCAGTATTTTGAAAAAAATATGCAAATATGAAGTTCAAAATATTGCCCACTGTTTGGGGGAGGGAAGTATACAAAGATTTTGCATGTTATTTTTTTGTTGTTGTTTTTTATTCTAATTCTATTAATGACAAGTTTCAAAACCTGTCTTTATCTAATGTCTCAAAAGACCAACAAAATTTATAAATATAATTCTTACCAGTTTCATACATTCCTTTACTTAAAATATTGATTCCACCAATAAGACTTATTTTGTTATAAACACATTGCCAAATCATACATTCCAATAAAACAAGAATTCCTCTTCCTGGTATCTTCTCAGAAATGCTACAGTGTTCGTTCATATAAATTTGAAAAACAGAATTAACAGATACAGATATATTCTTTGCCAGTCCAATCTTTTTTCTTATAGTTTCAAATATATATGTTTTGACATGTCTACAAACACTAAACGTCCATTGCATGAGTTCAGGTATTTTCATTTCTAAAAGGTTACTTTTTCGAACGTCTTTATAAAATATAAGATATCTCTGATAACATTCGAAACCTTTTGCAGATGAACGTGTTGCTGCTACACCTATAAAAGTATTAGAAATTACCCGAGGAATCACAATAAATAACAATATTTGAACTATAAATCTTTACTTTAAATGAATTGAATGTGTATTGATTGCAAATGAAGTTTTATCTACATGTTTATGTTGTCAGGAGTCTACTATTTAGCATCTTCGCTAGCAAAGGGTTACAATCCAATCCCCTCCTCTCCACCCTGGGCGGTTTAAGAGAGAATTTCGGATCCAAGAGGTAATGATTTTCATGTGTTGCAGTCGTGACTGGCTGCATAGAATCAAAAAAACATCTATAACATTATCACATGTACTTGTGGAAAATGTAAGTTAATAATTGCCACATGCTGATTGTGCAACAAGTCTTTACCCCCCCCCCCCCCGAAAAACCCTCCAACACAGGACGATATTTAGAGACAATTTAACTGTTCTTAACCAACAAATATAAGTTACTGTGTACGTTACTTGCTTGAATATTGAAATATCAACGTATATTTTCGTTTTCTGCTTCACCAAATTTGTAGACTCTTTGTAGACTCTAGACGTTACCGTGTTTTCGCCTCGAGACGGAAGGGAGTTCAAGTGCTACAATTTGTCAACTATTTTCGGAATGGGAATGATCGTAACCCTGTGCTAGCGAAGACGGTTATTTAGGTGTATTTAGGGGGATGATATCGTATTTGTTTCCGTTGATTGTTTTAAATACAAATTAGCCCATTTGTTTCTTCCCTTGCACTATCTTTTTTATTTGCTGTTTTGAGGCCTTTAATTGCTTAATATGCTGCATTGGTTTTGAACATTATTGAAGGCCAAACTATGCCATATAGTTGCTTGTTTCTACATCCTTAACAATCATACCACATTTTCTGTTTTTTTCCCACAAAAGGTGTACAACATGAACAATTAGTCTACGTTAGATGTTGGATGTAAGTTAAAGAGACAAGTACAGCAACATAAACACCAAAGTAGTATGCAACTCTAACAATATCCATGTTTCCGCTAAAAGAACGTAATTTGAAATTGTTCTAAAGGATTTCTCATCTATTATCTGTGCTTTACAAGAAACTTGTGGGAAAAAGTTTTGGTAGATTTGTAGGTCAACTTCTTAGACACTTTGGAGGGTTCGTCATATTAGTTTTTAAGACCTTCATTAAGATGTAAAATAATATTAAAAAAGATAGGAAATTCCACTCTTCATGTGGTGTGTTTGTTTTATCCCAAACAAAAGTCAAAGGATGATTGTTTATAACAGATGCATAATATGGGCTAATTTGTATTTAAGACAGAAGTTTAACATAAAAAAATGGGGAAAAAAAAATTCAACAGACAATTTCATGTTAAAAAACAACCGGAAAACGTCACATTCGATTAATGCAGTAACGTCCAACTTTTAATGTTTAAAACATAATGTTGTAATATTTCGATCGTATTTGCCTGTAGTTCGCATTTTCTTGTATTATTTAAGATAAACACATTTGTATCTTAAAAAATATTGAAATCTAAAAGATCATTCTGATATTATAAAATAACAGGCTAAATTTTTTTTTTATCGAAAACATAGTGTTTATAAGGGGAAAATACAAGTGATGCATGTTGTACTAGTAGTGCATTTCGAACATAGAAATAAATTTGCACCCCTAGTTTTTGGTGGGGTTCGTTTTGCTTATTTATTAGTTTTCTATGATGTGTCATATGTTCTATTGTATTTCTGTTTGTCTTCTTTCATTTTTAGCCAGGTGTTGTCAGTTTATTTTCGATTTATGAGTTTGACTGTCCATCGGGTATCTTTCGTCCCTCTTTTGCAGAATCTTCAATATTTTCTTACCTCCATATTCTAATGCAAAGAGTAAAGAAATCATCCATATATGAATAGCACATTTAAATACTGGTTTGGTGGTATCTAAAAAACATTATTAAATCAATCATTATTACAACTTTACTACATCTTTATTTTGGTAAAAATCATTATATAAAAAACATTTAAATATATATAGCAATATATACTGACCGACTTTAGAAACGCAACACTTGAATATTATTTTCAAATTTTTGAATGAATGTGTCTCCGTTAAAAGCAAAGACTGCCTGTGACTAACGGAAAATGATTGTCAGAAAGGTCAACAAATTCTGTTCGACATGTTTTGGGTTCTGTTTTACACCTTCTGATTTTGCCTTTGTTCCACCCATTACAATGGGTTTTGGCAATTATGCAGTTGAAACCTCAGGGCTTTAAATGTTTTTCTTCAGCGATTCTTTGACAGTTCAGTTGATGGGAAACATTTATGGCAGATAGCATGAATCCATGCGCAATGGGATTTGGCAATTTAATAAGCAGTTGACGTTGCGGCCATAAACATGTCTCGCAAATTACGTTGCAGTATCAAATTCTATTTACGTTGAATTGTCACAACATGTTGATCTGGTCATTGATTGTCGGCAACAAATCCCGTCTACCTATATCTTTGTCGGAAGGACATTAAGACGAGTTTCTGAAGTCAAACTGTATGGTTGCAGCACGTTCACCTTTTCCTGTTTGCAGTATTCTTATGGGCTGATTCAGTTTTTTTTTATTCCTCAGTCTTAGCAATATTGAGATGCAACATTTTAAAAATGAGTACGTGTGGCCAAGGATAGAAATGACTGTTTCACGACGCCAAAAATCTTTTATGGGTTCCAATTTCGCTTTAAGAAATTCGTGCGGCTTCAAATATCCGGTATATTCAATAAAAACAGGTAAGTCAGATGTTGATTTTTTCTAAGGAGAAATAACTATGACAAGCATCAATAGTAGTTATGTGAGAATCGAAAATTATATGGTAAAAAAAATCAACAAAATGAGTGTTGCGTTTAAGGTCAGTCTGTATAGATTTGATTCCTTAATCCTAAAGAAAACAACTAATTTTTAGCAAAAATTTGTGTCCTAGTGAGAAAATTTAATATTTTTTCATCGGTTCGCCATTCAGATTGTCGTTCGTGTTGAACTGTATTGCACAGATAAGGACGTACGGACCTTAAAAAAATATGTATTGATGAAGAAGTGGTCCATCATAATCACATAATTCAGAGAAAACCTTGTTGAATCGATTGAAATTCATTACGTTTAAAGTCTTTTTTGCTTTGATAAATTAAATGTAGAATCATTGAAGTCGTGATATCTAAAGGAATTCGTGTATTATTATGACGATGATATATCAAAACCCAATTTGATAGATTAATGATATTTCGGTGATTTTCAAGACCGGTTGGAAGCCAAATATATCTCTTCAATGTTAAAGAATTAAACTATATTGTTGTCATAATACATACGAGCTGAATGTTAAAAAAAATTCTAAAAAAAAATCTGTAACTGAACATCTTGATAGGAGATCGTTTTTTGTGTTGTGAAAATGACAATAATTGTTTAGCCATCATAAATAATTGTTAATTTGAAGATCAGTTTGAAACAACTCTCCTTAAGGTAGCACTACAGTCTAACAGTGATTTTTTTAAGATATTTTTTTATCACATAGTTTTGAAGTAAGTATTATTCTGCACAGTTTGTAAAAATCCAAAAATCATTATCATATTACAACTGGTAATAAATTGATAATGAACTTATGTAAATAAAAGCACATGGTAATTAATCTAAACATATAGGCATTTAGGAGGGGCTGATATGTCAATCATCTGTTGATGCAAGTGTCCAGCTGTTAATCACTGACTACAAGATAAATAGTTTGGTCTTATCTCATTGTATCATGTGTATTGCAACAAAAGTAATATATGTATAACTTTGAAGTAAACAGAGAAATGGGAAAAGTTTTAAAAAGGATAATCTTCTTAAAGGGTAAAATCTAACCAAAATGAACAAAACTATATATCTTAAGATAAGAGTGTGAAAGTATCTTTGAAATCCTCTGACAAACTTTAAACTTTTAAGGTTCTTAGTACAAACAAGAAGAATATGACTCCGAATATGTCGTCTGTTAGAAATTGTTGGCACTTTAACTTTAATTTTAAGTTTCTGTGTAATTTTTCAATTCCATAAAACTCAAAAGTTACGTGAGACGGTCTATTTTCAGGAAGGGGATTCTCTTGATCTTTTTTGTACATAGTACATTTCTTTTTAAAATACAAATGAAAATCATTCTTTATAGTGATTATAGTGATTTTAAATATTGATTATATGCAGATGGTCATTCCTGTTATTCTCTTATCTTAAACTGCCTTGTTAGAGGAGGAGTTTTTTCTATATTTAATTACTACATTACAGATGTTGGTCAAATCTGTGACGTCAAACTCTCGAAAAATACCAAGTAAGTGTTGGTCAGTGCACATATAATTCAAATTTTACAGTATTAGAGCACCAAAGACACAAAGTGTGTGGTTATATTGATAAAATAATGGTGTCAGAACACTCCTGGGGTGTTCTCAGTGGAACTTTTGTATTTATGATGCATTTATAGGGGTTCTAAGGGGGAAATTCAGTTTTTAGGTTATTTCTTCTTAAGAAATGTAAGCAAAAAATAAAAATAGAAACTTCATTGGTACCCCTTTTGGTTTGACTTTGATATATGTGATTAAAAAGAGTATTTTCTACAAAACCATGTCCCAGTTTTAAGATAATTTGTTTCTAAATGAATTTATAGGTGTCCAAAGATGAAAGGTGAAATGAGGTTTTGCACCCAGCAGTTAAATTAATATATCTTCTTACTGGAGACATATATAAAAAATCTGAGACACGAGTTTGTTTATATTGTATGGTTGATTAAGGTGATGAAAACACATTTTTACTACCATTTGACCTGAGTGTGCCATTTTCATTCAAGTTGGAAGACCACTTTTTTGGAAATTAAGGAGCTATAATTTGAGATAAATCATACCAAAAATATATTTATCTACAGATTAAGAAGAATTAATATTTCAGCTTTAAAGTGAGTTAAAGATTTTAAAAATCCATTAAAAAGTTTTGGAGAAATTAATTTTAAAGACTGTCGGTTGGAGTCAGAAAACTCTGACTGTAGTGCTACCTTAAATAAGAAATTCGTGAAACATTAAGAGGCACTATTTAAAAGTGTAAATAACATCCGGTTTTACACTTTTTCTTAGCGCAAGCAAACATTACATATTCACATACCTGCATATTTTAAGGAAAAACGCCATGAAACCATCCAAATATATTCAGCACAAAATATTATCAAAAATATTCTTAGAACTATAGAAAATGAAATTTCATTAAAAAATTATATCATATGCAAACTCAAACAAGTGTTCTTGTATCATAAACAGGTAGTACTTTTTATTCATCACATTCCTTTTTAACAACATATATAATTCTAAACAGATTATGTTATAACCATCTCGCATAACACCGCTCTGTGATACGATCATTATCAACATACATGCAGGTCTTTTATTTGTGAAAAGCTAAATTACATTTCTTTCTGATATTTTGTTGAGAGGGCAAAGGTGTTTTAAAACTATCCATAATGTTAACTTTATCCATGATCATTGCGTGAAGTAATTCAATGCTCAAAGTCAAAGTCAATTTTTTTTCAAGATCAACAAGTATTTGAAGAATACTTATTCACTTAACAATGAAAACCACTGGTTTAGCAAAATACCATGAGTTAAAGTCTGTAGCCATTTTTTTGTTTATCTTTCAAGACCAAAAGAATAAAAACTTTTGCCAAAGGACAATAACTTCGCCCTCAATCATAAATAAAAAGAAAAATTCAGAACGGAATGACAAAAGCTCAAACAAATGAAAGGAAATGAATAAGAAACAGTGTAGTCAGGTTATTAAACATTGTCCTTAGTATTTTTTTTAATTTGTTGTAAATATGCAGAAATCTCAGGAGGGGGTCACATAATCCCTGTTTCAGTTAATATCTAAATATGACTAAAAACGCATATCATATTTTTAAAAAGATACAAAAAACGTTAAAAAAAGACTCATTACAGAAACCTAGATTGAAATGATAAATATATAAAATTCTCAGCTTTAGACTGCTTATTAAAATCTAAAGGTCCTTACTACATGTATATGTTTTTAATACTTAATCTACACAGAGCTCTCGGAATCATATTTGGGTTTTAGAGAATAAGGGTAAAACATTAAAAACACACCAATAAGACACTTTCTATCAAATTCAATTCATTCTTTAAAGACACATGAATGTATGATACTCATTCTTTGAAGACACATGAATGTATGATACTAAAAGTATGCCATTGTTTATATTTATTCATAAAAATAAGTACCCTTTAAACGAAAATGTTTTAAATTTATCAGCAATGGCTATTTTTGACTGAGGAAATTAAAATGACCATTATATAACACAATTACACTATTAAGTTGATCGTTATGGAATACTAGTATTCGTTCACAGATGATAGCGGATATTTTCCCTTTGTCGAAACTACAACCACATTCCCTTTTCACGAATGTGACCACCGAATTAGACTTATTACCGGTTTTATAATATATGAGCAACATGACGGGTGTAACAGGTGGAGCAGGAGCTGCTTACCCTTCCGGAGCACCCGAGATCACCCTAGTATTTGCAGGGGTTCGTCTTGCTTAGTCTGTTTTTTTCTATGTTGTATTTTGTGTAATATTGTTTGTCTGTCTTTTTCTTTTTAAGCCTTGACATTGTCAGTTTGTTTATCGATTTATGGTTTGACTGTCCCTTTGGTATTTTTCGCCCCTCTTTTTTTTATTTGTATTTGAAAAAGAACTTCAGAGGTTCGGATCCTCAATGCTAGTACTCTATTTTGGCTTATAAACTTTCTTTATGTGAGTGTCACTGATGAGTCTAATGTTAAAAAAAAACGCGCGTCTTGCGCTACAATTTTAATCCTGGGATCTACAATGTGTTTATTTAAACTACCAAATGAAAAAAAAGAAAAAAAAAAAAAAAAAAAAGTTAAAACAAAAGTTTATAAACAGATGATTGCCAATTATTGATTGCTAAGTATTTCGATCTTTCTAATTGATATTATGCTTACTTTTTTTAAGAATGTATGACAACTTCATCTGCAACGAGGTTTTCATTCTAACACAAAGGCATTTCTTGATGTCAAGCGAATTCTGGAGTTCAATTGCATCTTTGCATAGCAGAAGACCGCGAATAACCTGCATTATATTGTTTGATTATGTATTATTGTTTAAGAAATAATCTAATCCCAATTAATAATTTCTATTTCTATTTTTTATTTGAGGGCATGAAAAACATTTCAATATCTAAACTTTTTTTTAAATTTGAAAAGTGGTTATGCATGTTTAAAAAATCATAAAAGCTAACGAAGCAAGTTTAATGTATACAACTTAAATACAAAAGCTGTTCATTAAAAACGGAAACACACATGAATTCCAAACTCAATAAAAACACAATTTATCAGTATATTTTAAGCATATTAAAAATTGATGCCTTTTTATTATTTATTTTTATTTACATTTTTGTTGTTACGAAGCGGGTGTTTTCTGCAGCACTAAGAACTCTAAGGCAAATTAAACAAGAGGCTCTCAACAGTCTGAATCGCTCACCTGTAATGTTTTGCTTTAATCTTTTATCAATTATGAATTTTGCTTTTCAATATATGTTAATGAGTGACTTTAAATGCCATTTTAATGTTCTTTGTATCTGTAATATTTTCTTCAAAAACAAATAAAAATATTTTACCTCTTTTGAATCATTTCAGCCTTAGTGGCCATTTTTCTTGACGTACAAGGAAATAAAATGCAGAAATTTATACTAGATACTCTAAACATATTCAGCCCATGTTTGGCTAAATTGATTCAACAGTTTCAAAGTAAAAGATTATTTAAAAGTAAGCAAATTAGACGAACAAATTATGAAAAATTGCCTTCAAAGGACAATAACCCCTTAAGGGGTCAATTGACGGTCACAACATCTATTTGCAGATCTTTCTTTGCTGAACATTATTTCTGTTTACAGTTTATATTTATCTTCAATAATATTCAAGATAATAACCAAAAGCTGCAGCAGACGACGACGACGGACGCCATGTGATGGCAAAAGCTCACATGGGGCCTTTCGGGGCCGGTGAGCCCAACAGGTATAATACAATTAAACTGACAAAATCATATGTTAAAAACAAATATAAAATTTACCACAGATATACAAAGTAAGTCACACATCCAAATTAACTTTGTTTGCATAAATTGATCCATAGCAATAATCAATGATAGAATACCAGGTTTATCTGTAATAAAAAAAACACGGTCTTAATGAATCTTAATGCAACACCAGATAACATATTCTAGCCGTACGTATTAAATACGGAAATACAACCAATGCGGAATTGATGTCAGATTGGCACAGATAGACGTTTTCTTATATATCACAACTCAGCTATTAAAGCTAGATGTTTTTATGACCAAATAATTCACGATGACGACAAGATATTTTGTGAAGTGATCATTTTCATCGTTCCTTCTTTAAGGGTTGAAGCAGTATGTTCACAATTAGTAAATACTTTCATAAATTGTTGGTATGCAAACACATACTAGTCCTTAAACTCTTTACAAATACAGAAAAAAGAGAGGACTATGAGATCCAGTGAGTCAATTTTGTAACTAACATTGAAGCGTTAAGGGAATTATTTTTAGATCAATGTATGCCTTGAGCATAGCATACATCGAATTCCTTTTAAATTAACAAAGACACAAGGCTTACCATTTGTAACAGGATTATCAGTGGTTGTTGCATCCATCAGTATAAAGGCATATTCAAATTAAAAAAGCGAAGGGAATGGAATCAAGTTAAAATCTCCCAACACAGACATTGAGAGCATAAAGATTTAATCAAATATGCTTCAGTACAGTTGAAAAATCATGCGAGAAAATATTTAAGGTTTCAGAAATATACGGGAAATAATAGATAAATTATGGAAAAAATAAAAGGTATATCTAGGTTGTTGAAAAATAAAAACTTCCTTATATAAAGCTAGAGGCTCACAATAGCATGTGTCGTTCACCTGTATTACTTTGGGTTTGAAATCATAGAAAATACGGTCAAAATCATAATAAATAGTATTATTACAGTCCTTGGATGGTGTAAACTTCCCACTTACACCATACACCATTACACCATACACCATACACCATTACACCATACACCTTGTACCATTACACCATACACGTTACACCATACACGTTACACCTTTGCACCATACACCTTACACATTACACCATACACCATTCCCCATTCTATCTACACGATCCGAAATTACCCAAAATGCAATTAAATTTCAAATATTAAAATTATTATTATTGTTTATGTTTACAATTCGAAAAAATGAAATAAAAAGAACTTCGTTTTCAACCAATGAAATGTTGTTTACCATCATTCACACCATTCCCGATCGCACGTTACACAATGACACCATGCCTCAAACACCATTACACCATTCCCCTTACACCATACACCACAGCACCCTACACCATTGCACCATATGCCATACACCATTACACCATACACGGTTTTTTTTAAGTTTACACCATCCAAGGGCTGTACCCGAATAATGATTTAGGCCAAAATTTGGCTTAGTAGTTAAACTAAAAGCAGTTCATTCCATTGTAGTCTTACAATAGTTAATGAAGATCCCTTATCATTACTTCAATAATTTTTCAATATGTGACCATTTGAAATTGATTTTTTTTACAATTTTCCAATAGATTTTTATGTAAACCCGGTGTTATCTTTTTAGCCATGTCGGTTGGACCGCAGGTTTGTTGGATACATGTTTCAATCAAGATGCTCTATTAAAAAATTATGGCTAAGCTTAATTTTATATGGCCAAGTAGATTAAGTAGAGAACATTTTGTAAAAGAAGACAACAATCTAAGAAAAACAAATTGACTATAAAGGCCAAGAACTCACAAAGTGGTCAATTAACAATTTTGGTCATAATTGTCTTCTTTGTAGATCATATTTTGTTGAACATTTGCTTTTAACATTTCATTTCTGTGTACAATAATATTTAAGATAAGAACCACAAACTGCAAAATTTCCTTAAAATTACAAATTTAGGGGCAGAAACTCAACAAGGGGTACCCAATTGTCAAATGTACTCTAAATACATTAGTTTCAGAGATATAATTTCATATAAACCAACAGCTGCATGTTACCCAATGTTCTATCTCTAGTTATGGCGGCCATCTTGGTTGATGAACAAAGTAGTTAGATATATTTTTAAAACAAGATACCCTAATGATGATTGGGACAAGTTTGGTTAAATTTGACTTAGTTGTTTCAGAGAAGATTTTTGTAAAAGGTTAACCAAGACGACGATGATAGTGGACGACTACGATGAACGCAACGACGAAATCAGACGCCAAGTAATGAGAAAAGCTCACTTGTCACATACAACCATTTAAAGCCATTGGAGTTATGCATCTAAAGAATGTAAATGCCAAAACTGTATGGTTAGAGAAAATTAGGAATATTGCGGTGTGCCATACAAACAGAGGAAAGAATAGTTTGTATGACCACAATATACTTTCTTAACAAATAACAAAAGCATTCAAAATATTTTTAGATTTGAAAATGATTACAAAACACGACAGCCAATTTTAGAAATATGGTATCGAATATTTTTGTATAAACTTCTTATCAAAATGATGAAGATAGCGAAAAATGCACGCATAAAAATTTCCAAAACCTTTTTCTTGATTTAATTTAAACATGATGTAAACTCTTTGTATATTAAGTACCAAAGTGTAATGATATATAAACCAATATTTTTTTTCAAAGCATAATAATTCCATATAACAGAAAAAGTAATTTATTCACCAATTTCAGAAAAAGTTTGAAACCACAAAATTACAGATATTTCAGATGAAAAAAAAAAGAATATCAAAGGCGACGATTTCATATGACAACCTTCTTATTCCTATTGGGAACGTTATACATCTTAAACTATAGCTTCTCATTAATATTAAGTAATTAAGAACATCGTGTATTTGAAGGTTTTGGATATTTGACCGTCAGCTTACAATGTAATTCAGGTGATTAAAGTACACATGTCAATGTCGATCATGAATAAAGGTTGAAATAAAGGGTCTGAGACCTAAGTCATGTTAGTGTGTGTTAAGTGTATTTTGTCTAGTTTAAAATTCTTCTGTTTTCATGCAATGAATAATAACTACCTTTTCGTTCTGTTCTGGAATATGTATGAGATATTTGCCAATGGACATAAAAACAAACCACAACTATTTCACCTTTTTTAAATTTAACAAACACCCCCTTCCACCACACAAACATGATGGTGATTGAATGCATTTGTAATAAGTATTTATTTCTGTGCCTGACACAAAACAGCTTGGCCTTTCCTGACCTGTCAATTTTCCATGGTATACTTTTATTATATCTAAATAGTTTGGAGCTATTGGCTATAATTACACACTGCCAATACCAGGTGGCTCTTTAATCTTTAATCTTCAAAACATTTTGATAAAAGTTGATGAACTGACTGGTAAAAACTATCATTCTTTGACACATGCATCAAATTAAAATCTTAACAGAATTGAGTTCTTGTTTGAGGAGAGATTTCGTCATTTTTAAAAGTTTATGCATAATATTGATGTTGTTTCTATTGCAACACTTTCACTAATTTTATTTGAAATATTGTTGATATGTTTTCCAAAATAACAAAACCCAGGTTATATGAGCAAAACTGTATATTTCAATACGTATCTTAGTTCATTCAAATCTATTTGACAAATTTAGCACTTTTCAGTAAATACACATGAAATATACAAATTGACTGCTTGTTTCCATGGCAATACATTAAAGGGCAAAAATTGCACAATTTGAATACATGATTTTTGTGTAAAATTTGGTCCGTTTTTCTATAATGAGTATTATTTTTCTTGAGAAATTGTGTATGTGTTTCCTACAGTTGGTAATATAAAAAAGAAGTTGTGGTATGATTGCCAATGAGACAACTTTCCACAAAAGACCAAAATGACACAGACATTAACAACTATAGGTAACCGTACGGCCTTCAACAATGAGCAAAGCCCATACCACATAGTCAGCTAAAAAAGGCCCCGATAAGACAATGTAAAACAATTCGAACGAGAAAAACTAACGGCCTTATTTATGTAAAAAAATGAACAAAAAACAAATATGTAACACATAAACAAACGACAACCACTGAATTACACGCTCCTGACTTGGGACAGACACATACATAAATAATGTGGCGGGGTTAAACATGTTAGCGGGATCCCAACCCCCCTTAACCTGGGACAGTGGTATAACAGTAAAACATAAGAACGAACTATAAAAATCAGTTTAAAAAGGCTTAACTCATCAGATGAACAAAAATACAAGTTGACGTGGCCGGGTACTTATACACCCGACACAAAAAGACACAATGAACAGATCTGAGAGTACTCGCAGTTATCTGCCAGCTAGTTCAAAGCCACTAACAACTAATAAAAAATCATGAATCTAAGACTAAACAATCAATCTGTACACATCCAACATCCAATGAATTTAGTGTAAAGACGTTATAAACAGCCAGAGAAAAACATGACCTTGTGCAATGCCAAGTTACAGGTATCGACAGATTGTAGATCCATGAATATGCATATGTATATAACATACTAGTAATATTTAGTTAGCTTTTAATCTAATGATAACAAAATCAATATTTACCAAAAAAAACCAATATTTAATGATCTTATTACAGTGTTGAAAAGGTAACTTTTTAAAATAAGTTTAATTAAAGGAGCAACAAGTTTACATGGATCATTTCTAAATTTCCGGGCACGGTTAACAACATTTTCGTAAAAATGAGGATGTGCTATCCCGTTTGAAATAAGTTTTCTACAGGTACAACCAAACTTCAAAACCAAATCTTTATATCTATGGAAAAATTTAGTAAAGGTTTTAAGTAATTTATGGTAACGATATGCCTTGTTAAATAATTTACCTGTAATACATACGTTGCGTTCGTTTAAATCAAAAACGTCACAACAGACACGGGCATAGCGAACAAGTTGTGAAATATAAACACCGTAAGATGGTGCCAAAGGAACATCGCCATTAAAAATGGAAAATTAACAATAGGGAACGAAAAATCGTCTCTTTTGTCGTAAATTTTAGTGTGAAGTTTTCCGTTTAAAACCGAAATATCTAAATACAGGAAAGGACAGTTATTATCGAATAAATTTGATTTATTTAAAGTAAGTTCCTTGGGGTAAATTTCAGCAGTATATTGAGAAAATTCTTGATTATTTAACGAACAAAAATCATCAAGATAACGGTAGGTGTTGTTGAATTTATCAATTAAATGTAATTTCGACGGGTCTTTACTGAGTTTAGTCATAAACTGTCATTCGTAACAGTACAAAAACAAGTCTGCTATTAAAGGGGCACAATTAGTGCCCATGGGGATACCTACAACCTGTCGATAAACTTTGTTGCCGAAACGTACTTAAATATTATCAAGGAGAAAATTAACAGCTTCAATCATCTCATCACACCTCCAGTAAGTATATCTAGCATATTTACCTTTCTCATTAGAGAAGAAGGCTTTAAATGAGTTGCAGCAAATATATCTACATTCAGCTTTACTAAACGACCATTTAATTAAGTAAGAAAACTTGTTTAATAAGATAGTGTGGAAGTGTAGTGTAAAGAGTAGAAAAATCAAAACTATTAACAGAACCAAAAGGACCATCAAAAGCCCGTAATTTATCTAAAACATCCAAAGAATTTTTTACACTCCAAAAATGGTTTATACCACTATGTTCATATATTTTATTACAATAGTTTATGATAAGCTCTTTAATAGTAGTTAATTAACTAGTTAAGATCACTGACAGATTAGTTGTAGAACACTTACTAGAGAACGAGATGAAACGATATTTTAATGGGTTTTTGTGTAGTTTAGGTAGCCAATACATAGTAGGGACCTTCAAATGTTAAGAAGAAGCCTTAAGCTTTGATGTGGTTGCGATATGCTTGTTTACTATATGACTCTCTGTAGAGCGGATGGACTTGAATGTAGATGAATTTCAAATTTCAATCTTAAGAACGTCCGTGTAGTATTTACGGCATACCACCACCACATTGTTGGCTGCTTTGTCGGCCGGTACAAACACAAACCGCTTTGGAAGTATTTGAAGTTGATTTCTTATTATGATATACTATACTAGCACAATTATATTTACATTTTCAGCTTGAAATCATTGATATCCAGTAGGTGTAAAACTGGTCATCGGTTGCTATGGTAACCGATATGCTTACCTATCAAAATTTTGTTTTTTTTGTTTGTTTCATCAAGTTTAGTAAGTGTGTGGAGTTTGAGGAAAATCCATGACGATGCGTCACAGAGAACCAGTATTAATAAACAAACATAGATACTATGTTTTTTTCCGTTTAACTCTTAGCAATGTAACATTGTTAATATAAGGACTTCTTATTTAATTCCCGTGGTTATACAAGGTAAATCATATTCAGTTGTTTTCAAATAATAATTTATTCTATATCAACATCCAATAAAGGTTAAGAGAATTAATTTTGTATTTCCGATTAAAACAAAATTTGAAATTTAAAATTAACATTACGCTTACCTTTCTTAAACACGAATGACATCGTCATCTCCATGAATGTCTCATTAACCAAACTCCTATTATTCTCCTTACAGTACAGGTCAAGCATGTTTTGGTCTGTTTCGTTAAATGAATGCCGTATGAATAGTCGTCTTATAACCTGTAGTGTGTTGCTCAATTGTTTAGTCAGTTTCATTAAATATCGATATAGCTTTGTCTTATTGACTGTCCTATAAACTGACAACCAACTATTTAAATTAATGAGACATAGACACATAAACATACTAAACATATTTTGTTTAAATCTCGTGTACCAAGTCAGGAATATGGCAGTTGCTATCTTATAGTTAGTTTCTATGTACGTTGCATTATGTGTTGTTTTTGTTGCACTTCTGTGTTATGCTATTTCTTATAGTTGATGTGTTTTCCTCGGTTTAGGTTGTTACCCGGATTGGTTTTCTCTCAATTGATTGATTACTTTTGATCAGCGGTAAACTACTGTTGTCTTTTTGAAAGTTTACAAGTATTTAAACACGACAAAAAGAACTGACATCACCTAGTAGTTCAATATATCACAAGGAATAGGATGTCGACAGGTGTTCTTTTTTTTTTATCTTAAATTGTGCTGATTTTGTTTTAGTACGTTCATTTTCAGATATCTTTACTTTTGATTTCTCCTTATCGTGAACTGCTATCATAAAATAAGTACTTGATTTTGAGTATTTCATATGCCAATTCTCTCGACAAATAGAAATAAATCTGTGAGGTATATATGTCATTTTCATATTATAGCTAATATTTGTACAAGCAAAACAAAAATCAATTGAACACTTAATATAATGAAATGTTTTGATTAAAAACAAATAACCAATTTTAACTCTCCTGAATATGAATATACACCATAGAAAAAAATTAAACATGTTAAAACAGATGCACACATACAAAGTAGTGATATGAAATTCGAAATTTTACACAAGTTCAGAAAGAAGACTATTGCACGCCTTTAGTTGTATATATAACATAACAACCTTTTCTTTTTATGAAAAACGTGCAATCTGTTAACTCAAATGATTTTTACCTCTTCACTGTGCTTGAAAGTTTGGTCGAGATGAATCAACATGCAACCAGTTTGAGGTAGGTAAAAGAATTTGAAGCGCGGTTTATCTGAAACAATAACGGCAGTATGAATAAACGCCATAGGGCAACTTAAAACACTAATCGGCAGGAACCACAGCAGAAAAAATTGTCAGATTGCCATAAACATACAATTGCAATTACAGAGCAAAAAAATGTGATATTGAAAAGAGAATATAAAAGTTTTTCATATCTGTATCAAAACCTATATTTATGAATACACAGCTGTGCCATGAGCGCATGATACGCCCGTCGTCTTGTGTGAAGGTTTTATGCAATAATCATAAATAGTTTCTGAGAAAGTTTTAAGCAATAACCATATATTGTTTTTGAGATACGCAGGGACATATGACCCCCCCCCCCCATTCTTTAAAAAAAATCCCCAAAAACTAAATATCACTCATATAAAATTTTGAATCAAAACCAAAAAGTATACAGATCTTCAGATTAATATAACAAAGAAGTGTGTACAGTTCTAAGCAATAATCATAAATTGTTTTTGAAATACGGCGCGACATGTAAAAAACCCCTTCTTCTTTTTTACAATATACTAAATATCTGAAAAATAAAATTTTGAATCATCACCAAACAGTATACAGATCTGTTTAATCTGATTAATATAATAAAGAAGTGTGTAAAGTTTTAAGCAATAATCAAATTTGCTTTACGGTTCGACATGTGAAAAAAACACACCCCTGTTTTAGTTACAAAGTGCCGTAACTCAAAAAATTTTAATCTTATTTTCACAAAAAAGTATACAGATCATTTGACCATCATAAGAAACAACTATAATAAGTTTCATGAAATTTGGATAAGTCGTTCTCAAGTTACGGTGCGACATGTTTACGCGGTACAGACAGACGGACAGACGGACGGACACCGGACATTTGTATAACACAATACTTCCCGTCAAAATTTTGACGGGCGTATAATAAAAATCACAGAGAAATTTTACAAAAACAGATAAACAAATAAACCAAAAGGACAAGGCTTAGACAGATATACAATCACAGGTGTATGTACGTCCTTCTTGCATCAGGAGATATTTGAAATAACAGAGGTAACCCTTTACAAGACACCAAGATGATGTCGAAACAAATTAGTTCATACTAACGACAATTGAGCTCATGAAGTGATAGTTTCAGTCGTCCTAACGTATGACTCGTAAGCAGCATGTTTATACTTAGGTAAAGAGTAATTAAATTCCCTTAACAAACAGTTATTCAAGGTACGCCAGACGAGCGTTTCGTCTACATAAGACTCATCAGTGACGCTCATATCAGAATATATATAAAACCAAACAAATACAAAGTTGAAGAGCATTGAGGATCCAATAAGGAAACAAATGTTAATCGTCATACTCTATACGTATCTAGAAAAGAACATGATTTATAAGGGGTAGGGAGGTATCTACTTACCTAAGACCAAATAGTAAATGTGAAAAGTCAATTTTGATTTTATTATGCCTTAAACTGTTCTTCGATAGATATTTACTTTAACAGAAAAAAGGTTGAATTATGAGTAAATCTTTAGGACAAAATACACAACCGACTAGAGTGTAAACTAAATTTCTTTAAGATCAATGCATAACTCGCATCATAAGACACTAACACATTTCGTAAACGCATCAAAATGAGAAAGCTTACAACTTAGCTATTATGAGTTTATCAGTAGCAAGTTTTAACTGCATAAGACTTCTCAAACGCGTTGAAATAAAACAATATGCTATTGCACAAATTAAGGTATTAGCTGACCAGCATTAGAAATTAAGAAAATTCCAAAAATGTGTTGTGCATCTTCACATGCGTATGGTATTTTATGGACGGTAAGTTTTCCGAAAAGGACAATTTAATTGAGTTGATAATGATCGTTTGATCTGATATAATAATAGACATAGCGAATGACACAAAAAACAAGTAATTTATTTAGAAATAAGTTTCATACGACAGATGTCAATTTTTTTTAAATGTCGTACGAAACTTATCATTCGATATGTATATTATTAAATCAGATTACACAAAAACAACATTATAGCATAACGAACAGTGCGTCACAAGAATATATCAACGCCACGTTACAGGTACGTTTTTAAAAAAATGGATACTAATCGAGATGAGGTTTGTAATTATGTGATTTGAGGTATAATAAACAATTACTAGTACAATGATATCAATATAAAATTGTGTTATTAGTTGTATTAAATAACTGTATTGTTTTTTCTGCTGAATCCAACTTTTTGCGGTTTTCGACTTTGTGTCATTGCTCGATATAAGTTCTCTTTATAACCTGGAATCGTAGTGGGGGAGGGATACGGGTAAAAATATTGAAAAAGTATTATACTATTTTCTTTTCAATTCTTGCTAAACATATTAATGTACGAGACCAAAAGAGGGGCGAAGGATACCAGAGGGACACCCAAACTCATAGATCGACATAAACTGCTTTGGCTAAAAATAGTCAAACAGACAAATAATAGTACATGGGCACAATATAGAAAACTGAGGATCAAGCAACACGAACCCCCAAAAAATTGGACTGATACCAGGAGCTCCGGAAGGGTAAGCAGATCCGGTTCCACATGTGGCACCCGTTGAACGGTTTATTTTTTCTCGAGAAACGTTTCAAAACAATACTTCTGAATCTTTCTGATAGATATAATGCTTACCTTCAGTACAAAAGCATTCATCACCATCATCATCTTCAGTATATAATAATGGCATCGTCCTTCCGAACGAGGGTTCAGTATTTACCAAACCTCCTGGGCTAATTGCAATGTAGTCCCAGTGTATCAGTTCATCTGTGTGCGTCAAAAGACAATTTGGAACCTGAATTATAGTGTTTAATATTTTTTTTGATCTTATGTTTGTTGTCTGTAATAAATTTCTGACAGGAAGAACACTCTATCGTATCACACTGCACGGAGTGTGATACGAACATAATACGAAATCTGTGTTAATTAGTTAGGATTATCTAGCATCACACATTTTATAACGACATTTATATTAGCTCTTTGTCATTGAAAACTTTCAAGGGTTAACACGATGTAATTATCGTCGGCAACAACAAACATAGGTTATTTCTTCAGTATTATACAAAACACTCGCATTTTACATCTCAAATTGAGAAACTTGATTACATTCTGAACCTTATAAATATTTAAAATGTTTGATGCTAATGTTAGACACAGGAACTGGACAAATGACGTCAAACTGGTTTGTGCAAACGACCAGATTAGCGATTCGTGGATTTATTCCATGAGAATGCTGATCATATAGAAGAAATTGTTCAACAACTCTTGACAGTTAAATATTATTTATATGAACTCTCGTTATATAATAGAATAAGTGATAACTGGACAGTAAAAGTAAAGGCGTTTCTTAAACATGTTAAATGCCACTTGATTCAAGTAATATAGTGGTGGATCTATCAAACGTACTGCTTAACCCTACGTGTAGCCTTCAAGTATAATACCTACACTAGTTTACTTTGTATAAATACATGTATTCAATTTAATCACACACGTATTTACTACGTGTTAATTCAAGATAAAAAATCCATATGATTAGATTAAACAGTGTAAATATATATAATGGGATTCAGCGATTAGCGGATTATTCAAATTTGAAACATTAACGAAGAAAGTTCAATGTTTATTATATTAATACAAATGCAGAAAATCAACCATGAGAAAAAATGAATTGTACTCTAAAAAAATAATACGATTTACTTGATCATACCAAAAGATATGTGCTTTGTGTATAATCTGCAAAGTAGAATATATTTACCATAATTAGTGTACAGGAATAAAGGCAGACTCCACTGATGAAAATGAAGCTTAATAGCATTTCATCTGTATAAAAAAAATACAAATAGCATTTGTTAAACTTCATTAAAGGCTCAAACATACAACATATTCGAGTAGTACGTGTTAAAGTCATAAACTCAACTTAAATATTATTGATGCCAGATTGGCAAAGACAGACGTTTGAAATCAACAGATTTTAAATATGGAACTTGAATCATACAGATTAATTTATAGAAAGGTCAATTCAAAAACGTAAACTAATGGACATTGACATTAAAAGAAACTATCACAAAGCATGCGCTAGATTGATGAACGCTTGTGTATTTCTAATTGAAGAAAAACCAAAGTTGTTTAAATAGTAAACAAACTGTAAATGTACAAAACATGATTTTTTCTTAGAAACAAATCAAATTATAATATATATTTTATGTACAATCGTACAAGATGTAAGCTTTATTAAGAACAGATTCACTTTACTAAAAAAATTTAAACGTCATATAAACACAATCAGGAATCATGTAATAACTGATATTTTTTAACTTTTCTCAGCCATGAACAAGTCTTAATTAGGATTGCTTACAACACTCTTATAGTTATGAACATGTTAAACTTTGTTGAAAGTAGAGAGTGCTTTGTCGTAACATCAATTTCGTTTGTTTGTGTTAATTCTTTAGGATTGTTTTTTTCTTTTCTCATCGCATTCATTATATCTGTCAGCAATGTGTTATATATGTAATATACTGAATGCTGTCATGACAGTATGTGACCTATAATTAGCGCATTTCAATTTTGAACTACATTTATTACTTTGACAATAAATTACGTTACGCTTACCCATTCTACATAATTTTGACATCGGCCTTCCTGTAGTCGTGTTGTTTAATAAACTCATATTTTCCGATTGTAAGTGCATATCTAGAAATGTCATCCTCCTCTAATAGGACATCATATGCTTGAATGATCTACAAAAGTTTAAATCTATAAACATTACTTAACTTATTTCAAATATCTCCTAAAAGTATAACGTATCGACGGTTATTCTTTTTATTAAAATGTGTAATGTTTTGCCCAAGTTTCCTATCATGAAAGGGCAATTAAATTTTGTATATTTTTATACCTTTTCTACGTTAATTCTTTTCGGCATATTCAATAAATCTGTAACGTAAAAAAGAGGCAACATATACCAAATAAAGTAAATTGACAACCGCATGGCTTAAAAAACACCAACAGACAAACAATAGTACACAGAATACGATAAAGAAAACATAAGACTGAGCAACACGAACCCCACCAAAATTAGGTATAATCGTCGATGCTCCGAAAGAGTAGGCAGATTCTGTTTCAGACTTGGCACCTGTCAAGTTGCTAATGTAAGTACAAGTTCGGTAATAAGTCTTGTTCGGTAAGTAAATTTTAGAAAACAGGGGGCAGGATTGTAGTAACGACATTAGGAACATATTCTATATTTTCGGGGAAACAGATAATCCGTAAGGGTCGACCAACTTTTGAAGGCGTCCGTATAATCTACAAAGGGATGTTTCTAAATTCAACACTTGATAATCTTGGTTTAATAGCTTTCTCTTGAGCGGCATCTTTCTATAATGGAAATCATGATAGAAATTACAAGCACTGGTTATCGTATCAACTGGAACATATATATTCTGTACGCAAGCGTTGCTATAATGTTGTTACATAAAAATGGAAAGTTCACAATAAGGAAGGGGAAATTATCTCTTTTGTAATTAAGTTTTGTATTCATCCGACCCTCATTGTCAATGTAAAGATGTAAGTCAATATATTTCCTATTTTGATATAGCATATGATATTTGATCAAATGAAACAAAAATGCATTTCATACTTAATTCAATAATATAATGTGCTTAAATGTATTACTTTGTGTTTGCTTTCTTTTAATCTGGTTATGCTCTTTTGAAATAAATGTAATGCATCTTGATACTGAGATCAGAGATACATAACCAATTCAACTTATAACATATTCCCTAGGTAAGGTATTCCTACATTCCTACAACTTAAATGTTCTGAGAGTACTAGCAGTTAATATTGACATCTGGTTCAAAGCCATTAAAAATGAATAAAAATCATAAGTCTAAGACTAAAGTATCAACTAGAACACATCAAACAGTCAGGGAAAAACATATAACTGTGCAATTCCATAACACAGGTATCGACAGAATGTAGAACCGTGAATAAGCATATAAAATTGAGAATGGAAATGGGGAACGTGTCAGGGAAAGAACAACTGTAAAGAGCAAAAAACAGCCCAAGCAACCCAATGGGTCTTCAATACAGCGTGCAAATCCTTCACCAGGAGTTTTATCTGTATATGTATATAATTAAAAATTTGTTTGATTTTAAGTTATTGATAACAATCAATATGCATATCGATTAAAAAAAGATTTAAATATAGTGTTGGATCGGTACTTTTTAGAATAATTTCTTTTGAAGGATCGATAAGTTTGCATAAATCGTATCTAAATTTCCGAGATCGAGAAATCAGATGTATCGTTTTGGAATATTGACCTCATATTTATGCATGAATATGAAAGATATCACAACTTCGTTGAATGTTCCAAATTTTCTAATTTGTTTCAATCTTGTCATTACTTGTATGTGTTATCATTTTCCAATTTGCATATATTGAATTGCATTTACTAGGTATTCAATCACTAACAATTCATTATTTGAAAATATTTCCTATTACACTGGTGGTAAGCGGATGGTCGTAACTAAAAGTTACGACCATCTGAATATGGGAGACAACTCTAGGGATAAGTTTTTCTTTTCCGATTTTCGTGCAGTAAAAGGTTCATTTGAGTCAAACCGCTTGTCTCATATACACATATCGTGAGTGCATTCTTATTGAAACCAAATTTGACACATAAAATCATTCCAATTTTCGTAAAATAGTCATTCAAAAATTCGAGCATGATGGTCGTAACTTTAACTTGTGATGGTCGTAATGTCAACTATAGTATTTTGGATGATGGTCGTAACCGACACAAGATGGTCGTAACTTTGTAAGATGACCGTAACTCAAGTATTTAGACGAACTTTTATAAAGCTATTTTAAAAGTACTGTGCACATGCATAACCATGTTAATAAACTCAGTTGTTATATAAAGTTTTCTACAACAATATTATTTCATTTGTTACTCTGATAATGGTATGCAGAAATTAAGTTAAAGAATTATCAATCATACATTTTTGATATGTTCCAAACGACCACCATTTAGGAGAAACAGTGAAAACTGATCAACTCGCATTAAGCCAAATATTATGTTAGGGTTGAGTATTAATATATTTTTACTGTACGTTAAGGCATAAAATTGTTGAATATTTGCTTTCAGATTTTTTTTAATTTACGACTTTTTATTTCCTGCAATCATGTCGGCAGATGAAATTATAGAATGAAATTCAAAACAGTGTGGCTGTGGCCATTGATTGACACATTAAATTCATTCATTGACTGGGACAATTTAGGTGAACGTTTGTCTGTAACGACCACTGCTCACTATGTACTTTTTAAAGACACTTAAACTATGGGGTCACCAAAGGTTCTCAACACCTTAATAAAGTAGTTCGAAAAACTAATCAGAAATAACAACGATGTTTTGATTTATATCAATTATATAAATCAAAACATAAAGGTTATTCCTGATTAATTTTTTGAATTATTTTATAATTAAAGGAGTTAAGAAACCTTTGGTGACCCCACAGTTTAAATGTCTATCGTAGGTACGTCTTGAACAGTGGTCGTTACAGACAAACGTTCATGTAAATTGTCCCAGTCAATGGATGAATTTAATGTGTCAATCAATGGCCACAGTCACACTGTTTTGAATTTCATTCTATTGAACGTACAATTTTGAACAATCTTCTTAATTTTTTAATCACCTATTGCAGTTTTTATAAACCATTGGCTTTCAAATATTCGGCTTTTAGTGAATCATGATTAATGAAAATCCACAAATGCCTGGTGTTTTTATCGTGTTGTCTTTATTTTTTATCGATTGCATGACGATCTTGCGGTATATCATTGATAATTGTTCTAAGTATTGGTTCAGAGTAAAAACTTAATCCATGGTGTCGCAATGAACATCGTGTTAACATAGAAAGTATGAATAAGGTTGAGATATTTTACAATGCTACGGGCGTTGAATTTAAGAGTAAGATAAAATATCAGTAGTTTGTAGACAGGCTTGTCGCCAGGATAATATTACAAGGTAGAACTAAATGTACTGCGGCAAATATTACATACATATATGCAGGTATATATTTTACAATGATACACGCTTTGAATTTAAGAGTAAAATCAAATATTAGTAGTTTATAGCCAGCCTTGTAGCTAAGATAATATTACAAGGTAGAACTAAATGTACTGCGGCAACTATCACATACATATGCAGGTTGAAAATAACATTTATGTTATATGTTTATATTGTATGAATGTACTCAGATTTAAAAGACCAGCACGCTGAGTTGAAGCATGAAGATCTATCTTTTAAATATTATCCTGGCTACAAGCTATGTATGAATACTGTTTGCTGAAGTCTTTTTGCTGAAATTCAAAAAAATACATTATCATCAGCATATAGTAAAAAATGTGAATTGCTGACCCCCATATTCTTTAGAACAATCTAATTAAAAACCGATCTCTCATCGCTCCTGTTTCTGATATGTCGCGTAGAAGCGACATATCAGAAAACGGGAGCTATGAGAGATCGGTTTTTAATTAGATTGTCTTTAGAAAGAAGTTTAAGGATCCATACTGTGAAGGAATTTTTTTAACTCGTGTAGTAATTTTGACTCTAAATATGCCTCCTCTAGTAGTAGAAAGATGATCCCAAATTGTCAAGCCTGTGCCAGTATCTGATCATAGACTCTGCAATGACAAAGTACAGAGTGAATCTACCGAGTTAAGAAAGATTGGCAAAATGTGTTTCTCTTTTGGTAACACCAAGTAAATGTTTACAAAATTCAATGTGTAGTCTTTCTGAAAGAATCTTAGGATAAGCCTGATCTTTTTTTTTGCTGAAGTTGAAAAAATGGCAAGATCATCAGCATATGTATAGTAAAGAATGGGCTGGTCTTGAATAAACAACAGCTGGATCAGGGGAACTTTTAACACAATCAGGAAGTTCATTTATAAAACTTTAAAACAAATTTGGACTCAAATTGTCTCCCTGTTTTACTCCAACTTTAGTTCTAAAGAGATCTCTTACCATACTCTAACTATATTCAATAGCTTAAGTTTTATCTCTGGGAGAATGACAGTATCAAAAGCCTTCTGGAAATCAACAAAGCAGGCAAACATTCTACCTTCTTTTGTATTACAATACTTATCTATAATAGTTTTTAGAATGTATATTTGGTCAGATGGTCGTGTTTTTTTGTTGTTTTTTTTTTTTTTTTTTTTGGTAAACCAAATTTGGCTCTCATCAATGATATGATATTTACCTAAGGATTTACAAAGACGTGTATCAAGTATCTTATTAAAAAGGCTTCCCCAATGAATCAGTAATTATAATTCCTCGATAGTTATTAAGATCGGATGCATCATTCCCTTTATGAATTGGGAATAAAAAACGTGTGGTCCAGGGTTCATGGTATTTTCCATTAGAAAGACAACGATGTATAACGGATAGCATGGTACCAACAGGCGTATTCAGAATTTTCTAAAACCACGGGTAATAATTATACCTGAACTTCGAATTTGCACCTTATAATCAGCTTGACTATATACCACATGACAATACGACTTCTCAAAATCCAGGCTTAGAATAAGATGTATGTTGTTTAATTCGATTACGGACCTGCGAATTCGCGGATATGGTCTTGTCTCGATAACGATCCCCATAACATTATTTATACTCCTTACTTCTGCTCTTTCGACTTAAAGTATTAATTTTAAATTGTAGATTTTTCTTTTAAATTCCACCTAGTAGGAACATACTAGTTTTTAAAAAGTTTATCTTTTCAATACATGCAAAATATAAAGAAAATAAATCAGGATACTGTTATTTCATGTGATGTCAAATTTGTTAAAATCGCCTTTTCTTAATTCGTAACTAAGAATGATCATAACCAGAGCTGTGTGTTAAAATGAATTCTCCACTTTTGTGAATTTATATTGTTATTAAAGTTAACAGCTTATAATAAGTTGCCTCTTGGTTGATTTTATACATTATATTTTAAGTAACAGTGACTGGTCATTTCATTTTGTATTGGGTTTTTTTTCGATTCGTTCCAATTTTCTTTCCTTTCGCACTTTACAGGTATCCCTCTCTTCACTTCTTTTAGTTTTTATCATTTAGTGAAATCAACTTCACAAATATATCATATAATATATTCATATAACAAAAGACACGTTTAAAACTATTGACTTGTCTTATTAGGTCCTATTTAATAAAGAGTTACGACCATCACAATTTTAAGTTACGACCATCCTGAACATTTTTGTTTTTTTAGTTACGACCATCATGCTCGAATTATTGAATGATCATTTTACGAAAATTGGAATGTTTTTATGTATCAAATTTTGTTTCAATATCAACGCACTGATGATAAGTATGTATGAGACAAGCGGTTTTGCTGAAACATTTTTTTACTGCACGAAAATCGGAAAAGAAAAATGTATCCCTAGAGTTGTCTCCCATCTTCGGATGGTCGTAACTTTAAGTTACCACCATCCGCTTACCACCAGTGTATTAGGGTTTTATCAAAGACTATTGATAAATTGTTGATATGTATTATCACTGAACTAGTAACATATTTGCTTAGGGGTCAGCTGAAGGACTCCTCCGGGTGCGGGAGTTTCTTGCTGCATTGAGGACCCATTAGTGGCCTTCCGCTGTTGTTTGCTCTATGGTCGGGTTGTTGTCTCTTTGACACATTTCCTATTTCCATTCTCAATTTGATGTTCAAATATTTGTCATTTTCTCTCTTTTTAGCATATAGGAGATTTTTCATCATATAGACGACGGATAATGTCAATTTCCAAAGAAACAGATTATATCAGTTATGAGTTTGCTTTACCACCATTTTGACAATATATTTGGTTAGATTGGTAAATGTCACAGTACAGATAGATACACTTAACTTTTGTAAACAGCTTTGCTATTCCAGGTGTAAAATAAAATTTTAATGCGTTTTGCATTATAAAATATTGTATGCATATTGTTTTGCTATGAATAAATCGAATGACTTGTTCCTGAATTAAAGGGTTAGCAATGGATTTCAACGAATAAAACGTAAACCTTTCTATGAACTGTATTCCCATTTAAGGTTTTTAGGTCGAATCCATCACTAATTAGGACCACACGAGTATTTGTAAAACAATAGTTTTTTTCACATAATGCAAAGCACCTTGGCAATTCTTATGTAATTATTCTATGATTTTTTTTATAAAACATTTCCTATTGTTAAACGTGCTATTTATCGCTGAAAGATATGATATTAGCAAAGATATTTCACAATCTTAAAAAGACGTAATATAGTTTGTTACTGAGTGACAGATATTCAAATCTAAAAAACAATCAAATCGTACAGATAAAATGACAAGTATAAGGGAATCTCTTGATCTAAAAGAGCTTACATGATTTAAAAATTTACTAAAGATCATTGATTTAATTCTAAATCTTAATCTGGATTTTAATGTGTCATGAAAATACATATCATTTATTGTTCAATCTAAACTCTTCTATTCGTGATATATTACACATTTAAACTCATCATAGATACCAGGATTAACATTTTATAATTACGCCAGATGCGCGTTTCGTATACAAAAGACTCATCAGTGACGATCGAATAAAAAAATGTTAAAAAGTCCAAATATTACAATTCAAAATTAAGTTCAATGATAGGATTCGAAAACAAGCTGTTTAAGATTATAATTAACTTTTCCACGAAAGAACAATTCGAATTAACGATTTATAAACATAGAATGTATTGTTACAATGGTAGAGAACAGGTACTTAAACAAAATAAATAACAGAACACATTAAGGTGGTACCTAACACTACAGGGAGATAACTCTGTAAAGTCAGCTAAACGTTTTAATTACATTTTGTTGTAAAAGGAATGTTAAGCTTCTCAATGATCAAAATTGGTATTTGTCAAACTGCTATATAACCAGTGTAATTTTTCTGACAAAACGGTTGGTTCAAAATTTTTGAAATTTTTATATTTTTGTTGAAAGGTCAAAGTAAATATATTGACAAAATTTTATGAAAATTAAACGAGCCAAATTAATTTTAGTGAAAGTGTTGGGTACCACCTTAAGAGAACAATAACAAATATACAACATTATTCGATACGACTTAATATTTAGATTTCATCGTTAATTGTGTTATAGGTTTTTATTTGATAAGTTCTTCAACGTTTGTATCAGGTTCGGATCTTCAAACATTTTGGACCCGAGCATAAAAAAAAAATCAACTACAAAAAGCAGACATAAAAATAAATTTTAGACTCCAGTGACTCATTCTTTTCAAATTTAGTTGGTTATATGCTAGTTCAAAAATATATAATTTATACTGTGTACTTCTTTCTGTCGATTTAAAAAGATCTGCTGAAGATATACGAGTTTAAAACGAGAAAGCATAAATAGTCTTACCATATGTTTGACGAATTTCTCTTGTTTGATAACACACCTTCCAAATATTCCACTGGTCTGGTTAACCTAGTTAATGTGATATTGTAACAAATATAAACCATCCTATTTTTCTACTTTATAAAAATAGATATAGATAAAAAGTGTTTTCTAGTTTTGTAGGTTTATATAATCACTTAGTTGGACGAGATCTCTCTATCAGGTAAGATTCTACCCTTTCAAAATACTTTATAAATTATTCTATTTTCAGTTGAATATGTTTTAAATTGTTTACCGAAGTATTCTTTAAAATAAAAAGAAAATCAGATTTAAGAGCATAGATGAACAATTAGAGTAATTTTACTTAGAGTTGGGTTTTTCGAAAATTCTAAATCTTATATGAATTGATATAAAAAACAAAGGATACGAGGAGTATTTAGTTAATGGGAAGGCAATGCATAAAAGCAAAATTTTAACATTTAGATATAATTCTCTTTGTAAGACAGTCGATCCGGCTGCATGAAAGTTAATTAAGATCATTATGTTTACTAAAACACTGTTGCAATATTTCTTCATTGAAAGAAGTAACGTAAGTGTTAAGAGACGATCAGTCAAATATCTTTAAATTTTTGCATGAGGAAAGACATTTTGATTGCAAAGATTCTAAAAGGTGTTTTTAATTTGTATTTAAACAACGCCACCTCATAAGTCGGTTGTTTCACAGTAACACTGAAGTCCGTTTTTTTATATTAAAATATTTGTTAACAGTTGGGAATGATATTTCGTGAAGCATGTAGAAATATAAGGGTGTTTGTTAAGACGCTTATGTAATTTGTAGTGCAAAGGACGATCACGTATTTCTTTTTTGGCTGACAGTTAAAACACTACATTTACGGAATGTATGATTGCTCCGGATATAATCCTTTGTCAATGTTATAGGCGTATTCATTCGGATTTCTAGGTACATTATTAATACATAATTTTTAATTAAGCAATTAGGATAACAATATTGTTATGCACTTTTTCTAAGGCGACAATAACATATTGATCATAGAGGTAGGAAAATAATAAGCGCGTTCGGACGTTTAAAGATCTATCTTAAACGAGTCGCCTTAGCTCTCTCTATTTTTGTATTTATTGTTTTAAATCAACAATTTCACAACATTTACCGACTCTTCGGAGTATAATACGCTTTCTTTTCTGATATGTTGGTCATTGTTCGGTAAAATGATCCACTGCATTCATATATTAATGCATATAGTTTATGGATTGTCGCTCCATTTCGACATTTTGCTAACACATTATTTACAAAAGCGATTTTGTCAATGTTTATTTTAATACATGTAGTTATAGGCGGAATTTCTGAGAATATTAAGTAAGTAGTGTACACAAAGTGATTTATACTTGTATTGGTCAATATTGTGATGCCGTATCATCTATTAGAGCTTATAATGCATTTTCGTTTTATAGTCGAAACAATGATAATCGGCTCAGACTGATATCAGAAAACGGCATGCATTTTAAGAGGGTGGTAAAGGGTTATTTTCGTGCAACGTGATCGCCGTTTTTTATTTCACGTTCAACGTGTTTTTACTTTTTTATTTGACGTTCAGTCGTGCAAGACGGGTGCCTCGTTCAACGTGTTCTGCTTATTTAATTTTACGTGCATCGTGATTTTCAAAGTCTTATTTTGCGTGCTCGGTATTTTTCAAATAAAATTCAAACACTTGGCAGGGATCGTCAAGAAATACTTTTTTAAAAGCCGTAAACCAATTATATCATAAGTGTGTATACAAAATCGGGAATATCAAGTAAAACAAAGAGTTAATATATACAAGAAGACAGTGACTCAGTCACAAAAGGTTCCAATAAAAGTATTTATTTTTCGTGCAACGTTCATTACAGAAATTATTTCACGTTCAACGTGAAATTATGTCTTATTTAAGGGTTTTTCGTGCAAGCACCCCCCTTTACCACCCTCTTTTAACATTCACTTATTACGCAAGATTGACGATGATGGATATTGCCAAATTTGATAGAAACTACTTTTTTGACAATTTGGAATTAAACTTTTCTTTTAAAGATTTGTCTGGAAAAAAAGAGTCTTTTTAACTCCATCATCAACACTTTCACAAGTGAATAAATTGTTTTCCTATGTGAAAAAGTCATAAGAACCGTGGACAGGGGACACTGGAATATTTACTGTAATGGAATGATTGTGTAAACATATGATTATGTGAATTTCAGTTATATTGTCTATTTATTTTGTATTTGTCACAATCTCAATATTGATAGAGTTTATATAGAAATAACTACTTGAATTTGTGATTTGATAATAGGATTGAAGGATACGACTCATTTCAATGTTCATAAACAATGTCATTTTGCATTGTTGTTAATCTTTTATTAGTGCATTTTCCTAAAATTATCATTGATACGTTACTTGTTTTGATATACAATTTATTTTCATGAAATGGTCCTCCTTTGACAACAAACACAAACCATTGCACACTTAATAACTCCAAATTGTACATGAGATATGAAATAAATCTGCTGTGAATCTATCACAGAGAACATGCTTTCACAATCACTTTAATTCTAAATCTTAAACAAAAATCTCTCCACAAATCGTTTTGTTTCGGTCCTTAAAGAATACCAATTATTGAAGCAAAAAATGATTTCCATTTAATGATTATGCATTAAAAAATAACAATACGTTTATTAAATCAAAATCAAAAGGATATATGATATTATCTTTTAATAACTCAACTAGAAATTACCGTTATGAACCTAACAAAACTGTTTAAATGACAACCATATCTGAAATAAGACGAAACTGCATTTGAAAAAGTGATTATTTGGAAAAGTCATTTTTTATACAAAATGTTCTCGTAGAGTTTGCAATAGAATATCATGAATATGCGGTAACAAAGCTGAAATTTGTAAAGCCACATGTAAATGATTAAATTCAACGCACACAATTATTGAAAACCATACCACTAGTAACCCGTCAAAAGGGAGATAAGTCAACAATGTATGATAGTATATTGTAAAAATTTCTAAAAATAATTATAAAATGCAAAACACTGCTTTCATTTCAGGTTCAGTGTTCAACTAGATGGAGAGAATATTCATAATTCTAATAAATGTATTGAAATTTTTGAACAAACAAGGAATAGGTAAACACGATTTCCCTGTGAATGCATTTCTTCAAACATGGGTAGCAATTAACTTTAATAAGGAAATCCGTTGCTCATTTTGTGATGAAGAGGGCTTAGCAGTTGGATATTGTAGCACCTGTGCAAAGCTCATTGATGAGCAATGTGTGAAATTTCATACGAAAATAGTTGACTTGAAAGATCATATAATTATAGATTTCAGGAGAGAGAGTCGTTGTTGTACAGTAAAACAATTGGCTCCTCGAAAATATTGTGAGCAGAGAAAGCATAAACTATTAGAACTTAAATATTACTGTACTAACTGTTCGATTTTGATATGTCAGAGATGTTTGAAATATCATACAAGGAAACACCATTATGTAAATTCAGTAGGTCATTTGTACGATCTTTTGGACCACATGCATGATACTAAGCGTTTATCAGAAGATATACTTAGGTCATCTCCTATCCGAAATGAAAGAGACAAAATCATGTTAACAACAATTGTCACATACATAGATGTGTGTTTAGGCATTCAACATGATTATAAAGATATTCGCGATGTTCCGGTTCCACTAGAGATACAAAATTTGATTGACAGAGAAATGACTAACGGACATGAAATATATTTGAAATCCGAAGCTGTTATAAAAAAAGTGAAAGAAATTCAAAGAGATCTTCGTTTGCGTTTTAAGAATGATTGCAAATATGATGATGAACTTGATGAGATGTCTGTTATAAATGGTATACAACCTTAAGTTCAATAATCTTAAGAACAAACGCAACTCGGAAAATAAAAAAAAAGTTAAAATACGGGTGCAAGACAAGTATAAATCAAAAAAACAAAACGAAAAAAACCCATCTTAACACCCTGTATTTGCCGTCTCTAAAACTTCAAACTCTGTTTTGGACTTACATTGAAAAGCTTTTGACATTTCCCCCTATCACACACATGTGAACCATTTTACTCGTAAAAGAGGGACGAAAGATACTAAAGGGACAGTCAAGCTCATAAATCGAAAATAAACTGAGCCTTTTTCAACTGATTTTTATAGTTCGTTTTATGTTGTACTGTTCTACCACTGTCCCAGGTTAGGGGGAGGGTTGGGATCCTGCTAACATGTTTAACCCCGCCACATTATTTATGTATGTGTCTGTCCCAAGTCAGGAGCCTGTTAATCAGTGGTTGTCGTTTGTTTATGTGTTACATATTTGTTTTTCGTTTGAATTTTTTTACATTGTCTTATCGGGGCCTTTTATACATGTAGCTGACTATGCGGTATGGGCTTTGCTCATTGTTGAAGGCCGTCCGGTGACCTATAGTTGTTAATGTCTGTGTCATTTTGGTCTTTTGTGGATAGTTGTCTCATTGGCAATCATACCACATCTTCTTTTTTATATGACAACGGCTGGCTTAAAATTGAAGAAGACAAACAGACAAACAATAGAACACATGACACAACATAAAACACTAAAGAATAAGCAACACAAACACCACCAAAAACTAGGGGTGATCTCAGGTGCTCCGGAAGGGTAAGCAGATCCTGCTCCACATGTGATACCCGTCGTGTTGCTTATGTGATAACAAATCCGGTAAATAGTCTAATTTGGTAGGTCACATTCATGAAAGGGAAGGGAGCTGTAGATACGACGTAAGGAACATATCCGATATCATTTGTGAAACGGTTGTTCAATAACGGCCAACCAACTCGTGATGGGGTCCGTAAAATTTACAAAGGAATGATTTCAACTTCACCATTTGGAACTCATAAACTATATCCAGAACAGTTTAGGCAACTTTCTGTTATTTTCATATTATTTTTTTTTGTCGTTTTAAGTCATCTTATTCTTTTAATTTTCTTAGTAATAGTATTATAAATGTATTTATCTTTTGTACTTATCTATCTTCCTATCCATTTATCTCTGGGTATTTTTCTTTTTCATTTGTCTACATTGATTACTATTTTTTTTTTTTATTATTTCATCTGTATTGTAGAAAAGGAGAATCAACAAACTATCGAACTCCGAGGAAAATTCAAAACGGAAAGTTCACAAACAAATGCAAAATCAAAAAACCAAAACACAAAAACGAATGGACAACACTTGCCACATCCCCGACTTGGGACAGGGGTTTTCCATGTATTGAGATAGTTTTGTCACTTTTCAATATAAATGGTTATTTATGTTTTTAGCTTGCATCATATTTTCAATCGTTTACTAGCATGATGCCAAAATTTATATAATTTTACTAAAACATATATAGATAATCGCATAATCGTGTATGATTTTATTTGAACTCAGTCATAAAGCACTCCGCGATGACCCAGTTATTAAACACACATAAGCGCTCTCTGCGATTTATGAATGACTTTCTTAAGATGGAGTAATAAAGGACGGAAATATATTAAATTTGTTTTCCTATCTCTTAGTGAGTGATAAGCATTATTATGTACGAATAAAAAATGCACGTTCAAAAATTATTTCATTTACAACTAGACATGCAGTGAAAGTAGATCTAGAAGTAATTCTGACAGTTATATCCTTAATTATATTTGAACACTTCTACCGAAGAGCTGATCCTGATATTTAGTTTTAAATTAGAAAACTGCTATTCCAGAAGTATATAGACCTGTTTTAAATAAGAAGGAAGACCTGCTCCCATTTGTAGGATGATCAATTGGTACAAGCTGTGTTCTGCTCATAGATCGTTGTGTCTTTGACACATTTCACATTTCCATTCTTAATTTTTCTTAACATATCATCAAGTATTATGTTACAACTGAAGCATTTACAGTTACTAATACTCAATAAGATATTCATGAAGACTGACTTTTTTTACATTATTATTGAAAATATTTAATCGAATATCTGACACATTTAAACTGTTTAAACTGTTTTAATGGAGATGTTACGAAAAGGTATATTCTCGACGCTAAGGTTGACAAATTAGACTTTAAATTTGAGGACGGTGTCAAAACATTGAATATATATTTAAACAGGTAAAATTTAAATCCTGTGCGTCTTGGTGAATTCAAATCACATGTATCTAGAAAATCATTATGTAACATCCTATATGACAATTGCTTTTGTGATATCATTGCTGGCCATCACAAGACATGAAAGGTGTACGCGTGCAGGAGTGGGTGGGCTAGAAAAAGGGGGCTCAGAGTTATGCAAGGTTCATTAAGGGCTTGCCGAAGAATTTATACATGTATGAACCCCGTGTCTTAATTTCCCCATACATCTACTGCATTAACATGACCGCCCCCGCCCCCTCATTATTTTTGCATTAAAGTTTCTTAAAAATATTATGGAATTTATTAATATATATTTCTTATTTTTCTTATGGTACAAATGTTATTGAATATTCGTTCCATACGGAATTGCCTCCAAAAGGATCAATGCAGTTCAATGTATACACACAGGTAATTTGTTTTGTGTTTTGACACAGTCCCACATTTAAATGTAAATTGTCAACCTCAGCGTCGTGAATATACCTTTTCGTAACATGTCTATTAAGAAACAATCGTGAATAACGCAATGAATATTCAAACGAAACAGTCGAATACGAACTAATGATACAACTGCAAAAAATGGAAAAGAATAACAACAGTTGAAACTGTAAAATAGTTCTTTCATAATAATTGTTTCTGTGATCAAGCGCTATTGATAAGTTTATGCTTTGAATTAAATTAAAACATCATTAGGTTTTTATGATCTTCAGATAGCACGGATCCTAAACAAATGTACAACGATATCAGAGAGGACCAGCTGCTTGATGACTTAAGCAACAATTGTTCATCCTCATCAGACACTACTTATGTGTAAGTATTAGTCACATTGTTAGTAATTTTGTTCTGTGATATACCTGCATCTGTTTCTTGTTTTTTTTTGTGTATATTATATTCTGTTAACGTTGGTAAGCATTGTTTTCTCATTCTTATGAACCGTTGAAGTGGTGCGAATCTAACGTGTCTGTGAAGTTCAAGGAGCAGTGAAACATTAAAAAAAGCCATACCATATCCATATATTGATGAACGAAATTAAAACGAATAAACAGTGACACACAATTTTGCATCTAATGCTTAATGTTTTCAAGGAATGCATTGCATCAAGGGTTTAAACTGGTATACTGACGTTATCCTTTTGCCAGTTTTTATGACGTCACCACGATTTGGTTATGAAATACTGTTTGAATTAATGACCGCGGATATGTTCCTTATTAGAGTTCTTCCACTTTTCTTCGATGATGACAATACTGGATGATAGTTATAAACGAATGTAGACCAGTCTGATCAACAAGACGTTTGAAACATATGAAGCTAACATTTCGAAGCACCAGCAGTTTCTTACGAGGTTCGTGTTGCTCAATATTTAATCATTTATTCTTTATATTTTAAAGTTTAAATCAATTTATATTTAGAACATGTCAAGATATTCCAGATTCTATTCCAAGTACAGGGTTAGGGCCAATAACTTTGGTTAGTGACAGCTTTACAACAGATGATCTCTTTCCAAGTCTTCAACAGGTATGAGCAACAGTCAAATAAGGTAGGAAACAAAATGTCTAGCATTTAGGATAGTGACTTTGGAAACATATAAGAACCTTCGAACTTGTATAATTATGTTTTAAACGATACCTATCCAAATAAGGCGTCTATATTTATTGTTTTACATTTAATGTACAGAAAATATGCATTCGTTTTCTTTGGTTACGACGAATATAGTTCATGTCTAGTTTATATCATTACAGTTATGTCTTTGACGAATCAGCATTCACAGATGTAAACAAAATTTTACGCATTATATATCAATGATTTATTTACAGTAAACACTGAGATATATTAATTGAAACAGATACAAATATATTACTATTTGTTACATAAACAGTTAAATGCTATCAATTCTAACATTTCCTTGCAGCCTTATGATGAAAATAATGCGACAAAGACGATAGAGCAGGAAATTAATGAGTTACGACAAGCACCACAAAACCAAATAAATTTGGATAGTTTTAATAACTTGCATGAATAATATAACTCGAAAATAAATTATTCAACGACCAAAAATTTGCTTATAACGCTAAGGTTTAATTTTATTGATACAGTTATGTAATGTCGTTTATCTGGACGTTTCATTTTATGTATGTAGTGTTGTGTATATTTTAGTGTGTAACATATTCTGTTTCACTTTCAATTTTTCAACGACCAAAAGTTTGCTTATTACGCTAAGGTTAAATTGTATAGATAACGTCGTTTTTCTGGACGTTTCATTTAGTGTATGTAGTGTTATGTATATTCAAGTGTTTTCTTTATACATTCCACTTTAAAAAAAAATCATATCTTTTTTTGTACCGTGTTTAGTTCGAGCATGGAAGTATTATATTGACAGGAACTACTACGACCCGACTTCAAACGTTTCATCTGCGATGCCGCGCGCAATTTAATGACATGTTAATTAGCTTGAAACATGGCACGTTATTTACAAACCAGCGTGTGGTGCCCTACAATATTGTCATTCTCGGTTGCTTTCGGGATTACGGAAATAAACGAAGAAATCGAAAGTTGTGATTAATTCTAAGGAAAAAGAAATCGGCAAACCTCGGCAGATTCCGTTACCTTACATCTGCATATGTGTGCCGATTAAGTGATTGATGGATTAATGCAAGTCATCATTAATTCTATAGAAAAACACATTGACGATGGAAATTTGTACCAAATTTATTAAATAAATGCCCCATTTTTATTGATTTATTTTTCGGTAGAAATTGGACTATATATGTAATACATGTAATATATATCGCAAGTTGTGATTATATAATAACTATATATACTGTTTACTCCACTGAGTGGCACACATTTACTGCATATTTAAGACGATTGTAAATGATCGTTCTGATAAAATCAAAAGATCAAAGAAATTTGAGATAAATATAGGAATTATCAAGCTTTGGTGTAAACCCAGGGTAAGATCATTGGTTGGTATATACGAATGTTCAGCTGAACCCCGATGTGTTGAATTTTTTTTTAGTACTGCGACTCAAGGATTTATTTAGTGACATTATACAAATTCTTGTGCGACTGTTCAATAATATTTATCAGTATCATTTGGACGGTTTGATTTGGTCGGATAGTGATAACATATTTTAGGGGACAGAAATGTATTACATAATTAGCTATATAACGTAGTTAGATCTCTGTTTTCTTCTGCTGTAGTTTGTTGATTGGTACTTGCTCGATTAATTTTCGTATTGTATACTATTTCTACTTTCCGGAATTATCCAGTAACTTAACCATATATATTACTCTAAACTTCACAGTTTTAATATTTATCAAATATATGTATTGTTAACTGGCGTTAACCGGAACACACCTTAATTGCGATTTAAACTTCACCCACAAACAAATAAAATAATGTCACTCACTATTTTAAATCGTTGTAGAATAATTAATTCTGGGCCGATTTTCATTTTTTAAGCATCAGTCGATTTGTTTAAATAAGTTGTTCACGAATAAAGGTCTACCGACGCGATTGAAATAAGAGAAGGTGTTTTCCGACAGGTAATATTGTTAAGCTGTCTCGATTAAAATCACGTGATTGATAAGAAGTATCCCTGGTCAATTTATGACCGCGGCATCGCAGATAGTCACAAAAGAAATTAACAACAGCTTACTAATTAGACAGTTTCCATATCTTTTCTACAGGGCTACCCGGGTTATAAATAAATGCTAATTAATCGTTGTAGTTCCTGTCAATATAATACTTCCATGGTTCGAGAAACTTAATTCCTGGGTCCTTCGGACATACAGTTTTAGCAATCAACATGAACTCACCCCAATCACCGAGGTTTAATTGAGATTAATAACAAATACAAAGTATGCATGTTTAACCCATTTCTATGACGTCAGTCAGTTGTTCTTTCTGTAGATAATGTTTTAAGAATCCACTAACCACTGTTTGAACGAAAGATAACTAAAAAAAAAAATTCTCCATAGTATACTAATTTTAGATTTCTAGAAAACCAGGTGTTTTTTTTTTAGTAATACTTGGCTTCCTAAATGACGTTCATTCTTAAGACTTTAATCACGTGTTGGATATTGGCATATATAATTGCTATACATGTACAATTCACGATAAAACAGGTTTTGATGAAGTTAAACTTAGGGTAAAATACAAGGGAAGCTATTCAAATTGAACAATTTGGTTGAATAGATAGGAATCTTGATTGGTGGTAAGCATTTAAGTTATATTAAACTCGTGTTAACTTGTCGATTGGCTTATTTCAAAGATAGATGTGAACCGTGTGGGTATAGTAATTTTTAACCATTAAAAAAAATGACAGAATACAAAATTATCTTCATGACATTCCGTTGATTTATTGACACAACTTATAACAGACAGTATTTTTTTCCTTAGAAATGGGTTACGCTTGACAATTACTAAGACGTAGTAGATTTGCCATTTGAATTTATTACTTCTAATAAATTCTCTTTTACAAAATTGCCGCGACCTATTTCTGAACAGAATAGATTTCTTATCGAAATAAATACTCATTTGATTTTTTAGTTATGAAGACACCAGTTCTTATAATTTAAAAGCACTAATGTATCTATATTTTGCTTCTATGAATTATATTGTGATATTTATTGTAATTTATAGTTCTGTCAACTTGATTAAGTCGTTATATGATGTTTTGCTTAACAAAAGTATACTTGATATGCAGATTCATATTTTATGTTATGTTTAAGTATTTAATGTAGCAAACTATTTTCTTTACTCCTTATTAAACCTGATTGTTTAAAGAAGATTATTTTTTTGCATTTCACAGGATTAAATTGATAATATGAATGATGTATGTGTTTAAAATTTTGAATTTTTTGCATTTGTAATGCATTTTTATTTGTATGTCTATTATTTTTTTAACCTCCCTGTTACCTTTGTATTTGCATGGTTTTATGAGAATAAACTATATATTTAATTGAAATATAAAATGAAAATAAATTAAACGAGTGTAAGAATATTTTCTTATGAAAATATTTTTTATAGTTTTTTTTAATATTCCATAGCTTATATATTCAGCATGATTTCATACTACACATGTTTGTTACATTTTTTAAATTTCCGGTAGACACCATATAGTTTAAAACAAACTATTGAATCTATTTCATATATAAATTTAGATTTGCTGAAAAACAGAATGATAATAATAAAAGTGGAAAATTTTTTGTTGACAATTTCATTGTATCTTTAGGCAATTTGCTAGAAGTATACTTGAATGGGAATTTTTTGTTCCATCTAATTTTATTTTCTCTTCTTTATAATGGCTATTTTTCACCAAAAAAATTAAAAACAAACACTTAATTTGAATGTATAAAATTGTAAATGGACTAACACCTGATTACTTAGAGATGGTAAATATTAATGATGTTCAACATTCCAACTCACGATCTGTCTCTAATAATGATATATTTGTTCCAAGACCAAACACAATTTTTTTTTAAATCTTTTATTTTTCTGCAACAAAGGCATGGAATAATTTACCACTCACAATGATACATTGTCGTAATGTGGATATATTCAAGAACATTGTTGTAATCTTTTTCTCGAAAATTCTATGCAAGTCGAATAATTGGTTTTCTTTCTTTTATTGTTAGAATATGAAAACTTAATCAACACTTTATCAATCATCGCCATTTCTATTTTTGAATGATTGAATTGTGTATACTAGTAATATATATTGTATTTCAATGTATACATATAAACTGTATACATTTATTCTGTTTGAGGGTATCAATGAAAATTAGACTAGTTCTAATTGAGTTACCCTCTTTGAATAAAGATCTTATCATTATTCTTTATATATATATTTATATATATTGAGACTGTAAACAGTTGTGTTTATTACCTAAATGTAGTAACACAGCTATATTTTGTGCAATGCCAACTTCATCATGGAACACTTTCTCCACAATTAACGGTTCATTAAGGAATGAAAATATGTTTGACATTTGTGTTACGATTTAGATATTTATCAATGTATTAATTCAAGTTGCAGTATTAAAACAATATTAGGTCAATGTAAAATAAATAGAAACTTTTTTGGATTTGGCGCAAAACTGGGGAAGGCTCGGTAAAACCTCGCCCTTTCCCAGTTTCTCAGCCTCATACAAAAAAGTTTATATTTTTCTGACAGAGACCTAATATTGTATATAAATAAGACAAATTGTCAGGTTGTCTTCATAAAATATCGTAAATATCAGCTTGGAGTCATACTATGATGCTTTTTGTTAAGTGAGCACAGAACACGAGTTCAAAAAGGGCGCATATTGTGTTGAGCTTCTGTTAATTTATAATATCAAGTTGTATTTGTGTATTTTGCATAAAAGACACAAGTGCCTTCTTTGTTCCAAGATCAAACCGGAAGATGTATTGATAAGTTTGGATAAATGTTTTTTTCCATTCGGCATTTAATATAAAAAGAGAAGATGTGGTATGATTGCCAATGAGACAACACTCCACAAGAGACCAAATAACACAGAAATGAACATTTATAGGTCACCTTACGGCATTCAACCATGAGCAAAGCCCATATTGCATAGTCAGCTATAAAATACCCCGAAATGACGATGTAAAACAATGCAAACGAGAAAACTAACGGCCTAATTTATGTACAAAAAATGAATCAAAATAAAAAAAGTAACATGTAAACAAACGACGATTTCTGAATTACAGGATCCTGACTTGGGACAGACACATACATACAGAAAGAGGCGGGGTTAAACATGTAACCGGGTTCCAAACCCTCCCCCTAACCTGGGACAGTGGTATAACAGTACAACATACGATTGAACTATAAACATCAGTTGAAAAAGGCTTATCTCATCAGATGGATAACAAAAATACAAAGAGCCGGGTGTGCCGACAAGCTTCTTTTGAAGGCCGACCACCGTTACATTTTAAGAGGTGGTCGGCTTTTTTTTTAGATTCCAGATTTTTTTCGGATGTGCACCGTTAAAATGTATATACAAATCGTGCCTCGCTGATAGTTTTCATTGACAAAAATGGCGAATTGTCAAATTTCAATGTTTTTTGTCATAAATTTTAATCGGGGAAGAGAAAGTCAGATGACGGTTATAAGTTGTATTGAAATTGAAAAAAAAGTATCAAAACAACGGAAAAGGCACGCAAGAGATCGCGAAGATAAATAGGTTGAGAACAATCCCCAAAATGAGGGATACCCCTTAAATGATTTGTTTTTATAAAGGGTTGTTGCTCACAAGGAAGCTATTAAAACAAAAGTTTCAAATGGTGAATTGAAATCATCTCTTACGTAAATTCTACGGACGCCATCACGAGCTAATTACCGTTATGGAATTTCACAAATGATATCGGTTATGTTCCTTACGTCGTAACTACAATCCCCTTCCCTTTCATAAATGTGACCTACCGAATTAGACTATTTACCGGATTTGTTATTCCATAAGCAACACGACGGGTGCCACATGTGGAGCAGAATCTGTTTACCCTTCCGGAGCACCTGAGATCCCTCTGGATTTTTGGTGGAGTTCGTGTCGTTTATTCTTTAGTTTTCTATGTTGTGTCATGTGTACTATTGTTTGTCTGTTTGTCCTTTTCATTTTTAGCCATGGTGTTGTCAGTTTATTTTCGATTTATGAGTTTGACTGTCCCTCTGGTATCTTTCGTCCCTCTTTAACTTCTGTTGAAGAAAAGAAATGTGAAAAACTTAGATTTTTTAACTTAAAAGGGGGAAAAGACGTTATATTTGGACAAGTTTTCGAAAAGAGGGTCTCATTATTTTCTATGATAAAGAAGAAATAGTCCAGGAATATTGCAATTCTTTTGTACATGTTTTGACCATATAATACCAAATAAATGTATATTTCTTTGGGAAAAGTGTCTGTCAATAAAATAAGTATATGCTTATTTGTATCTTGCTAACTGTACCCCTTTTAAGGAGATATTCATTTTATTGAGAGGTTATCCCTCATTTGAGGGGTCGAACAACCCCAAGCTAATAGATATGAGCAGGACTTTAAATTGCGAATCGTCAAGGAAAGAGGATATAACTGTTTTGTGTGCCAAAAGTACAGTACTTAAGCGAGGAACAGGACAGAAACTTGGATCGATGAGTCATGCATATACAGGAAGAATTAGTCCTGCAAAAGCTTTATCTGCTATCCAAGATCCGCAAAACTAATTTGTCAAATGAAAGGCTAGCAGTGATAACAGAAGAACAGTTCAATTTTTTAAATGTGAATACAATACTCGTTCACCTTTTTGTGACATCCACCAACAGTAAAAAAACACGTTGGAAATGTTAAAACCAAAAAAAAAAAAAAACACCAGTTGCAAAGAATTAATACACCCACCTTACCTTATGAAAAATTAGAGAACACTGAACAGTTACTACAGTCGGATCATACATTAGATGACGTCATTGACGTTATTAAGCCGTGGTATGCGATTTTATAAAGGAGGCTCGACGGTATAAAATTGAAATTATAGTTTTTCTTTATAATAAGGTGATTGGAACCTGTTATCATAAGGGTTAATAAAATGCAAAAATAGGGGGTCACGAACAATCTAAGCAAGTAACTCACAACTCGAAAAATATATTTTTTACTAATGATTTATACAATTTTTACACAGACTTATAGGGAAAATTGCACCTACGTAACATTGATCTTATATAAATAATGAAGAGAACAAAATAACATTTTTTATTATGCTTTCATTCTGAGTGAGTTAAAATTGCAGTTCAGAAAATTCGAAAAAAAAGTGTGATACCATGGATATCATGGCAACTAAAAATAATTACCTAATTCCCAAGTTCTAAGCCAGCACTCTATGAAATGATAATCTATTTATGGTTAACAGTACCTCTTAGTGATATCCAAAGCCACATTGAATTCTAGGTCATTTGGTTAAATCGTAAGGTCAAAGGTTAAGTGCATGGTATTCATAAAAAAGATAAATAAATCTAAATTCAGAGAGTTGTGGTTTTTTTTTTATGAGATCATTGAATTAGTAAATAAAAATTTCCATATTTAATTTCATACAAATTTAAAATCAAGAATTAAGTGGGAGGTAGAACTGACTACTGAGGATCTGACGGGAGATGGGTCCTTAAATTCAGTATTCTTTATTTTTTTATGTCATTTTTCTATTTGTTTTAATTTTGGCTCTTAATTCTATATTACTAAATTATAGCTCTCAATTATTCTTTAATTTATTGCGTTATAACATTTGGCATCCATCGTCAACCACTCAATAAACTAGAATTATCTTTGGCACGCATTCACGAATCCCCAGCGAAATTGCTACAGATGAATAATTATGTTGTTTTATAGTCTTACAGTCAAGCTGTTCATGGCTGTGATCGTCTAGTTGTTGATAACGAAAGTCATAATGATGATATTAACAATACGAAGTTCAAACCTTGTACCCGGAAATTTGTTTCTCGACCAAAATATTCTTTTAATCTTAGGTGTTATATATTTTATTTTAATATAATGTCTATGATTTTGTTTCTTTTTTTACTGTCAAAGTTGCTATATAATAGATATACATGCTAACACCGAAGAGGTGACTAAATACAAAATAAAAAATAATACATAAAACAACTTAAATCAGCACATAAAAAGAAAATGCCGAACAACGTATTATATGCTAACAGTATTTTAGAGATTGATAAAATTTTAAAACAGTAAATTATATTGATAAGTGTACCCGTTTCATTTCATATACCAGCTTTATTTTCTTTGGAAGGATAGTAAATTCACCAAAGACAATGTGTATGCCTATAAGAACTTAAATTACATGCAAGTTGCAATTTTCCACTTAAATTTGAAACACAGCAGCATATATTGTACTTTCTAGCATATGCAAAAGGTAAAGAAATCTATTTCCCATAACTTCTTTATTCATTGCTAAACTGACAAAAAAAATATAAATCATCACTACCAAAACCATTTAATACTATTATGGAATGATAGCCCGATATTTGTAGCATTGTTTTCCCCTTCAAGGTGCATTGAATATATGTGGAAGACATTTTTAAACTTAAAAACCGTAAACAATTTAAAATGGTACAAAACGAATATTTTTTATAACATGCGTTTTGTTCAGGCTCATTGTATTTAATTTGAATCCTTGATACATTCTTGCTTCATAATAGATGTATACTAGGGCATTTCAAAAGCAAATGTACTTGTTTGGCTTTATAAATATTTCGATATGAGCGTCCCTGATGAGTCTTAATTAGACGAAATGCGTATCTGGCGAACTTAATTATAATCCTGGTACCTTTGATAAATATTGCAATATTAAAATACAAGGAATGGTAAGGGCCGTTTCTAGTCCCCATTGTTTTCAGAATTTTGAAACTTTGAAGTTGAAACCCATCCCGCCTTTGGAACAAACTGCAGTATCTGCTCGTCCACATAGAACCTTATTCTAATGTGTTATGTGCTTGGATCTGTTCAAAAGAAAGACGAAAGATACAAGAGGGACAGTCAAACTCATAGATAGAAAACGCCAAGGCAAAAGAAACAAAAACAAACACAAATAATACAGAAGATGTAACCAGGTTTGTTTGGTCGTATATAAAAATAAAAACCTCAGAATCCATGAGTTCGTTTTATTGTGTATTACATGAAATGACCCTGCAATACAAATACAAATAATCAGTACAAAGAAAGATAACTCTATTCATTCTAGGTGACAATACCTAAAATATAATACTCAAATATTTCCTACTGAACAACTATAGTTTTCCATGTTATTTACATACAAATATATACACATAGAATGTTAACCATGAGAAATATTGTTCTCATCACAAATTATACATCTGTACCTTTCAAATATTGTATTTTACCAAATATTCTTCTAATATTCATTTACGGGTCATTCCTTTCAAATTAATGACAACACAGTTCTGAACAACTATTTATCTATAAAGTACCAAACTCCTAACAATTAACACACCACAGTTGCCACAAGGTGCCAACCTAAACAGCCGAACTCCACGTCAACCATAGCCATATGCTATTACATTTTATAATGTATTGGAAACAGATCTCACTACAAAATGATCAACTGCGAACTTTATAGCTACACGCAGTGACACTTTAAATCCAAACTCTGTGTAACGTGTACAGGTATGAGACTGAACCGACAAAAACATATATATACACAATATTGATGTTATAATACAATCTCAAAGTCCTAATGATAAATTTATTTTTACCGCCCTGAATTTCCAAATGAAAGTAGCTAAAATGTATACCCCTATACATAATTTATAACCGACTTAATACGATATGTCTATAGTTTCATAACTGGGAAGGATGTACATGACCACAAATAATTTGACTCTTGTCAAAAATCCCATCTATATAATGTTTCTTGATAAGGATACATTTAACTATTTTACCACTGTAATAGTAAGTATAACTACAATTTACATAATAGCAGAGCCATGACACCACTCTTAATACCCATTGCAATTATATATTTGTACACCTTTCATTTTGAGAGTGTGAATCAAACAATTAATAAAAAGAACATGGTTCACACTCAGCACAATACCAATGGTGGTAAATACCAATAAGGGAAAACTGTTGTTTTAATCTCCGTATTCATGACAACGCCCCACCTCAAAATGAGGACAGTGACCAAACATGTAAAAGCATACACTATCATTTAAGACTGTTCCTTCACAGATCAGTGAAACATTCCCATTTTCAGGGAAATCTTCTGTAACCACAGTGTACTGTCCTTTATAGAACTTACCCTTACCATACGCTGTAAACCTTCATATTGTATAAACACAAGCATTGAAATTTGAGATCTCTGGATTGAATTGAGCTGTGAAGAAGAAGGATCTATCTTGGATTCAGCTTGTTGTGAATCTTGGTGTTTCAATCTCCAGAGTATGGTGCGCATCTGTGTCAGTGTCTGCAATACTGGACTGCAATTTTCTCTTTTTGCTAGATGTGTCCGTATAATTAAAGTCCAAACTTTCTCTTCTATAGTGAATTTCTTCTTTTTCGTCCATTACTATGGTACGTTCTTCCTGTTCAGACACAAAATTGTCTTCATCGCCTTCATTTTGAAGAATTGCTCACTAATTACCTTGACAAATTAACAAACAGTGGCCAGATACTGGTATTCATCTGAGTAAGACCCTCAGGTTATGGAATATTTCTAATGTTGTAGTTAAATCCTTTAGCTACCATATCTAGTTGTTCAGGGGTTAAAAAGTGAAGAACTGAAGATGTAGAGTAAACAAGCAGGGCTTCAAGTATCATATCACACAAAACTGAAGCTACATACAGTTGTTGTTGATCTCCCTGATAACGTAGGGATATGTCTTCAAAGTGTCAAAAATTATGTCCTTTAAATAGTTACTTCAGAACCAGAGTCAACTACAGCAAGAACTTTCTTTCCTACATTATCTACTTCAACTCTAGAGGGTTTGAATGCTCCTTGGGATATCACTGTACTGATTCAGATACTACGCTTTCAGATTCATAAACAATTATCTTTGCTATTCTCATCAAAAGATACTTGTTAAGATTTTGTATGGAACGCCAACACTGTCTTGTTATGACCATTTTCATAATATGATGTGCATTCACCTTTATATGATGTGCACTTGTCATTATATGATGTGCATTCACCTTTATATGACGTGCAAATATCCTTATATTATGTGTAAACATACTTATATGATGTGCATATATACTTATATGATGTGCAAATATACTTATACGATGTGCAAATATACTTATATGATGTGCACATATACTTATATGATGTGCGAATGTACTTATATGATGTGCAAACGTTCTTACATGATGTGCGAATATACTTATATCATGTGCAAATATACTTATATGATGAGTACATATCATTATCTGATTGCAGTTACCATTATATTATGTGCAAATATCTTTATATGATGTAGTTGTGTCATTATATTATGTGCAAATATCTTTATATGATGTAGTTGTGTCATTATATTATGTGCTTGTAATCTTATATGATGTGGTTGTGTCATTATATTATGTGCTTGTAATCTTATATGATGTGGTTCTGTCATTATATTATGTGATTGTGATCTTATATGATGTGGTTGTGTCATTATATTATGTGCTGGTAATCTTATATGATGTGGTTGTGTCATTATATCATGTGCTTGTAATCTTATATGATTTGGTTGTGTCATAATATTATGTGCTTGTAATCTTATATGATGTGGTTGTGTCATTATATCATGTGCTTGTAATCCTATATGATGTGGTTGTGTCATTATATTATGTGCTTGTAATCTTATATGATGTGGTTGTGTCATTATATTATGTGCTTGTAATCTTATATGATGTGGTTGTGTCATTATATTATGTGCTTGTAATCTTATATGATGTGGTTTGGTTTACTTCATTATATGATGTCGAAACGACATTCTATGATGTGCTTTCATCGTCGTTATGGTCAATGAACATGATTACGATTAGAATGATTACTGTCTACGTCATAACTGATTCCGATCTGCTTCTGTAAACTATAAACCCGGCTCAAATATGTGTCTATCGCTAGCGAGAGTGCAATTGATAGGAAAAATTAGACAATGTAATTTAACAAAATCAACGTTTCAAACATTTCGGATGGAGATTAAGATCAATTAATACAGGAGATAATGGGAGAAATTTGCGGCTGTAGCGAGAATATGATAAAACAAATTTTGAGGCTCTTTATAGCTTGCTATTTGGGTTAAGCAAATGCTACGTGTTGAAGGTCGTACTTTTACCTATGATTATTTACTCTTACAAATTATTACTTGGATGGAGAGTTTTCTCATTGGCTCTCATACCACATCTTCTTATTTCTATTTATTGCAAAATACCCCATTGAACTCACAGTCAGTTTTAAAAATATTTCACAACGATAGCTATAGAATTATCTACTTAGGCACAATATGGCAAGATGGTTTGTTTTATAAAATATTTTTGAATAATATAAAAGGTAAGATGTATAATGTAGTGTTACTCCTTCAAAACCATACAAAGTTGGAAATATTTGTGATATGACGTAAACATGTAGTGTTTTGTACTTCCTTAATTTGTCTTTAAAACAATCTTTTTCTACCGAATAAGCCAAAATATCCAAATTCGGAGACCGCGTGCTTAGTTCACGGTAATGTTCACATATTTGTATATACAGATTGTTTATTTTCAATTTATTTTAATGGAGATTTTTTTAATTTCCTATAAAATTCTGCAACTTGAGTATGTCATCAGATTTGGAGTGGCGTCAACGGTTTCTGAGATACAGAGGGGTTGATTCCTGGTGAAGTGTTTTGGGTTCTATTTTTCATCCGATTAGATGAGATTTGCTTCCTCGTGTACTCATTTTGATCCTTTTCGGTAATGTCAAAGGATGTTACGTAGTTCATACGGACGGTTATTTAGTTAAAAGGGGAAAGAAAAACCCACTGAAAATCACACTTTGCCACACTTTTACAATTTAGGGTATTTGATATTTTTATTCTCCAACAGAGATCAATGGGGTGATGCCCGTCTTTTGCATTATATTCCTCGTTTTCGTCTCTTTAAAGAAAAAGAACAGTTATAAAAACAAAGCATGCAAGCCAATCAATCCTTTAAACTACATGGATTAGGAAAATAACTGTAATGTGATATGAATATTAACCCTGCTTTTTACTAGACCGACACCCTAAGCCGGATTTTTAACATGCTAGTTCACTAGGTAACTTTCCGAAGGAAGACATGTCACCATACCCCGACAAATTTCATCTGATTCCGAGCCGACCAACTTTTGCTCTTATTCCTTAATTTCGCGTGCATAGCAGGGAAGCAGCAAATATCAATTTGAAAGTCTTTGGGTTTGATTCGGCCGGGGATCGAACCCATGACCTCTCCCACTCTTTGCGAACATGCTATCACGAATGCACCACCACCCGCAATATAAATAGCTTTGTGGGAAGCCGCTCATTTTGTGGTGGGGGGGAGCAACATTTTTGGTAAATGTTTGATTCCAAAATTCTTGAAAGAGATTTTATATTTTCAGAAGGGAAGCGAATAGTTTGTTTCCATTTAAAATCAGGGAAAGAAATAAAACAATAATGAAATTAAAAAAAAAATAACCATGTTCTTTTTTTTTTTATTAAAGTCCATCATGGAAATACACGTGCTCCTACCCTTAGCTTGGTTACAAGGATCTGACAACACTTCGTTTTACTTTCTGTCCTGGTTAATATTACATCAACCAATGAAATTTTTCAGCCTTCATATGTTTGAAGTAGTCCAAATAATTATGACGTCTTGAAAGGCTATTATAATTTTTTTCTTTTACTTCATCGTCATAACGCCAAACTCATAATTTCAGTTGGACTTTGAGAGGGAATTTACTGATTTATTAAAACGTTTAGCTGATTTCTCCTCAAAATGCTTCATTTTCATAGTATGAAATATATTTTTTAACCAAACTGGGTTCATTTTGACAGACCTGAACTTCCGGATAATGTAAAACAAAGGTTCCGGAAATTCGGGTTTTACCAAGTTTGGTGTAAAAATTATTTTATAATCTCCTAAAAAGAAATCAGACAAACGTTTGAAAAAATGCAGTCGACATGTTCCCGCCTCGGATGGAATTGTTACTTATATTATTAATTTTGTAGGGAGTTATTGGAAATATTTTGCACAAACAAACACGTAAAAGGTAAGAATTTTTATATATGCAATTTTTTTTAGCCTTGAAAAAAAATTTGATGGCTAAATTGGGTCATAAAGTTGAGAGCAAAATATGCTCTCAAAGTCCAACCGAAAATGGCGGCTTCAGCATTATGACGTCGAAGTAAGGCGTCAAATATTCTTTCAAGACGTCATAATTATTTGGACTAATGTTTGCAGGTGTGTAACAATCCGACAAAACCAGAGAATCCCAATGGTCTTGAATTGAGCGTTTTCAGATCAGTACCTGTCACAATACCTGTAAACTAATCAGATTGGTGTCTAAATGAACATAAACACTGCATTTATTTATTGTTTACTGAGACCTGTTGTTCTCTTACAGACAGTGGGTTGTGTTTTGAATTTTATAAAGTGAAGATTTACGGGAGCGGCTTTAAATATTTGGGTTTATCCTAGAACTATAATAGATTTAAAAAAAACAAATAGTGCAATGTGTCTGAGTATTCTCTATAGTAAAGGTCCTTTTTGGGCAATTTTGACTCTTCAGAGTTTTGTTGTTTTATTGGCTATTATCTTGATAACTTATCTATGATCATCTATAGAGAAACCCTTTCTTGAAAACTGGTATAGACAAGAACACTCAGATATAATCAAAGTAGTGAAGTACTGATCATCGGATGACCGCAAATTGTTGTGGATGTCCAAAAGCACTTGTCTGTACCTGAAAGTAATGTTAATGTACAAAGATGTATCTTTTTCTGAGACAAGTTCGTGCGTGGATGATGAATAAACGATCGGGAATTCAACCCCACCGTAATAACTATTATATTGTAGTGATACAAATTATATATTATTAATCTGTGACCTAAAAAAACATTTTTTTATGAGTATTCATTGAAAAAATAAATGTATAACAAGCGATAAGTAATGTTATTTTGCACTCTATAATGTCCGTATTTATAAATGGGTTACCTGTCAAAAACGAAAGCTACGTAAGTAGAAATCTCTTTGGTAACAATACATCGGAATGTTAAAATAAATAAGTACAGTTGTAAGTAATAATCATGGTAATTTTCATTCATTGGGGGTGGGGACGTGTGAGGAAAAAGTGGATTTTCTCGTATTGTTTTCCCTGTCTACACCTTGAAGAAGAAAAAACAGGCAATAAATAACCCCTTTTCCAAAGACCTACAAATTTTACAGCCCCCTTTCTTCCCCAAAAAAAAGCAACAACCTGATAATTACACACAAAGGCACATACACACATTTTCAATACTTTTGTTCGTAATAACAAAAAAATAAGTTCCTAAATGCATTCATTATATTTTAAGTTTAAAATATTGCGTCAGTATTGGATCTAGATCTTCAAATGTGGAAGTTGTTTGCGACTTCACGAATTTAATTTGGATTTGCCGGCTATGGTCTCATTAATATTTCGCTATTAGCTTCAGATTAACAACATATCCAACTAAGTCGGACATCACGTGACTTTTGTGACGTATACTAACCGCCATTTTGTATTATATTGCCCTATACAAAATGCATAGGTGCTTTAATAAATTTTAATTTTCTCATTAACCTGACCCGTTTTCTAACTTTTGCAAATCAATCCTTGATATTCAAACATATTTCTATCAAACATTGTTGGTCCTAACAGTTTAATTTTTGATTAAATTCGGTCAAATGAGAATCGTAAAAACATTACTTTTTCTCGTCATTTCTCCGTTGACTCAATGCTAAATTACCGATACCCATGTCTACTTGTACAACAAATAAAGAAATTCCGTTAATAAATATAAAACTTTGCAAATCGATTAAGTATATTCAAACATATATCTGGCGAAAAATACTATTTGAAACAGTTGAATTTCTGGGCAATTTCGGTCAAAAATTGATTTAAAAAAGTGAATATTTCGGGATTTTTCAAAATGGCGGATGATGTATATGGAAATGTTGCATCAAATCAAGGATTTGTATAGTACGACCTTCCTTGATTAAATTTATTTTTTATGTTGAATCTCTAATGTTTCTGTTATTTTCTTTGGTGATATTTCGATATGATTGATTTCAAAATTTCTTGATAAAAAAATATTATTTTAAGAGTGACACGGGAACATTTTATTTTGTCCGCCTGATATCCAAGATAATTACTATTACCAGAAAATAATAAACAATAAAATTTTCTCTGTTTTTTTTAAAGGCGTTTTTCCTGTTTTCTGTATAATTTATCTTTTTTTAGAAATATATTTATACTTTCCTTTTAGAACCAAAAAATATTTACGCCTTGAGACAGAAAAAAATCCAAACAATTATAATAGATAAATATTCTTTACCTTCAAAATCCCATCACTTGACGACCAGGTGAACTCTGACTTGGGTTGTAATGTTACATAACAATATATTGTCAGGTAGATGTGCAAACCAAAAGCAACCAGGTGACATTAAACATCCTGTGTATACATGCATGTATTACCAGAGTTTGAATTTTGTGATATACAAAAGTTTTCATACAAATATATCTTCTCTTCCCCGTGTCAAATGTATCATAAATTAATAAACTTTAAGAAAATATGAACAATATAAAACAATTTCGTTAAAAAAATATTTTTGCTTTAAAAGATAATCAAATTGATATTTATGTTTCTATAATTATATATTTTAAAGAAATATTTTGATTCAAATTCTAATTTAAATGGATTTGTTTTATTTCGTAGAAAATTAAACAAGATTTCATTGAATATGATTTTATTAACTTTTTTATTAATCTAATATTTTAAGGAAAATCCAGGCATTCAATAAATTAATATAAAGTTTAACTTGGGTAAAAAAAATATAATTATTGTATACATTTCAACATAGACATATACTAGTATACAATTGCCTCTGATTTCAACGACATTGTATACACGACAATATTTATCGACAGAGTTATCGGTCCTGAATATGACTGATATAGTTGGGTATGTTTCTGCTAGTGAAATTGTTGAAACTAAGGATTCAGGTTTTAACAATTGAGGAGGATATTGTATACCGCAAATCTATAACTATATAAAATTGGAATGCAGGACAGAAAGTCACAGGACAAAAAGTCACAGACAAAATGTCACGGACAAAAAGTCACAGGACAAAAAGTCACAATTTATTTTTTCTGACTATTTTCATTGAATAAAAAATGCTTATTTCTACAAAAATATTTTTGTATTTCTCTTGAACTATTGTATAAAATCTAACTTTGTAAACAAAATTTATCAAAAAATATCAAAGTAAATCAAATAATTGTTAAAAAAACAAAATGTCAAAGTGGCTTGGCACTTTAATGGCTTCATTGTGCCAATAAATCTTTCTTTTGCATGATTAAAATTAAATAAATCTTCATTTATCAAGTATAATGACACATTTCCTAAACTTTAATATGAATATATGTATTAAAAAGTAAATATTTCAAGATATTTCTCTTATATATTCTAACAATTGTCAACATATTTTTTGTGACTTTTTGTCCTGTGACTTTTTGTCCTACCAAATTTGTGACTTTATGTCCTGTGACTTTTTGTCCTGTGACTTTCTGTCCGTTTACCTAAAATTGAATGCATCTTTCCATTAGATAAATGATGAAATTAAAGGCCCCTTTTATTTCTTCCTATCCCCCTTTTTGGGGTTACAAATGGGTGGTCCCTTATATGAGCAATTACCCTATAAAGTCTGATTGTTTCCCATTCTTTTGTGTCTATCTTGAGAATCTATAAAGAGAAACTCGAACAACAAAAATAATCAGCTGACATGCCTTAGTGAAAACCCTATTATTGTAAACTATGCACCAACCTGACACTTTTACGTAAACAATTTCTGCCTCTGTCGAGGAAGTGTCAGTCGAACAATCACAATTTATGGAAAGAAATGGGGACTGGTTAACAATTTTCCTCTGATATCCCTCATGTTCTCTGGTATTACTATTACAAACTTTTGGCAATATTACTCAGTTCGATATGTCCAACCCTTTAGCTTTGTCAAGATTATATAAATATGATAGTCGGTGTAAGACCTACAAGCTTAAGTAATATACATATATGTAATGCATTTCTGAACATTTTAAGTTAACTACTGCTGCCTAGTCATCAGAACAACATCCTTCCCTCTCTCCTTCTGAATAGGTGGTGATGGTGGTGATGATGATGATGATGATGATGATGGTGATGATGGTGGTGGTGGTGGTGGTGGTGGTGGTGGTGGTGGTGGTGGTGGTGGTGGTGTGAAATCAGCCACGTAGCAAAATCTGTGTCTGCTCTTAATGACGGAGCTGGTTCCTTTTGAAGTGCATATCAAGCAGGATGGGTTTGGTGAGGCGCAAAATGGTGCGTTCTGAGGGCCTAAAATTGGTTTGAATAGCAAATTATTAAGACTGTATTTGATCATTTTTTATTGAGAAAAATCAATAATTTTCAAAAATCTGCCCTTGGTTTTTTAGCAGCAACAAAAACGTCCATGACCGTGTCTAAATTGACCTCAAAATCACGGTTGATGTGCATTTAACTCAAAGCCAACAATCTGTAATTTCTCATTGTGGAACGGATGAACGTTTTCAAACGTTTCAGTACTCGAAACGACCTTTCAACTGTTGCACTAGCAACGGGCATTGTTAAGAGAACACAATGTATTATACCAATAGACGGATACAATGCGGGATTAACGATATCAAGCGTTTGACACAGTGTTGTCGGGACTTTATCACTAGGTATAGGATTCGACAGCGAGCTCGCCAGCGTTCAAACTCTCACTTGAGGTCTTCTACAGACAACCCAATATCTATCAGGTATGTCTGTTGAATTTTGACAATTTTGTTAATAGTTATTTCTTCGACTACACACGGAAGAAGATATTGTGCATGTATACAGTTTTTTTTACTTCAAAAGTCGAGAATCAAGTTCTGTGATCATATGATCCAGAAACGGATAGTAGAGAGAAATTCGCCAGTAATCCTTAGGTGTTTTGGCTGGATGGTTAGCTCTCAATGTTTGTCTTCCACACGACCTATTAGGAACATGTTCAACTATATCAAAAGGCTCTGCTATATCTCGACCGGTTTGGTATAGCTCGTTCCAAACATTATCATTATTTCGCTCGGAACGCAACATTGCAATTATGGACAAGTACTGCAGAATCGGATGAAGTCTTGAAAGGCTAATTTATTTTATTTTTAATGCGTTCACGCCTCAGTTATTTCGACAGAAAGGTGTCAAAAAGAACAATATGACGTAGCCTTTCAAAATATCACAATAATTTAAAGAGGGGATTCAGATTAGTATTTACTGTTATTGTAATTTGCATGAAACATGTGAAAAGAGGGTCGAAAGATACCAAAGTCAAATTCATATAAAGGTTACTGTAATTCATTAAATTATTCATGGTCGGATCAAAAGTTGCGAGATAAAAATGGAACAAAAGTCAAGTTTTGCCAAAATTTTGTATGAAATTTACAACCCTTATCCAAACAAAAACGTGGGTTTACAGCGCCTGCAGCCCTGTTAGTTCAATGACGCGCATTATATTTGTTTTTATTGAAATAGAGTTAATGTACCTTGTCGGTGTGGATATCTTTCCATTTCATGTTTACGTTGCTTTTTACGAAAGAAAATTAACGCAACTAAATTAAAAATCATTTCGGTTAGGGCTGATTTTATATACAGAAATATTATTGTGACGTTATACAGTATCGTTTTCTAATTTGCTTGGTAAAGTTAAATTATATATCTTTTACACGTTTGTATTTTTATTTTATTTTCCGGCGTAAATTATTGCTATTCGAGCGTGTCTCTTGATTCTAACTTGGCTGACTGACCTATCTCCGGTAGAATTTCACGCTCTCTGTCTTCGATTCTTGAATTGAACGCGATAAAGTTCCGTTTGCCTAGAAGGAGCAAAGAGTTCCTCCAGTGCATTTACTAGGTTTAAAAATATTTGTCTCTTTTCCTTTGGTAAATCACCAAGGACTGATTGGGCCTGTTCAATCAGTGACACCGCCAAGTACAAACCTTTTTGATGTTCAAACGACATATTACTAATAACTAGGGCACACATGTCAAAGTAATTCATCTAAGGAGTACTGGCATCATATTTTGAAGGGGTGATTTTAACATAATTTGAACCAGAGCTAACAGTATGATTTGTTCTTTTATGTTTTTTTTTAAATTCCTGCTAAGGATTAATATATTGATTTTGTTTTGCCCTATGGGTTTTCTAATCTTCACGTGGGGATTTGATATCATACACCCATCTGGCAAAGGCAGTGTATCACTCACGGCAAATCCTACAGGTGTTGATAGAGACGGCCCTGTCGTCACTACGCCTGAATCATTTTCTTTGATTTCAACAACCTGTAGACGTACAACCTGATCTCGATGTGTAGAAGATAGAAAACCTTGTCCATGTTGTATTGTGCTTTCACGAAGATATTGTATTTATTTACTTATTTCAGCATTCTGATCGTCAATATTTGACATATCTATTGCAGTATAGAGTAATTTAAAAATAAAACAGTTATGGTGTTGTTATATTTTATTATATAATACACTCGTGTTATAAATCAGCCGTGAACTACAACTATGTCTCACGGTTGATTTACTTCAATCTTTAAATCAATACACTTGTCAACTGACAATCGATAATGACAATCATTTCAAATAATCAATCAAATAGTATTTGATAGACAACATGTATCCCAATCGCTAGCCACCAAATATGTAACGTGTAACTAGGCGTTTATATCTCGAAGGAAGTTCAACGTTCCAGTAACCACTTGGATCCAAGTTGTCACCAAACAATACGACAATACTAAACACTATATCTATCTATGTAATGCAGAATGAACCAAAATATATACACTAGCTCTTTATCGATACAAAGTAACAATGAACAATAGAACAATTATATATACACAAATATAATTATTAAACAGCCTGTTCTCCTAATTGGACAATCTGTCACCATAAGACAGTGCGGGCTGGTACAGTATATAACTACCAGACAGTGTGGGCTGGTACAGCCTATCCTCCGAAAGGGACAGACTGTCACTAAAAAAAACAGTGCGAACTGTTGTAGTCTGTCCTTGCTCTGCCAACTTTCAATTTAATACCAATTTGTACCCAGAACAAGTTATCCTCGACTATCTTACTTACAGCTATGAAACGTACTTGATCTTGTAAGCTGGTCTTCTTTGGGAATATCAACAGAACCCGAATTTTATACCTCATCCACTCATACACTCGCGATTCTAAGCTAGAGATAATGTTAATATAAACATTCATTCACAAGACTTAAAATATGTCAATCCTTTATGGGTTGATTTAATAATATACATAAATAGAATAGAATAATAAGTAAGCAATGCACGTGGTTGTTAAAAATATGTGCTTTTTTGTGCTTCTTTATAAAATATTTGTTTATTTTTGTTCTGATTTAGATTATGACACTGTGATGACTGCTGTACCACTATTTTGACAATTTAATCTATTATGTCTGATTTGTCACACATCATTGTCAATATAATCGAATTTGATGCAACAGTCATACAAGTGAAAGGTTTAGCGCTATAAAACCAGGTTCAATCAACCATTTTCTACATAAGAAGAAATTGCCTATACCAAGTCAGGAATATGACAGTTGTCCATGTTTTCAATGTGTTTTAGCTTTTGATTTTGCCATTTGATTATAGGGACTTTCCGTTTTGAGTTTTATCCTCGGAGTTCAGTATTTTTGTTATTCTACTTTTTTTCATTGAACCTTGATACAGTATCAAAAACAATATAATCTGCTTTCATATCATTTCAACATTCTACACTGCCTATAGTAGTGTCTGTATATCTTAAGGAAATTCTTACTTTCTTACTCATCCTCTTCGTCCCCAGTGGGACATAAGGCCACAACAGGCTACCTCCAATTCTCTCTGTCCTAAGCCATATACCTGGTTTGACGCAGGAAAAACTTATTTTTCAAATTCTGCTGTAACAGTTCTTCGCCAGGTGATTCTGGGTATCCCTGGTTTCCTTTTTCCTGGTGGTGTCCAATATAGAGCTGTTTGAGTGTGAGGTGTTTTGGCATTCGCAGAACATAGCCTAACCATCTAAATATTCGTTGTTTCATTTCTGCTGTTATGCTCTTACAACTACCTTTCTCCAAAAGGCTCTTGTTGCTGATCTTATTTGACCAGAATATTCTGTTGATCTTTCTTACACAGCTAGTATGGAATGCATCTGCCTTTTTAAAGGTCACACACTAAAACACGCCAAGTTTCTAAACCATACAATAGGACAGATTTTGCATTGCTGTTGTAAATTCGCAGTTTGGTACTTAAAACTGTACTGGTTGTGCCTTATAGCTAGTCTCGCCTTTATATCATCCCCTGTCCCGTTATCTTTACTCATAATGCTATCAAGGTGAATAAAATCTTCCACACTGCCCACTGGTAGATCATTGATTTTTATTGGTGTTGTATTTCTAGTATTTAATGACATTACCTTGGTCTTCTTTGCATTAACATTCAGACCAGTTTGCATTGTATAGTTGTTTTAAGTATGTTGGTCTTCTCTTGTAGGTGTTCATCTGTTGCTGATAATATGGACAGGCAATGTCATGAGCAAAATAAAGGTCTTTAAGCTGGTTAAACATATTCCATTCGATACCTCCTTTTCTTGGTCGATGTTACATGTCTTTGTATCCAGTCAATGGCCAGTACAAATAGGATTGGTGACATAATACATCCCTGTCTTACACCAGATGAGTCTGAGATAGAGCTATCAAGGATGACACTGCATTCCAAGCTGTTATAGAAGACTTTTGTTAGCATCAAAATTTTAGTTGGAATTCCATATGATTTACAATTTTCCAAACAGTTTCTCTAAAGCCTTTTTGAAGTCGATGAAAATAATGGAAAGTGGTGTGTTCCATTCAATGCACAGAGTTGAAATTTGATCAATGCATCCTCTGCCTCTTATAAAGACTGTTTGTTCTTCTCTAACTTTTCATCCACAATTTTATCAATTCTTTACTAGGACAGAAAGTAAGGTAATCCCTCCCCAGTTGTCACAGTTGCATAGATTGTCTTTCTTTTGTAATTTCACAATCAAACCTTTGCTATAGTCTGATTCTCCTTTTTTACAGATGACAAGGACAATATTGTGGAGTAGTTTGGAAGATGTATTATATCTAAGTCTGCCTTGAACATACTAGTATCTGCGTGGATGTTATCAATGCCTTGTGGCTTTCCTGTTTTTCTTCCTTCTTCTATAGTTGGTGGTTCTGTGTTGATGTTTAAATCATCTTCTGACGGTTCAGGATTATCTATGATATCAGGCTAGAGACAGTATAATACCTCTTTGAAATATTGGACCTACATTTCTACTTTTTCCTTGTCGGTTTTCAATGATTTGCCATTTTTGTCGTTTACATGAGATGTCTGTGCATTTGATGTTCCATAGAGTTGTTTGGAGATTTTGTAAATTGTACTTAACTCTCCCAGAATGGCTGCCTTTTCTGCTTCTTTTGCTAGGTTTTCCAGACATTGTCTTTTATCTTTTCTAACACTTCTTTTAACTTCTTTGTCTTTTGCTCTGTATGTTACTTGTAGTTGATCTTGTAATCGTTTGGATTTTTTTTGGATTTTTTTGGATTTTTGTGTTATAGTTTTTCTTTCTTCAATATTTTGCCAGGTTTCCGATGTTAACCAATCTTTTTTTCTTTTTTGTCTTGCGACCAACTGTCTTTCCTGCCGTCTTTAAATACATATCCTTAATTGTATCACACTTTTCTTGTACACTGCCTTCTCCATCATCAGAGTTGTCTCGCACACTAAACCGATTTTTCAATTCTAAGCAAAAAGCTTTCTTGACATCTGATGACTTCACCCTTGCTGTGTCTAGTCTCTTTATGTTCTGGTTTTCAGAAGGTGCCTTTCTTAGTTTTATTTTTTATGGTGGCTTTCAGTAGATAGTAATCACTGTTTACATCTGCACCCCTGAGTACTCGTCTCTTAATGAACTACGACACTTCTTGTTCAGCAATATGTGGTCACTGGTTTACTATTCTTCCATTAGGTGATTTCCATGTTAGTTCATGAATGCTTTAACTCGGAAAGATGGTCTCGCCTATCACCAGTTTATTGCAAAGATATCGATTGATAGCACATTTCACCAGTCTCATTTTTCAGCCCGCAACAATGCCTGTCCATGTCATTTTCAGCATCAGTGTTGTCTGATCCTACTTTTTTACTATCTAAGATCTCCCATTTTTACCAGCATGTCGTGTTGAGGTACTCTAGAAATTGAAGTCTGCAGCTGTTTGTAAAAATCATTCTTGGTCTCGTCTTCAGCATCATTTGTTGGTGCGTAACACTGTATGATAGAAAGCTTACAGTAAGCAGAGTTAAATCTTGCTGTTTTTAATCTTTCACTGAGTGGTTCCCATTCTAGTAGTGTTTTTGTCTTTTCTTTGCAAATAATTCGTACGTCACCATTATTATTTCTGTCAGTGTGTCCAGAGTGTAGGATGATGTTGCCACTAATTTTTCTAGTTTTTCCTGAGCCAGTTTAACGACATTCGATCACACCAAGAATGTTCAATCTGTAGTGTTGCAATTCCTTGATGACCTGTGCAGTCTTTGATGTTTCATACATGGTTCGAAAATATCCAGACTCCAATGTGTTATTGTGCTTTAGGTCCTAGAAGACTCATATTCCTTTTCCTAGTTTCCACAATAGGGCTTTCACTAGGAGAAGTCACAATCTCTAGGGCCCTTGCTGCTACGACATCTTCTGTAGTTTAGCCTGATGTACTATACGCTTGTTTACGTGCACTGTCGCGGGGAGGCACTGCAGGAGTCTTGGTAGAGTAGAGGCTATGAACCGACAGAAAAGACTTACACACTCGGCTTTTTTTTACACAGCAAGTATGCTAGCCAGCGGTAGTTACGAAATCATAGAATTACAACGACACGACGCATATCACACCTGTTTGGTAAACCACTAGCACACGAGGAACTTCTTAGCGCCTATCAACCATAAAGATCTCTGATATCAGAAATTGCAATGTGAATTCTACGACTGTGTGTACGCACCAAATTCTTCAGAGAACGAAGTTTTCACAAAGCTTCGGCGATTCTCTTGAACAATTTACCTAGCCATCTAAGACTGAACAAGCCACTGAACTTTTTAAGAAAAAGTTCAAAACAGATAATCTATATTTGATTTCAGAGATTACATTTCACCTCTTATACTGACATTAAATTTAATCGTTGATCTTTCTGTTGAAGTACAAATATATACCTTTTTAAAAAAATTGCATTGATTGTTTTAGGAGTAGCGGTGGATAATTGTTTCAAACACAGGCATGCCATACTTTCTTATTTCCTAATATCGAAATATTGATGTATTGCAAATACAACATATGATACAGAACGTATTATTTTCAAATTATCGGATCAAACTACTTGTACTGTTTCAAGGATTTTGTCACTGAAATTTAATTCTGCAAATTTAATTTTGTTTTATTAAGTTTTTTCGAATTGAATAATTATTCCTGACGACATTTTGAAAATGTTTCTGAAAATAATAAGTTACACAGCGACTTCAAAAAGATATCAGCAACTAAATATCAAGCAGTATCCTATGTTGTATATCGCTATTATAAGTTATATGGTTTGCTACTGACCCCCTACGGATCTATAGAGAGTAAGTAAAATCCATAGGAGGTGGAGCCGTAGGCCGAGTTCCCTATGGATTTTACTCCCTCTCTATGGATTCGTAGGGGTCAATAATAAACCGTATAACGATTTTATCGCACGCAGGACTTTACCTGCTGCGTTTTGTAGAACAATAAACAATGAAATACAACAACATCAATAGACGACATCACCATTAACAGTAGGACGTGACGTCATGAACACCTATGAAATTTACTACCCCCTCTCCCTATAGAGATATATTGGGGGTCACCACGTGACGGCGCTAAACCAATCATAACTTGATATTTTACCAACGGTGCGATAATCTCCATTGTTTAATATGTATACTGAAAAAAATTTACTTGACAACTGGTAACCACTTGCAGTATTTGAACATTTGTCAATTGTCATATAGCAATTGTTAGGACTCTTTTTAAAGCTGACAAATATGAGATATTTTGATTAAAACTTTTGACTAAAGAAACATAATATTCATAAAAATAAACATAATTAAGCAATATTAAAAGTTAAGTGATGATGTAATCATGTATTAGTATTTATCAGGACACTGATCTTAACAAATCCAATTCAAAACATGAATGGTAACTTGCTTAAAATATAGCTTAAATTATCCAGACAAATGTTGGTATATGGTTGTTGTTTCTTATTCCTTTGTACATTCCAGTTCGACAGATCTTTTCTATCAATTATATGCTTTTCTATGAGATAGATATCAAGAGTTGTCGCCCATACACCACAGATTTGTCTGGGTGTTTTTTTTTGCATCGGTTCACAGTTGAAAAAAAAACCAAACATTTTCATTTCTATTACAAAAAAAAATTAATGTCATGACCTTGATAGTGTAGCATAAATACAATAAGACACATGACACAAACATATAGTTAAGTACACAACTGCATTTGTCTTTGAAAGACCATAGAAACAGCCACATCCAATTTTCTGTCAATTCAAAATTTATCGAATAACATATCAAAATATGTTATCTCTTTCATCTCTTTAATTATACTCTGATTATGTAAAGATAATTTTTACTTCAAATGGTTTGTGATGAGCAGTTTGATGAGTTCAATAATAGCAATTAGTGTTATATTCTTATTTGTGGTTGTGATATGATAAGTTGCATTCAAAAGCTTTGTGCAAGTTAATTTCTGGTAAACTGATAAAAAAACACTTTAAATGGTTTAACTGAATGTATTTATTAAACATCAGAAGGTTTTGTTGTATACTGTAAACATGGACACATGTTAACAACCTTAGGCTGTTGGATGTGTACGGATTGATAATTTAAGATGTCTAAGATGCATGATTTTTTTAAATTATTTGTAAGGGGCATTGAAATAGCTGTCAGATAACTGCGAGTACTCTCAGATCTTTTCCTAGTGTCTTTTTGTTGTCGGGATGTACAAGTACTCGGCCACGTCCTCTTGTATGCTTGTCCATCTGAAGGGTTAAGCCTTTTTCAACTGATTTTTATAGTTCGTTCTTATGTTGTACTGTTATACCACTGTCCCATGTTAGGGAAGGATTGGAATCCCCGCCACATTATTTATGTATGTACCTGTCCCAAGTCAGGAGCCTGTAATTCAGTGGTTGTCGTTTGTTTATGTGTTGCATATTTATTTTTCGGTTTTTTTTTTTATACAAATAAGGCCGTTAGTTTTCTCGTTTGTATTGTTTTGCATTGTCATATTTCTTTTAAAAAACCTACCTATTTCATAAAGAAAAATGAAATGGCATATAAACAGTATATTAATAAAGAAAAAACAAAAATCACTTTTCACATTTTAAAGGGAAGTTAAATTACACATATTGACACATTCGAAAATATAAACTCTATTTTGATATTTTCATTAAACATGAGTTGGTTACTTCATTCGGGTGTTAGAAGCTCCTATGCATATGCATTTTAAGATTAACAAATCTACTTTTTAATTAAGAAATGTGTTGATACAGCTATTTCTGATTTATTGAAAAATGTTTGTGCTACGTTAATCCCTGTCCAGTCTTTTAAAATATTTGAGCGTTGTCAGAAATAGGTCTGCAAAATCAATGTTAGTATTATGCCTCAGTACTTCAGACGTATGTAAAGCCTCAGGAAAGACAAATTCCAATTTGAAGACTGGAAAATTGCAATTCAAGATTTTACAACCACTGCGTCGATGCAACTGTTTATGAAGATTTCCTCTCCAACAATATCTATAAGCCCATTATTCAGCACTTGTGCGTTGGCATGAAATGTCATTGATAAGTTCATATCTAAAAATTAACCGTTTACAAAACTTAAATTTGATCGAAATGCTTCGATTTTCTACTCCAGGAAATAAATAAATACATGTACCTCAGCTGTGTATTCCAAAACATTTCTGAAATTTAGGTCCTACATGTATATGCTCTTCAGCGACGGGTTTTATTTGAACTTTTAACTTTAATGATTAGAGAGTCACTACAAGGGTTTTTGTAGACAAAACGTGTGTATAGCGTAAAATTATAAGCGTGGTATCTTTGATATATTTTTTGGCTAATAATTTCTCGCTATACAAATAGGATTATAAAATCAGGTTATTATCAGCATGATATTTGTCCCAAACTGCGGCGAAAACGTTTGTTCAGAATAATCTTGTCGACGGTTTTGCATGACACCTTCTTTTATAGAATGTCATAAAGATGCTATATTTGGTAGAGAAAGCTGATGTCAGCCGTTTTAGATAAACGAGACATATCTATCTTGGAATACAGTGTTGAACAATTATCAGTGCAAGTAAAGGAAGAGTTACTTTTTGCATTGATAACACCAAGTGAGTCGATGTAAAAATGCGAAATACATTTTAGAACGAATCAAATCTGTTAGTTCTTAATCAATCTAAAAACAAATAATTCGAAATTTTACTTGCATATAGGTTTATCAATTTGAATTTTGTATGAGTTTAACGTAAATACTCCAGGGTACTATGAGATATTTTGGAACAGCAACCACATGTAAAAAACTTGCCAAACGTAACTGTTACTTCTTTAACAATATGTATAATGACAATTATATTTTAGAGTATTATTATTAGTACTATATAATAAGTATTACTACAAATTTTAGTTTCCTTCATTTATTAAAACGATTCGTGATATTTGAAATATTTTGATTAAAACAGCGACCTATAATTATAAGAAACAAGAAATAAACACGTTTAGTACTGAAAGATTGAGTCAAATTTGCTTCATATCAAAGTCAATATGATGTACATCTCATCGCATTATATAAAGTGTTCTAATGGCAAAGGTATTCAAGCGACATCAGAAGTGTCACTCTGGTATCGTTCGGCCCTCTTTTATACATACGAACAAATATAAGAACAATAGTTGGAAGATTTTGGTCCTTATCACAAAACACTTGTTAGTTGATCAGTTAAACAGATTTTTTAAAAACCACAATACTAAGAAAAATTTCAAGTTAGCCCACTGATATTCTGCAATTGGGAAAGTCCTTGTTAGTTAAAAAAAGAATACACAGATTCAGTTCAAAATTGGGATAAACCCTTAGTGTAAAAACCAATGTTCTTACTATTTTAAGAAGTTAATGTGGTTATTTCTTCATTTTTATAAATAAAGCAGTGTAAATTTACCTTTATAAGAATAACAAAATGTAATGTTTCCGGAATTTTGCTAAAATAGTATTAACATTTGTTTTATTAAAGGGTTTAACCCAATTTATTTCGGGTAGAGTGACAGAAACTTTAAAATCAATTGCAATTGATATCTGCCATCTCTACTTATGTTTGATCGTGCCACTTCCAACATGTCAAGGGTAAATAAAGCAATAAATTGCAATTTGATATATGTCATCTCTTTTACTGATTTAGGCTTCTGATTGATAAAAGATTAGAGGAAAGACAAAAACCCCTACAATTAAAAATAGTAGATTTTAAAATTAATAAAACTAAAAAAGATTATTGTTTTGATAAATTCCTTTTTTTTCTTTGCTTTTATAATATTTTACTATTTGAACTCAAACATACATGTATACATGCAATTTTTTTTTACTTGATGATAGGAATATTTTAAGTCAATATAAGATAACCACTGTTCCAAGGGATAGTATGATAGAAACAAAAAGCCGAGTTATATTGTATAAAGCTTAATCAAGTATAAATTATTAAATATGTACGCATTATGCAAGTTATGCTCGGGTGATGCTTCAAAAACATTTTTGGTAGAGAAAGCTTATGTAAGCCGGTTTGAATATAGAGAATTATATATTTGTTTTTCTGTTCTAGAGCTCGAATTACTGGGAATCATTAGGAATTCACTAGTATTTTATAATAAAATACCCGACAGACGGATAGATGATTTGCTTTGTTCATTTTCAAAAACTATTTGTAGACTTGATGTCTTGTCAGCCAGAAGAGTAGCCCAAAAGAGTCAATATTAAAAGTCTGATTTCCATAGCAAAAACATGTTACGGTGAATTCTGAGGAAAGTATTCTTTTTTGTGTAGTATATACTATTACATTCCATAATGACATTTTTCATCATCTGTGGCATATTGAAAATAACTTAAAGTAATTCAGACCTTGATTTCTTTTACAGAATGAACTACGTCGATACAAATCTTTGATTTAGTATGATTCCGTTTAAGCTAAAGAAAGAAAAAAAAAAGCTTGTTCATCAAAATTTAAAAAAAAAAACAATGAAAGCATTTGTATGCAAAGTTTAAATGTAGATTATCTTTGTCGGATCGGAAGGTTTCACTTCGTCAATGTTGGCAATTAGAATGAAAGCTTGATGCTTTTTATGGTAACTTTTGTTAACCATGGTCCTATATATAGGTCGCACTTTGTAAATACAGCTGTTTCTGAAAACACGACTCTTTTGGGGAGAAATTGAATATTCATAGAAAATTAATTTTGTTTACATACTTGTTCCCAGTTATGCTCTCTGTGTTCCATATCGCAAGGACAGAACTTGGGAATGTTACCAGTAAATAAACACGTGCATATTGTTTACATTGAAATCTGTGGTAACCTTTCATTCGAGGTAGGGGTAGTTAAGAAAATAAGTGTAAGTTTAAATTTGAGATGTTCAGGGCATATAAACGTTGAAAATATGCCGCACAGCCCTATATTTTGACCTTTGAAAAAAATTGGGGTGCAAATGAACTTTCAATTCTAGGATAAGATTTTTTTCAAAACTTCATAGTAAAAGTGGTACAGTTTTAGCCGTAAAAGGAGTTCCTATGGGAAATTGCATTGTCAATATTTACAGAAATGCAACCTATATAGTATTGTATTTGACATGGCTTTCACATATATATAAATATGATATGTATAGACTTTTCACAGATGACCGTCGTCATGATTTCCTTGTTTTTGACATCAACTAAACGAATGCGACTTAAACACATTTCGAATGGCGTGTTTGGTCCTCGTTACAAAAATACCGGTCAGTTCAGTTGAACCAGTTTTAACCAGAATATCAATAAGAATTTCAAGTTTGCCTACTTATACATTAAATATTCTGCAATTGGGGAAGTAATTGTTAGTTAAAAATAGAACTAGAAATACACACATATTCAGTTTGAAAATCGGGACAAACCCTTACTGTAAAAACCAATGTTCTTACTATTTTAAGAAGTTAATGTGGTTATTTCTTCATTTTTATAAATAAAGCAGTTTACCTTTTCATTCATAAGAATAACAAAATAATCTAAATTTATAATTGTTCGTGACGCTTCCATCAATTCAACGTTAACGTGACATGGTCAAAAGTACTAATAAAATGCAATATGAGTATGTGATAATGCTGATTTAGGCTTATGATTAATACAAGAGGCGCGAAAGATATCAGAGGGACAGTCAAACTCATAGATCGAAAATAAACTAATACCGCAGAGAAAGAAAAAGTAATAAAATGCAAGGAAAGAAAAAACATCTACAAATAAAAAAGATCAGCTAAAAGGTGATATTTTTTAAGATGTAATAAACTAAATTGAAGACCTGTTGGTGACCTTCTGCTGTTGTCTGCTCTATGGTCGTGTTGTTGTCTCTTTGACACATTTCCCATTTCCATTCACAATTTTAAAACAAGATTTTTGTATCTACGTGATGATAAGAATCTTTCAGTCAATGAAGACAACAACAGTTATCAAAGGTACTAGTATTATAATTTAATACGCCAGATAGGCGTTTAGTCTACATAAGACTCATCGTGACGCTCCGCTTAAAAAAAGTTATAAATCCAAACAAGTACAAAGTTGAACATTTTAAAAAGCATCCTCCATTGTTCCAAAGAAAATAATGATAGAAACAAAAAGTCAAGAAAAGTAATATTGTTTAAATGATAATCAGGTATACATTATTACATGTGTACCCATAAATCAAGTGATGCATTAAAAAGAGTTGACAATGCATACATTTAAAATTCGTAAAAATGTTTGATTTTTATCATTGTATTATGATAAATCATGTCAATGGTTTTCCTTCTTGTATTAGTTTACATTTTTTTGTTTAACTACAATACCGAATGGGTTTTTGTCCTCGTCGAAAGGCGTATAGTGACCTTTAATTGTTCAGAATTCTATTCTTCTCATTGTATGATTATAAATCAGACCGTCGGTTTTCATGTTTGTGTTTATTGTATTATTTTACACGTTTTATACTAAATGTTTCCTCCATGTAAAACTTCGTATAGTGAGCTGTTGTTATTTATATATTTACCAAATGTTGTATATTGCCCCCTCAATTAAATCCCTATATAACATTTGTTCTTTACAAAACATTGAAATTTTGAAATACTAAGGCTTTTCTACCTTTTCAATAAATTAACTTAGCTGTATTTGCCAAAACTTTTAGGACGTTTTGGTCCTCAATGCTCTTTTTTGTTCGTACGGCACTGATGAGTCTTATGAAGACGAATCGCGCGTCTAAAGCAAATACAAAATTTCAATCCTGGTATTTATGATGAATGTATTTAGTGTGTAAATCACATTACAAAACTGCTCGTTTAATAAATTAGGTATTGCCATGACATTTGAAAATTCAACATATACCCCCTCGACACTTGATAATCAAAAATATAGTATATGGTCGTTAGGACAAACAAAGATGAAGAACTGTCTTGGATACCTCAACTACATCAGTGTGCTTTCAAACAACATTATTATTCGCAAACTCTGTTTCTAAATGATGAAACTCAATTTTATCAGCTATCAAAGTCGGAATTCCAAGTTAGTGTGATACCTCAACAAATGACAGGCATCACCATTGTAACTAACTGTGCTCCAATTAATCTTGTTATTAAGGATACAACATATTCAGTTAAGGCTGCCTTATATCTTGACTAAATTCTAGAAATTGACAATCAGGATAGGTGGGGGAAAAATTATGCCAAAAGAGATAATTTCGGCAACACAATTATAAACTTTCCATTTCTATTTGCAACATTTCAACAGCACCGGAGTATATAACAACGGGTACCCCATGCGGTGCAGGATGTGCTTACTGTTCCGCTGCAGCTGAGATCACCCTCAATATTTGGTGGGGATCGTGTTACGCAGTCTTAAGTTTTCCATGTTGTGTTTTTCAGTTAATTTTCGACTTATGAGTTTCAATGTCCCTTTGGTATCTTTGTCTATTTTAAAATTAGTTTCTGGGGAAGGTTCCCTGGTGTGATAATCTGATTTCTATTATTTTGCACTGCAAACAAATTTTCACGGTATGTTACAAGTACATAAAATTCCCGTACATGTCTTTAGATGGTGCACAATTAAATGCATTAAGTGTTGTATGAGTTCCGGTAGAAAGGTAATTGAAAATTGATGAGAGGGATAAGAAGTCAGAGGTTATGCATACATATCGCTTTATATATAAAATCAAGTGATGTGATCGGAGATACACCTACTTGCTGTAAAACAACAAATATGTTTACAACTCAATGCAAGTTACTTGCAGATGTTACAACATCCATTTTGAACAAAAGTATAACTGCAGTACTATGATTAAGATTATAGAAAAATATCTAAATCTATACAGAAAGTGAGTCAACAGACATATTATATTGTTAAAATGTTTTAGGAGTAAGCATCAGAGAATTTTAAGCCACGCATTTAAAAGAATAAAGATAAGTTTACTCAATATCATCTCTGTTATTTGTTTTATTCCTTTTTTTTCCTATAATTACCTTTTTATAACATAGTTGTGTGACTCAAACAAAGCCGTATTTGGCACACAAAAAAATGGAATTTTTTGGTCCTCAGTGCTCTTTAGCTTTACACTTGTTTGGTTTTCTAACTATTTTGATCTGAGCGTCACTGAAGAGTCTTATGTAGACGAAACGCGCGTCCGGCGTATCAAATTATAAACTTGATACCTTTGATAACTATTTACACCAATGGTCTGTGACACTTCTGGTGACCGTTTCGTCTTCGAGGGCATCACCAGATCATTGGTCAGCACTCTGGTGTTGACATGAAAATCAGTTACATGGTCATTTTTATAAATTAACTATTTGTAAAAGTATGAATTATTCGAAATACTAAGGATTTTCTCACCAATTGTTCACATCAATTTTCAAGTATAAGTCAAGATTGAAAATTGTTGTTGACGATTGGTTGAGAACACGATTTAACTGTCATGGCTTTATAGTTGTGAATTTTCATTTTCTATGTAGAAACTAAACATGGACCTCTGCGTGTTGAGTAAGCATGTTCTACACCAAGTTGATGATCTACATATTTTATTATCACGTTGCCCCTATACTGTTCTATTTTCTATGATTTTAACATCAACGAAGCAGAGAAATATCCCATGTGTTTCTTTTAATCATAAATACCACGACGGTTTTACATGGCGCAATATCTGCCTATCCGTCGGGGGCAAGTAAGATCATTCCCCGTCATTGGGCGGGTCCACGTTTGTTGTTTGTTTTAATTTATGTAGTGTTTTGAAAGGTGTTGCTTGTTTTCGTTGGTTTTTTTTGTGTTATTTATAGTGTTGTAGATAGTCTCCGACTTTAAGGTTGTCTGTTTGGTATATCTTGCGTCTTTTTGCCTCTATGTAAATAATACAAATCTGAAAAACTTAAAAGTACATCTTAATAAACCCAAACTTAATGAACCAAGTTTATAAAAATACATATTTGAAAACCAGTTTGAGTTTGAAAACCCTGTTGATTAAAATCTGAATACTATTTTTAAACAGTTGTAACCATTTTTATCTTGATATAAGCATACCTTTTTTCCCGGGAAGATCTAGGTCAGGTATTTGATTCACAATAGTCTTTAAAATTGATGATTTAAATAATAATGCTTTAATTGTTACTTAGTTATACTGAATTGATAAATTACACTAACTTAAAGAATAATTGTCTTTAAAGTTCGTGTCAGTCACTTTGAATCGAATTTGAAGAGATGTTATCGATAAACTAGGTTTTTTTCATTACCTTAAAGAGGGACGAAAGATACCAAAGGGACAGTCAAACTCGTAAATCCAAAACAAACCGACAACGCCATGGCTAAAAATGAAAAAGACAAACAGAAAAACAATAGTACACATGACACAACATAGAAAACTAAAGAATAAACAACACGAAACCCACCAAAAACTAGGGGTGATCTCAGGTGCTCCGGAAGGGTAAGCAGATCCTGCTCCACATGCGGCACCCGTCGTGTTGCTTATGTGATTACAAATCCGGAGTCGGATGTGGCGGAGTTCAATAAGTTTTTTTTTACTGTCAGACCCTATTCAATTATATATTGATCTTTACAAATGCCAGGTTTTGTGGTTATTTGGTTTATTTAAGGACCTGAATAAGAGTTAAAACAGTTAAAGCAAGAGTGCACACGCTGAAATGTCTCGCCTTCTCTACTAATCAATGATGTTATGTTGATTGTCTTAAATATGAAGCTTTATTACAACTGTCACATAAACTTAACATTAACCAACGAACTATGAAAATGAGGTCATGGTCAGGTGAACCATGCAATGTAGACATGTACAGCTAACAATTCGTCCATACAACAAATACAGTTGACATATTGCTCATGTTTAAGAAAAACAGACAAAAACACAAAAACATAACACTGAGCAATGAACCGTGAAAATGAGGTCAATGTCAAATAAAACCTGCGCGACTGCTTAGCGCACGAACGAGAAAATTGATCCAGGTAATTTTTCGAAAATCAGTCGGTTCATTCAGTGCTTACAAGTCGTTTAAAATGGCCATGACATTTGAAGACGTAGATTTTATGGATATTGTTAGAACCGAGCAAGAGGCTCCTTCATACCACTGAAGACATTGAATTATCTCGACCCCTTATAATCCTATACACTAGGTAATATCTTTTTCAGTTGAAAAAAAATAAAAAAAATAAGGAGAATACGGCATATCAGACATGACAAAAAAGTTTCTTTCTGAATTGAGCGACTTGGGCTCCTCTAAGATACATACCATTTGATTTTCTGGAGGCCGTGGCATTTTTAGAACAAAATAGTCCGGCTCGGATTTGTGATAAAATTTTCCAAAAAATAGATCAGATGCCTCTCTATTTTTTTTATGTAACACTGGCCGATTCGTTGAATCAGAAGTCGGTGACTTAATTCCCAGAAAGTATTAAAAACTATTCGTAAAATTTTGCCTTTGTAAGGTAATCGTATCATAACGAGTGTCTTATGAATAAATGGGCAATCAGGTAATCCCACATACAAATTCCATATCATTTGACATGTGATCTACCGAATTAGACATTTTTATTGTTGAACAAAACGACCTAATATTATATCCTCACAAATGTAAGCAAGATTTTTTTTCAATGGAGACCTGTAACATAATTAAGGTTTTTACATAATTTCCTGATAGTTTAGTTTAAACATATTCATTTATAGTGGATTGGGAAACAAGTTTTGCAACTTATATTAATCCCTTTCCACTTTGCGGGTGAGAGTGCTGCCATGTAGCAGAATTCGCCTACTCTTTTTCGAAATCTACAAGGGTGTCTTTTATGTGCAAGAGATATGGTTCTCTCTTTACACGGGTCAGCCATTTATCGTCCCCTTCCGACGGACTATCATCGTTTCCTCAAGACCATACTCGCAAATGGTGTCAAGGGAGCGCCAAAAGTTCAGTCCCTGTATTTTCATCCCGGATCGGGAATCGAACCAGGAACCATTGTGTTAGTTGCAGATGCACTAACCACAAGACCACGGCTCTCAATGGTATTTGTACTTTTAACTTCTAGCACCGTTTTTTTTGTCCGTTTGCAAAGCTTTTTGACATGAGGGAAATCAACTAAAATCCTGTCCTTTTTTGTGGTTTTGTTATTTGCTTGTCAGAGTTGTGTGTTTCGAATTTTTGCACACAATATCCTTTTTGTTCGATTTTGAATTAGTAAATTTCAAAGTTTCTGATTCTTGTTTTGTTTTATTTTGGTTATATTTAAAATTGTGTGCTTGTTTATATTTTTTTAACACGGGTAAGGGTTTAGGAAATATCATCTTTCACGTTTTTGTTATATAATAAGCCAAATTTGTATAGAAAAAATCAACTAAGTTATGAAGGGAACAGCTTAAAAAATGACACTACGTGAATTTTACGGACACCATCACGAATTAGTTGATCCATACGATGTATCTTTGTCCGAACTAACTATGAACATTTTTACCACGTGTTAGTTTGTGGTTTGTCATTACGTCGTCTGATCTTATTCCCGAATGTGACTGTTTTTCTGAGTGTGAATTCGTATTGCTTTAAGACGTGGCACGGTATTTATCCATCCCAAACTAATTTGTTGGGTTTTGATGTTGTGTTTGTTGTTGTCATCGGATTTTTTCAAATGTTTTAACGTTAGTTGTAAATCGTATTTTTTCTCTTGTATTATGGTGCTGTTTTGGTGGATAACTACTCGTCCAGTTCATTTGGTAGATTTAATTTTGGATCAACGAAATTTACACTAATATTTGGTTTGCAGTTTGATCAGAAGAAACAACCACATAGCAAGATAATACAATTGGTTATCTAATTGCTACTTCAATTGGATATTGGTTAGTGTTGTGGTTTTCACTGTTGTTGATATAAGTTAGATGAGTCATGCAAATCTGATCTTGAGTTTCATCCGAATTCTCTTGGTTTTCGGAACACGTTTTGGAAATTTATGTGTGACCTTACTTTGGGCGTTGCGTTGACTATGGCTGGCAAGGCTGTGATTTTGTAATTTGTTCGTTTGTTGTTCTATGGCTGGTCACCACTTCAGTTTGGTCGTGTATATCTATTGTATAGTCATTTTGTGAAATTTGTTGTTGGCGAAGCTATGTATTATTCTTGATGGTGGTGATGTTTTGTCTCAGGCGGATGACCCTGGCCTCACAACTTTTTGGAACTTTTGGTCCTCGGCGATCTTCGGCTTGGTGGTTGTTATGGCTTTCGGACTTTTTGCATCTGAGCATGGTTTTGTGTGGATGTGGCGCGCGTCTGATGTATAAAAGTGTTGTTTGGCCTGTTGCCTTTGGATGGCTATTGTTCGTTTGTTTCTCTTTCCTGTGTTGTCTCCCATTTGTCTGTTTGTTTATTGTAACCTTGTCGTGTGGTGTTGTAGTTTCAATGTTGTGGTTGACACTGCCATTGAAGCGGGAGGTTTGACATGTCACAATACCATGTTCAACCAACCTTTTTTTCATAAAATGCCCTGTACCGAGTCGGGAAGATGGCCATTGTTGCATTGTGGTTCGTTTCTCTGTGTGTTGCGTTTCGCTGTTGTGTCTCTGTTGTTTCGTGGTTCTCGTGTGTTTGATGTGTTTCCCTCAGTTTTAGTTTGCGACCCGGATTTGTTTTTTTCACTATTGGTTTATGAATTTTAAACAGCGGTTTACTACTGTTGCCTTTATTCATCAAAGGATTGATTTTTTGCATTTGCGCCTACGTGACTCTGTACTTTTAAAAATCTCGTCATTATGTTATTGTTCTATTATATATCATTATGTTATTGTTCTATTATATATCATTATGTTATTGTTCTATTATATGTCATTATGTTATTGTTCTCTTATATGTCATTATGTTATTGTTCTATTATATGTCATTATGTTATGTTCTATTATATGTCATTATGTTATTGTTCTATTATATGTCATTATGTTATTGTTCTATTTTAAATTGGATAATACTTTGAACGACAAACGAAAAAATCTTTTCACTCGCGTAGTAGTATTAACCATATATGGATTCTTAAAAACTGCTGGATGATTTTTAATCTCGGTCTGTTTCATGTGAAATTATAATTGTTTTTAATAGACATAGAACGACAAAATATCTTTTTTGTGACGAACCAAGGAGTGTGGTTTTTTTTAATTTGATACATGTTTTTTTGTATATCTTTTTTTGTCTTGACAATGTAACACAGTGATGACTGTTGTAACAATATTTTGACTTTTTTACCGATTATGTCTGTTCTGTTCACGCATCGTTGTAAAAGTAACGGAATTTGGTTCGACTGACATAAAAGTGAGAGGTTTAGCACTATAAAACCAGGTTCAATCCACCATTTACTACATTTGAAAATGCCTGTATCAAGTCAGGAATATGACAGTTGTTGTCCATTCGTTTGGTGAGTTTTATCCTTTGATTGGGGACTTACATTTTTGAATTTTCCTCGGAGTTCAGTATTTTTGTGATTCAACTTTTTACCATAGACTCATCAATGAAACTCAAATAAAAAAAGGCCAAATTGAGTACAAAGTTGAAGAGTATTTAGGACCAAAAGTTCTTAAAACTTTTGTCAAATACAAATTTAGACCAGAAATTAATCTACGTGCAGCAATAGAATATTACTTTCAATATTGTAGAATAAAAATACAATGATCATGTTCGAACTGATTATAACATTGCTCACTTACTCTTATATAAAAAAATATATTGCTTAACACACATATTGGAGTCTTTGACTATTTCCCAAACAGTAGATCAAAACATTATTTACATGTTTGTTACTTCGAATTGTTTCAAATGGCTTTGCACCTGTCCTAAGTCAGAAATCTGATGTACAGTAGTGGTCGTTTGTTTATGTAATATATACGTGTTTCTCGTTTCTCGTTTTGTTTATATAGATAAGACCGTTGGTTTTCCCGTTTGAATGGTTTTACACTGGTAATTTTGGGGCCCTTTATAGCTTGTTGTACGGTGTGAGCCAAGGCTCCGTGTTGAAGGCCGTACTTTAACCTATAATGGTATACTTTTTTAATTGTTGGATGGAGAGTTGTCTCATTGGCACTCACACCACATCTTCCTATATCTATTAAATTCTTTTGAAAAACAATTAAATCAGATATCTAACTTATAATACTAGCTCTTTGAGCTAAATTGAACGAAAAAAGCAAAAAACTCATTTCATAAAGACATTCAATGAATCCGGATATATCTCTTAAATTAGATATAATATGCTGATACCACGTCTTTCCTATTAATTGGTGATTTCAGCAACGGTGAGCTACAATGAGAAAAATGCATTTACGTTATATTCTCGAGTTGTTTTAATATTCCATGTTTATATAAACCTTCATAAGGTAGCATTTAATATTTTTGAGTTGCATTTACAAACGGGCTAAATGTGTATCATCCTATATCTATGCATACGGAACATTAATGTTGTTTTTGGAGGACATACCTGACATACCCGACATTCGAATTCACACTCTGTTAAATAAACTCATCACAGTTACCAGGATTGACATTTTAAATTTTTGCTAGACTCACCAGTGACCATCGAATCACATATTTTTAAAAAGTCAATGAAAGCAAAATGTCAAAATTGTGAAAAGGAGCTATCAGAAGCCTCGCTTGATTTATTAACTACTATGAGGCAAATTATAGAAATGAAATTGTATGTTATATGGAGATCTTTGGGACTGTCATAAAGTGAGAGGTCTACCCAGCTTCATTTATATAAAACCAGGTTTAATTTATTATTTTTTATAAGGAAATGCCTGTACCAAATTCAGGAATATGACAGTTGTTTACCATTCGTGTAGTGTACTTGAGCTTTTGTCTGTGCCATTTGATAAAGAATGGACTATCCGTTTTTAATTTTCCTTTTAATTCTGTATGTTTGTTATTTTTCCTTTTTATATCTTACTTGGCATATCGCGTTTAATACTATACGTACTATTTCTTATAGCTTTCGGAACGCGATCAGCATGTAATTGTTTTTCAAGTTTGAAACATGAATCACTGTGTGTTACTGTGCATATTGCTGTGTGTTTTTGTTTATTTTTACGTTGGATAGAGATGCAAGGGGATGGTTGAGATCTCAAAAACATGTTGTACCCCTCAGCGTTTTTTAGCCTGTCCCAAGTCAGGAGCCTCTTGCCCTGGGAAGTATGGTTTTAATTTCAGATTTGTGAATGTGAAATGGGTATCACCGAAAACAGACCAAAAGTAAAAGTAATATTACTTATAAAACAAAGACAAATGAAAGAACAATATAACACGTTATTAAGATGATAAACATCGTTAGTATGTTTGATCTAATAGTTTTAAAACTGATTGAATATGTCAATTACCATGGATATATTGTTATTATTTTATGATTAACAGAGAACGAAAAACCGCTACTCATTATTTGTTAGCTCTCAACATATTGTATGTAAAATTCATATTTTGTAATAATTCAAACTGAACAAACTTTGGTGCAAATTATCATCTTTCACTATCACATGATCTCTCAATTGATACAACCCAACCCAACCCAAATATGAAATTGTTAACTTTCACTGACCAAACTAAAAGCTCAGCATAATGTGTTTTGTTTGTTAGACCCACTACTATTGGTACTCAATAACCAGCACTATCAAGATAACCATTTCGACAAATATCTACGAACCCTCAATCAGTGCTTTCACCTAGGTAATTCATTCTGATATAAAATGCCATTTGTATACTAAATTTGTAGATTTTGAAGTTCTCAATAAACGTCAAACATTACTTGAAAAGACATCGTCATATATAGAATTCTGTAACAGCAGGTTTTAAATATATAACAGGATAATCCCATGTAGAAAAAACCGTTTCTGTTACTATTTTTGAAATTCAGGAACAAGTTGATTATTAAGTTCATCAAGGAAATAATGATAAACTCGAAACTATAAATAAGACAGTGTTTGAAAGATTTCTATTGCATTCATTGAATTAAAGGAATGTTTTAAAGATAAAGATGTTTTAAAAATAGTAGAAACGCAATTTAATGTTTAATGACAGTTCACAAAAATCATGTTAAGCAAAACTTCTACACTGTCTTTAAAGATTTAACAATATCATAATTACAAATGATCGCACAAAACAGAAAATAAATTCAATTTAAGTTTTAATTTAGTTTAACTTCAATTGAGGTAATATTAAGACATATATTCTATGACATTTAAATATTAGTTATCTACAAATAATCAAGAGGGAAAAAAGCAAACAACGAAGTAAATGAAAAAAGAGGCAAACAACAGAACTTACACTTCTGACTTAATTACAATAAAATATGGTACTAGCTATAAAAAGAACCAAATATTTCGACAAAACATAAAAAACGCCTAAATATAAGGATAAAAAATGGAAATATTTTCTCTTTTACATAATATAATTACCTGCACTTATTTAAAATGTTTATTAATGAAAAGCATATAGAAAATTCTATTTTTATGAGCAACACTACGGATGACCCTAGTGAATCAGGATCTAGTCATCCTTCAAGGGCACTACAAGTCATCTTGTTTGTTATGATAGATAGATAGATAGATAGATAGATAGATAGATAGATAGATAGATAGATAGATAGATAGATAGATAGATAGATAGATAGATAGATAGATAGATAGATAGATAGATAGATAGATAGATAGATAGATAGATAGATAGATAGATAGATAGATAGATAGATAGATAGATAGATAGATAGATAGATAGATAGATAGATAGATAGATAGATAGATAGATAGATAGATAGATAGATAGATAGATAGATAGATAGATAGATAGATAGATAGATAGATAGATAGATAGATAGATAGATAGATAGATAGATAGATAGATAGATAGATAGATAGATGATAGATAGATAGATAGATAGATAGATAGATAGATAGATAGATAGATAGATAGATAGATAGATAGATAGATAGATAGACAGACAGACAGACAGACAGATAGACAGACACAGAGAGAGAGAGAGAGAGAGAGAGAGAGAGAGAGAGAGAGAGAGAGAGAGAGAGAGAGAGAGAGAGAGAGAGAGAGAGAGAGTTTTAACTCCAAATTTCCATTTATAACATTAACAGTAACAGTACCAATCTTGCTACTCTTCTGTCTGAAACATCACATGTACACAAACGTTGCATGACCACTATGTCTATTTTTAGAACCACACAGATCCCAACACAAAAACATACCGATAATGACAATTGTTTTCCTGATCTTTCAGACTTTTATTCATATGTGTTTATTTACATCCGATAGGTCAATGCCACTGCTTGTAAAGGTTTTATCAATTGATGATATCGCCAGCCCAGTAGTCAGCACTTCTGTGTTGACATGAATTATCAAATGATATGGTCATAACTATGAATTAATCCTTTACAAAACTTTGAATAATTGAAATATTAATGCTTTTTTACCTCATGCATTGATTAGCTGAGCTATATTTGACAAAACTGTAAGGAAGATTTGGTCCTTAATGCTTTTTAACTTCGTACTTTATTTGGCCATTTTAGCTTTTTGGATAAGAGCGTCACTGATGAGTGTTTTGTAGACACGTCTGGCGAATTACAAAATTTCAATCCTGGTATCTATGATGAGGGTATTCATACAGGTGCTTCTTATGAATTATGAATAGAAGCTAAAATTATTCTTTAACTTCAATTTTACACTGTGAAGATGGTGTTCTCTTACTAAATCATTTAAAGTTTGGTGATTGGCAGAATAAATTTATCACATAGAACCAGAAATTGATTCTACAGATGTAGTAACTTATAGTTATTTTGTACATTTTCCTTTGATCCTACATGTTGATATTTTAAGTTCATAGACAAGACTTGATACCCAAAATTATAAGTCAATGGCGTCCTTTGTCAGTACTTAACGTCAAGTGCTCCAGTTCAAGAGCTTGCATTTCCTATTATAATTTTCTTGATAAAGAGTTTCTGCTGACAAAGGAAGCTATTAAATCAACAATACCAAGTCTTTAAGTTGAAAGTATACTTTCAAAGATTTTAAGGATCAATCACTATTTTCGTAATGTCATGGAATATTTATCTTCGATTCAAAGATGACGACAGATAAATTCCAATCAAACTAATAAATCGAAAAATAAACAGACAGCATCATATTTAAAAAATAAACAAAAAAGACCAGCAGACAAACAGCAGAAATCAAAACACAAAATAGAAAATTAAAGATTCAGCAACACGAACCAAAAACCATAGCTGATCTCATTGATGAAGTGTTTATGCAGATCTTGCTACAAATATCGCACCCGTTGTATTTCTTATGTTAGTACACACCCGATGATAGGTCTTATTGGATAGGTCATATTCGGGATAAAGGGAACAGGATTTTATTTACGACAACTGGCACATGAACATTGTTATCTATGAAACAGATGTCCATAACGGTCAACCAATCGATGATGGCGTCCTAAATGCTACTAAGGCGTGCTTTTAAATTCATCATTTGGAACTTTTGGTTTAGTTATACACCGTTCATTTTATATGCATATACTTATAAAAAGCAGATGCCGCTATGATTATTGTACAATAAATTATTCAGTTTTTGACACAGACGGTTATTTTGAATTAAGTCGATGTTCATGTCTGAAATTATGTGTATTGTAGTTCAAACATAGTTTAAATGAAATGTTTTACTGTTGATAATTTCTGAATATATTTCTGCTCGAAGGGATTTTATTTCATGTGTTGGTTTTTTTTTAATTATTAATCTATGGCTTTTTGACAGAAGGATTATGGTAACTTGAATAACTGAAGTTCGACATGGAGTAGAAGATGTTTATTTTCCTCGTTAAGATGAATAAATATTCAAAGAATTGAATTTTTATAATCAATTAGAGCTCAATTTTTCAGTACCTGTTGCATATATTAAAGAGTTATGCCAATAAACAATTGTCCCTATTTTTTTCTGTCAGGTTAAATATTTGCCCATCATGAGGTGTCGATTTAGTTGGTGAATTAATATTCAAATTGTGTTCCAGTCCTACATATGCATATCAATTGTCATCTAGTCTTCTTAGTCAAAATTAGTTCTGACGTAGTACATTATAACCCTGGTACCTTTGATTACTATTTACACCACTGGGTCGATGCCACTGCTGGTGGACATTTCGTCCCCAAAGGTATCACCAGCCCAGTAGTCAGCACTTCGGTGATGCCATAAATATCAATTATATTGTCATTTTAACAAATTTCCTGTTCCAAAACTGATATTTTTCGAAAAACTAAGGATTTTCATATCCCAGGAAAAGATTACCTTAGCCGTAATTGGCACAGCTTTTTTGGAATTTTTGGTCCCATATGCTCTTCAACTTTGTACTTGTTTGGCTTTAAAAATATTTTGATCTGAGCGTCACTGATGAGCCTTGTGTAGACGAAAAGCGCGTCTGGCGTATCAAATTACTCCTGGTACCTTTGATAACTATTTACACCACTGGGTCGATGCCACTGCGGATGGACGTTTCGTCCCCGAGAGTATCACCAGCTCAGTAGTCAGTACCTCGCTGTTAACATGAATATCAATTATATGGTCATTTTAACAAATTTCCGGTTCCAAAACTTTATATTTTTCGAAAAACTAATGATTTTCTTATCCCAGGAGTAGATTACCTAAGCCCTATTTGGCACAACGTTTTGGAATTTTTGGTCCCCAATGCTCTTCAACTTTGTATTTATTTGGCTTTAAAAATATTTTTATCTGAGCGTCACTGATGAGTCTTGTGTAGACGAAACGCGCGTCTGGCGTATCAAATTATAATCTTGGTACCTTTGATAACTATTTACACCACTGGGTCGATGCCACTGTTGATGGACGTTTCGTCCCCGAGTGTATCACAAGCCCAGTAGTTAGCATTTCGGTGTTGACATGAATATCAATTATATGGTCATTTTAACAAATTTCCTGTTTCAAAACTTTATATTTTTCGAAATACTAAGGATTTTCTTATCCCAGGATAAGATTACCTTAGTCGTATTTGGCACAACTTTTTTGGAATTTTTGGTCCCCAATGCTTTTCAACTTTGTACTTGTTTGGCTTGAAAAATATTTTGATGTGAGCGTCACTGATGAGTCATGTGTGACGAAACGCGCGTCTGGCGTATTAAATTATAATCCTGGTACCTTTGATAACTATTAACTATTCATTTCATCTAAAGCGTCCGATAATGATGCGACTGTTCATGCATTGGTTTCTGTTATGGTAACGTATTGCCAGACGTAATTTTAAATGTTAAAACATACTTCGACGTAATCGTGGCTATGAAGAAGCTATCTGTAAAGGTACTCTAGTTTTATACAATGAGACCAGTCTTTCTTTGTTTTTGTTTTTTGCTTTTTGCATTGTGCAAAAAGAAAAATAGTCTTTTGTAGAATAAAACTACTCTATTCGTGAACAATACAATACAAAGGCTATGGTATTAAACATTGTCATATGTATATAAATTGTTAATTTTTAGAACATGAAGAATGCTTATAATTTGTTAAAACATTGTTGGCAATACTTTTCTGATTATTTGTTTTCAACAACAAACATTAAGATTGTTTACCTTACTCAATACAAATAACAACACATACAAAAATTATTTAAATATCTTATTAATTTTGTATAAAAATGATTAAAATCAACTAAATGGTACCCTCGGACAAGTTCAGCAGCTGAAACATTTCCAAAGCTACGGTTCCCATTTGCCAATAAAGAGATACTAAAACAAATGAATAAATTGTCAAAAACGTTAAACATTAATGTAAAGAATACTTATAATGAAAATTAAAATGAGAAATGTTTGAAATCAGTACATACTTGAAACTAGTATATAAATGTCTGTATATGTTAGTAAATGTATGTATGAAACAATTACAAAATCAGATGATAAAGAAACATATTTCAGTGTTGATATTTACATTCAAGGTTTTATTTTTTTCCTTCTAAATCACGTTTAACCAAACCAAGGTACATAAACCAAATTATAATCTTTAATCAGAATATGTCGATATACCATATATATCTTTTTCTAGGCAAAAGATTTTTTTATATATATAATAATAAGTACAAATGTTAAATTGTAATGATGATATTTTAGATTGGTCTGAAACAATCTATTGGCATCTTATCTGTCTAATTCTAAGGTTAATTTATTATTATTGAACTTGGGTCATTATGACGCCATAGGACCTTTTACAAAAATTTGGTTAAGATAACTTGAAAAATGACAACCGGAAGTGGCATTAAGAACACTAGAGGTAGCATTTTTGCGCTTTTTCATAAAAAAGAACTCGGAATTCATGTATTCTGTAATTCAAATACATTAACTAATCACTTAAGACAAAAATTACTTTCGATAAACCAGAGGTGGCCAATTATCTCCTGGTTTACAGGCAAAAGTATATCGAGTATATAACTATATAGTTTTAGAATAAGTGTGAACATAGCTATCATATGAGACCGGAAGTGACATTTACTACACCGGGATAAGCTAAGTATCTCCCTTATTTCACTCAAAAACTTATTTATTGTATCAGTATGAAGAAACTTATGATTGGATGCCAATTTTAACTTTGAGTAAACAGTAACTAGCTTTTTTCAATAACTTTGAAAATTGATGTGGAAAGACATTCAATTATCTCCTAGTTTATAGGCAAAAATATATATCGAAATCATATATTTTTGAAATCAGTGTGAAAAAAAAAGCTATCAAATGAGACCGAGAGCGACATTCACGTCACCGAAATATGCTAATTATATTTACATAACATGCTATATATCATTTGTCTCGGATTTATAAAAAAGCAACGTCTAAGCTAAATGACTTTTTCAATTATTTTTGTTTCACATATATCAGTAGGTTTCACGCAGAGGATGGATGTCATGATCCATAACATCCCAAACCTTCTGGTGGTATAGCTTGCAAAAGCTACAAATATTCATTTGACAGGTATTACACCAATTTACTGCTTTGTTCCTATTGGTACAGAGCTGACATTTGGTCGTATTGGTGAGTTGAAGATATTTCTGCTTCTTTATTTCTCCATTGGTTTTCATTGAAACTGGCCCAGACTAAAAATATAATATATTACATCATTTAACATTATTTGTAAATGAAACATGTATACCTGTAACTTGGCATTGCACAAGGTCATGTTTTTCTCTGGCTGTTTATGACGTCTTTACACTAAATCCATTGTATGTTGGATGTGTACGGATTGATTGCTTAGTCTTAGAGGCATGATTTTTTTTATTAGTTGTAAATGGCTTTGAACTAGCTGTCAGATAACTGCGAGTACTCTCATGTCTGTTCATTGTGTCTTTTTGTGTCGGGATGTATAAGTACCCGGCCACGTCCACTTTTATTTTTTGTCTATCTGATGAGTTAAGCCCTTTTCAACTGATTTTTATAGTCCGTTCTTATGTTGTACTGTTATACCACTGTCCCAGGTTAGGGGAGGGTTGGGATCCCGCTAACATGTTTAACCCCGCCACATTATTTATGTATGTGCCTGTCCCAAGTCAGGAGCCTGTAATTCAGTGGTTGTTGTTTGTTTATGTGTTACATATTTGTTTTTCGTTCAATTTTGTTTTTTTACATAAATAACGCCGTTAGTTTTCTCGCTTGAATTTTTTTACATTGTCTTATTTGGGCGTTTTATAGCTAACTTTATGCGGTATGAGCTTTGCTCATTGTTGAAGGCCGTACGGTGACCTATAATTGTTAATGTTTGTGTCATTTTGGTCTTTTGTGGATAGTTGTCTCATTGGCAATCATACCACATCTTCTTTTTATATATATAAGCGGAATTTATTCATCATTTACATTATATAAGATAGACACAAACACTGTGATTTAAACGACATTTTAACTTCAAAAAGTCACCGTTAAATAATTTTAGAAAATCAAACAAAATGATATTTATTTACAAACATATAAATATGAAAAACAAATATTTGGAATTGAGACCCATCATAGAAAATATCCCACTAATCAGGATGTTAACTATTACACAGAAACAAAGTAGAAAGCAAAGGAACAGCACTTGTATTGCTGCACTTGTTCTAAAAGTCAAAGGGAGGCATTCAATACGGAGCAAACAACCCTCTTCCCTCGCTTCAATTTTAAGACAGCTTTTTTATTGGATTTGATATATTTGTATGTTAATATGTGTTCAATACACGAAACTTTGTCTTAAATGACCTGCATGCAGACGCAGACGTTTTTATTGGTTGTTTTCTGTTTTTGTAATTGTTTATTGTAATGGCATTAACAGAACATTGTTTTTTCATTTCATTTATTTCATATTTTGTCGGGTCGGTGGGATCTGTTATCGTTGGAGATTTTTTTTCCCATGATAATAGCCAAAAAATAGGTAGAAATTGATGAAAAATGGGAAAACCATTCAAATTGGGTACTTTCAACGGGTCGTAGCAAAAAAAAAAAAGTGCATCATCATATGATTTTTTTCTAAACCAATTATATATAAACCCAAAAATCAGGTTTAGAAAAAAAAGGTTAATTCTAGATAATTTTGGCTTCTCAGAGGAGTACATCCTTAATAATATTTTTCTTATCATGATAAAAAACGTGCAATTAAAATTAGAACATGAATTTCTACAGATTGTTTCTACAATAGACTATTACAAAATTCAGTCGCAACGAATTTGCGGATTATTTATAGGATAACTTCCATTCATTATTTTTTTCAGGCAAAGTTGACCTTAGGTGGATTTAGCCATTCGTTATGCCTTTTTATTGTTTTATGTTTAACTATGTGAGTGCATACAAACCAAACTGTTGAATAAAAAGCAAGTAGAGTTCAATAATTAAATACTAATAACTGCCCTCTACATACATTTAGATATTTCAGTTTTACACGGGAAACGTCACACTAAAATTTTTAGTACAAAAGGGACAATTTGTTCGTTCCTTTTTGTTAATTTTGAAGTTTATTGATGTGTATCATATTTTATTCCGTTAGTTTTTAAGTTTGTTGCTTTGTATCATCAGCCCATTAGTCGACACTTCGACTATGATGTCTTTATTTACAACCACTGGGTCGATGCCACTGCTGGTGGAGATTTATTTCCCCGAGGGTATCACAAGCCCAGTAGTCAGCACTTTTTGTGCTGACATGAATTGTCATTGATATGGTTATATTTATAAATTTACTGTTTACAAATTTTTGAATTTTTTGAAATACTAAGGCTTTTCTACCTCAGGCATAGATTACCTTAGCTTTATTTGGCAACACTTTTAGGAATTTTGGTTCTCAATGCTCTTCAACTTCGTACTTTATTTGGCCTTTTAACCTTTTTGAATTCGAGCGTCACTGATGAGTCTTTTGTAGACGAAACGCGTCTGGCGTATTTACTAAATTTAGTCCTGGTATCTATGATGAGTTTATTTACAACCACTGGGTCGATGCCACTGCTGGTGGAGATTTATTTCCCCGAGGGTATCACAAGCCCAGTAGTCAGCACTTTTTGTGCTGACATGAATTGTCATTGATATGGTTATATTTATAAATTTACTGTTTACAAATTTTTGAATTTTTTGAAATACTAAGGCTTTTCTACCTCAGGCATAGATTACCTTAGCTTTATTTGGCAACACTTTTAGGAATTTTGGTTCTCAATGCTCTTCAACTTCGTACTTTATTTGGCCTTTTAACCTTTTTGAATTCGAGCGTCACTGATGAGTCTTTTGTAGACGAAACGCGTCTGGCGTATTTACTAAATTTAGTCCTGGTATCTATGATGAGTTTATTTACAACCACTGGGTCGATGCCACTGCTGGTGGAGATTTATTTCCCCGAGGGTATCACAAGCCCAGTAGTCAGCACTTTTTGTGCTGACATGAATTGTCATTGATATGGTTATATTTATAAATTTACTGTTTACAAATTTTTGAATTTTTTGAAATACTAAGGCTTTTCTACCTCAGGCATAGATTACCTTAGCTTTATTTGGCAACACTTTTAGGAATTTTGGTTCTCAATGCTCTTCAACTTCGTACTTTATTTGGCCTTTTAACCTTTTTGAATTCGAGCGTCACTGATGAGTCTTTTGTAGACGAAACGCGTCTGGCGAATTTACTAAATTTAGTCCTGGTATCTATGATGAGTTTATTCTGTGTTGAATTGAATTATCATTGATATGGTCAAATTTATAAATAAACTGTTTTCTATCTCAGGAATAGATTACCTTAACTGTTTTTGTCAAAACTTTTAAGAATTTTGGTCCATAAATAAATGCTCTTCAACTTCGTACTTTATTTGGCCTTTAAACATTTTGGGATTCTAACATCACTGTTGAGTCTTTTGAAGACGAAACGCACGTCTGGCGTAAATACAAAATTTATTCCTGGTATGAATAATCAGTTAATTTACATATTTATTTTTCGTTCATGAATTGTACACTAATAAGTCCGTTAGATTTCTCGCTTGAATTGTTTGATATTTGTCATTTCGGGGTCTTTTATAGCTGACAATGTGGTGTGTGTGTTGCTCATGGTTGCAAGCCGTACTATGACTTATATGTCTCATTAGCAATCCTACTACATCTTCATTTTATATTTGAATATATTTCCGATATGCTCTATCAAAAAACTAAAATATTTATTGTATATCATATCAGATCGCAAGTCAGATCCCAAAACAAATATAATTTATTATAATAATGTTTTTTTTTTATGTGTAATTTTTCGATATACTCCGCTTATCAAACATTTATGATAAAAGTTCCACGTGTATTTCAATAAAGTGAAAAAAATAAACTTATTTTTCACATGAGTTTACTTGCTGAAATGTCTATTTAGCTTTCCTCATTACGTTTGAAGTTGTGTTGATAGTCAAATGCCTACCCTTCCGGAGCTGCGGATTTCACTCCCGGTTTCTAGTGGAGTTCGTGTTGTTTCTTAACTATTATTTATAACTGTTGATGTACATGTTCTTTGGTTTTGTGAGTCCTTGGTATAGATTGTTATTGTCTTAAAGATGCCTATTGCACGACAGGCATCACATAAACTTTACATTACCGTTATTTTTTATTATGAGTAAAAATCATATGAATTGTTAGATGAATATCTACACTTTGTATCATACCAAATATGGTTGACTGATTGATTATACTACACAACAATTGCTTAAACACCATAATATTACAGGTTTCAGTGAAACTTAATAAAGTTAGTTCAAGGTCATGCCACATTCGAAAAAAGTAAAATCACAAAAATACTGAACTCAGAGGCAAATCAATCGGGAAGTCCCAAATCACATGGCAAAATAAAATGACAAAACACATAAAAAACGAATGATTAATAACTATCATATTTCTGACTAGGTACAGGCATTTACAAACGTAGAAAATGATAGATTGAACCTGGGGTTACAGCGTTAAACCTCTCACTTGTACGACAGACGTGTGAAATTTAAAAATATAGATAATGACGCGTGAACAAAACAAACAGACACAATCGGTAAAATGTCACAAATAAAGGTAAAAAGTCTAATTCGGTAGGTCACATTCGTGAAAATGGAACGGGATTGTAGTTACGACATAAGGAACATATCCGATATCGTCTATGTAACAGATATTCCATAACGGTGAACCAACTCGTGATGGCCTCAGTACATTTTAAGAAATGATGATATTAGTTGTCAAAACGTCAATATTGGGAAGCCGAAATCAACTCTTTCGTAGTAAAGTTTTGTTTTCAACCGACCCTAATAGTCAACTTCTAGACATACATCCTAATCCAGTCGGAAAACCAAGTGACCAAACACATCAAACGAAGGGACAACAACTGTTTTATTCCAGACTTGGTACAGGCATTTCCTATGTAGATTGTAATTGTGGATTATACCTGGTTTTATAGCGCTAAACCTCTCACTTGTACCACAGTCTCATCAAATTACGTTATATTTACAATGATGAGTGAACTAAACAGACATTATAAATAAAATAGTCAAAATATGGGTACTGCATTCATCTTCGTGTTACAATTTTAAAAGAAACAATTTAACAGAACACAAAAGCATCTATCAAATTAAAAACACATTCATAATAAATAATTATATAATCTTAATTACTTGCACTTCTGTAAATATAGACAAATAAATATCTATGGAAATTATTTTTTGCCAAGGCGTGGTTCGTAAAACAGCTATATTTTACAAAGCATTATCTTGAATACCTCTAAATGGGATGGAGGTAAACTAAACACTGTCAGTAATGCAAAATTATACTTAAATTGAATTATTATTTTTTGGGTTCTTTTATTAATTTGTTGGCATGATACAAATTACGCATAACATAAGTCTATACCAAATTTGGGTTCAACCGCTACCAGACGAATTTGAGAACAATCTTGTATCTTTAATAATTGAGTTTCAAACCCGAGAGTCAACCAAGATCTAAAATAATTTTAAAAAAATAGGAAAAATACTTGTTTCATTATAATTTATTGCTTACCAATTTTCGTGGATTGCGTTGGTGTAAAACACGAACGCAATTGTTCAACGAAAAATAATTTTTCTATTGGTTTGTACTTAACACGAAATGATTTATCTACGAAAAATGTAAGTTTCAGTTCAAAAAAATCTGTGCACACAAATGTTATTCAGAAAGATGAATTTGAAATCAAACGTGTTTCTTACCGTATCTTGAAGGTTCATTTCAATTTCGCCATCATTACTCAGAGATTTGTTACTTTTAAATTGAGATTTCCAGCCTCGACAAACAGTAGGTTTCCAATCCTCAAGTAATAAAAAAAAATTCATGCGATTATACATTTTTGAAGCTTCCTATATATAATAAAAATAATAAACTCTAAGCCTAATTCAAAAAAGGAAAGTCTAAATAAACTCAATTTAAATTGCATACAAAAAAAAGTCTATTTATATATTTTACGTGTCTGGCGTATGAAACTATAATAACTATTTTCACCACTGGGTCGATGCCACTGCTGATGAACGTTTCGTCCCCGAGGGTATCACCAGTCCAGTAGTCATCACTTCGGTGTTGACATGAACATCAATTTAATACATGGTCATTTTTATAAATTTCTTGTTCCAAAACTTTGAATTTTTCGAAAAAAGAAAATGTCCTTATCCCAGGAATAGATTACCCTAGCCGTATTTGGCACAGCATTTTGGATTTTGGGGTCATCAATGATCTTCAATTTTGTACTAGTTTGGCTTTATTACTATTTTGATCTGAGCGTCACTGATGAGTCTTATGTAGACAAAACGCGCGTCAGGCGAATGAAATTACAATCCTGGTACCTTTGAACTATCATAAAGGATTTAAGTTAAGTTTGATACAAACCTACTAAATGATATAAAAAAAAGTCTTTAAAAAGATTACGAATTGTAAATGAAAGAAAATATTTTCTGTCTAAATTTTACTGTGGGTTTACAATTTATCAATATTTTTCAACAGTGTAGTTTTCATTTTTTAACTTTCTTATTTCGGGGTATTTTACGCCAGACTTTATGTATGGACCTTGGTCATTGAAGTAGTGCGTACAATGACCTATAGTTGTGTCATTTGACCTCTATTGGAGAGTTGTTTCATTGAAAATCATGCAGCATCTTCATTTCATATGTAACATAAATTGGATAAAAGTTAGATGTACTCTGTCAGATGGACATGAACACCTTATACAGGAAATACAGTTTATCTATACCATTTTTTGTATTGGAAACTTACACAAATCAGGGGCGATAGTGTAAGCAAATGAACTATGATAATAAGACCATATTCAGATGACCACTTTTAAAAGGGACATGCATACCTTGAACCAACAGCGTTATCATTCAAACGGCAGAAATCGAGAAGTGATAAAAGGAAGTCACAGTTTCATTCTATGTTCATCACATCTACAATATGTGAGGCTCTAGTGGCCCGGGTTTTCTTTGAAGATTTGTAAGCAAATTTTAAATAATGACAATCGATTCCATGTTTTAAACACCTGATATTAGAATGAACATAAATATACATAACTCCAAACTAGCAATAATTCTCCAGTAAGTTCTTCTACTATAGAATGATCAAATTTTAAATTTTTATTTTTAGAAAAGAAATACATTATGCATAACACTGTTATAAAAATTGATATATATATAAAAGAAGATCAGGTTTGATTGTCAATGAGACAACTGTCCACAAGAGACCAAAATGACACAGACATTAACAACTATAAGTCACCGTACGGCCTTCAACAATGAGCAAAGCCCATACCGCACAGTCAGCTATCAAAGGCCCCGATATGACAATGTAAAACAAATCAAACGAGAAACTAACGGCCTTATTTATATATAAAAAAATGAACGGAAAACAAATATGTAACACTAAAACAACGACAACCACTGAATTACAGACTCCTGACAGGCACATACATAAATAACGTGGCGGGGTTAAAGATGTTAGCCGGATCCGAACCCTCCCTTAACCTGGGAAGTTACAAAAATATTAAGGGGAAAAAAGACAACTTTCTGTCAAAAAAGAGGTAGAAGTTTTAAAACAACTTGGCCTTTTACAATGAACATTGTTCAACATTATTTATAATTTTGAAAATATTTACATGAATTACCAACTAATTTAATTGATTCGGTCCCCACGTTTATTTTTACGAAAAGCAAGAAGCGAAAGAACATAATAAAAATATAAAAAATAGATACATGAAAAGAAGCCCGGATGAACTTAATATTATAACCAACCTGCGTAAATCTTTGCAATACACAAATCTCCAGTCTTGACATTAAGATGATTTTAAAACTTTTCAATCGGCAAGTATTGTCACAGTTCGTCATTTTGGGAAACAGTGTTTCAAGTACACTAGTTTTATAAACAAAACATTTTTCAGAAATTATAGTTCTTGGAACAAAATTTTTTTCCGATTTTACAATCCTGCCCATATTTGTAGATTTCATTTCAAATAACCACACTCGTTTTGCTTCTTTTCGATATTCGTGCAGAAATAATAAATCTATAAAAAAAATTATCAACAATTAAACAACACGTTATGAATTAAATGAATAAATAAATGATTCCTTAATACCATCACTGTAATAAGTGATCATTTACATTATTTTGTAACTGAATTATTATACCTTTTTTATATTTATACTGTCTATTTATCTATCTGTATATATATATATACAACTCGTCTAAACATCAACCCAACAATGTTAGATCTGTAAATTTGCTTTCGCAAATTTTTGGTTCTTCCCTCGCCGGGATTCGAACCCATGCTTCTGTGATATCGTGACACCAAATCACCTGCACTGCAGCCGTCCCGCTAGACCACACGACCACCTGGGCTCTCAAAAAAAGAGCTTTTGCTGGCCATGTGTTACCTTTCCACGTCCGTTTTAATCTAGCGGCGTACTACAGTACATGATATATAAGGCATGAAGATGTTATTGTTACAGATCAGCTAAATTATCTATAGTAAAGGATCCTACAAATTAATGTAAGATACAGTCACAGAAAATAATTATATTCATAAGTACGTCTGAGTCAGTGACAACCCTACAACAGATGTATCCATCGGATCGCCATCAATGATGGTGATACATGGCTGTGTACATAATGTATATACAACTCGTCTAAACATCAACCCAACAATGTTAGATCTGTAAATTTGCTTTCGCAAATTTTTGGTTCTTCCCTCGCCGGGATTCGAACCCATGCTACTGTGATATCGTGACACCAAATCGCCTGCACTGCAGCCGTCCCGCTAGACCACACGATCACCTGGGCTCTCAAAAAAAGAGCTTTCGCTGGCCATGTGTTACCTTTCCACGTCAGTTTTAATCTAGCGGCGTACTACAGTACATGATATATAAGGCATGAAGATGTTATTGTTACAGATCAGCTAAATTATCTATAGTAAAGGATCCTACAAATTAATGTAAGATACAGTCACAGAAAATAATTATATTCATAAGTACGTCTGAGTCAGTGACAACCCTACAACAGATGTATCCATCGGATCGCCATCAATGATGGTGATACATGACTGTGTACATAATGTATATACAACTCGTCTAAACATCAACCCAACAATGTTAGATCTGTAAATTTGCTTTCGCAAATTTTTGGTTCTTCCCTCGCCGGGATTCGAACCCATGCTACTGTGATATCGTGACACTGGCCGTGTAAATTTGCTTTCGCATATTTTATATATAGAAAGTTTTTATTGCATTTTTAGAACAGAAGGGGACCTTTCTTCCAACCTTACATTTTGATTCGTAACAAATTTGGTGTTATTGAATGCAGAATGTTATATTCGCGTCATTTGAGATTAATCAATTACATGAAACTCAACCAGACACTGGTAGATAGTTTTTGAGGGAGATGAGTAAGTTGTTTTACCGTAAGTATTGAATAGCAATTCGGTCCTGTATTGTTGATGTGATTCTTCTATGTAAAATGGTTTATATTTATTGTTTTTTGTACCTGTTTAAAACCGTTTCAATTTAAAACAAATCATTTACTATTGAGGAAAAAAGGGAGGAAAATAGTAATGAAATATATTAGATTGTTTTACAACATATTTACATACGATCATTTATTATAACACTATCGCATCTAAATTTTGTGATTTGGTAATTCTTCCAATATGTAAGATCTGCGCTTATAGCTTATTTTTCAATTAGAGATTCGAACATTTGATCAAATCATATATAGAATTGTCAGCATATATTAACATGATAAATGGTTTTTACAGTTTTAGGTTATAACTTAAACAGGACATTGATATGTACATTAAGCAACTTACATATATTCCTCATTCCTTGTTGCACATTTGTTTCATTTGTTCCAAACACAACATCAAGTAGTTGCCATAGTGTACCAGTGATAAGACTGGTTAGCCACAAGAGTGTATATTTGATGCATCTGTTTATCCACAAAATTGTAACTTGTTCGATCTTTACTTTCATGATATTTTCCAAAAACTTCTTCGTTAGAAGAATACACAATCTAATAAAAGCTGAAATGTACGAAAAAAAGTAGAACCACAAAAATACTAAACTCAGAGGAAAATCTAATCGGAACGTCCATAATCACATGGCAAAATCAAATGACAAAACACATTGAAAACCATTGGACAAGAACTGTCATATTCCTGACTTGGTAAAGGCATTTTCAAATGTAGAAAATAATGGATTAAACTTTGTTTTAAAGCGCTAAACCTCTCACTTTTTTTACAGTCTCATCAAATTCCGTTATATTTTCAATGATGCGTTAACTAAACAGACATAATAAATAAAATAGTCAAAATATTGGTACAGCAGTCATCATCGTGTCACAATTTTAAAAGGAACAATTTAACAGAACACAAAAACATCTATCTACAAACACATTCATTGATTCGCGAGTATGACGTCAGAAAATTGTATACGTCACATATATTTGTCGTTAATGTATATACAAACAATTTGAAAATTTCACACGGGCACTCTTAGCATACAGGAAAGTGTTTCATTGACGTATCCTCATCTTAATCAGGCGGCAATTATGTTGCATTTAAGAGTTTTATACATGAATGCACTTGATTTTTACCTTTCTGTGTGTTATAAAAGATTATAGATGTTTAATTGTAACATATACTTAATATTACATATTTTTACAATGTGTACAAAAGTTAATCATTCGCAGTAGAATAATTTAAGTTTTTTCCACTATATTTTAATTTAAATTTTTCATTCACCTTTCCCTGTTCAAATACAGATATGAAAGATAAATTGAATAATAAGGTATAATGAAAGTTCTTTACTGATACAAGCCAATATTTTTGTCTAAGGAGAAATTTATATTATCGATTACATTTATTGTATGAATGCAGATGCGAAACAAAATTATTTTGACACATACTCTTGAACTTGTCATTGATTTTTTGTTAAAAGAAATAATATTTCTTATATTGCCTTTTAATATTAGATCTCTAATCGTCACAATAAAGATTATATTAAATAAAATTTCTGTCCCTTCAATTTAATGGATTAACGCAACAGAAGTTTAGCAGTATTCGATCCCAATTCTAAATAGACAATCATGGATAATAAACAAAAACAAAAAATCTCTATGTACCCTATTTCTATAATTAGTCGTGTTCAGTCACTGACAGGAAAAGAAATGCACATTGAAAGTTCACCAAAGGTTGACTGATTTAATCCACAAAAAATCTTACTTTTTCATGTTAAAAAGATAATCAACTTACTGTTTAACGTATATCAAACAGACCAAGAAAAATTCAATTGTTCGAAGTCGCTGTCTATTTATATTAATGTTTATGTAGGGTTGTATGACCGTCGGCAGTTTTTTGGAGTTAATCTCTATAGTTTATTAGATAGATTTTCGACTAAGATACATTATGTTATTCTGATATGTATTCTATCGATACATATATATTAACCGTTTCTTACTCACGCATTGTAGTTAAGATATACGTAGCAGTATGATTTGAATAAAATATGAAAATATGAGTCAAATCGATAAACACGAATTTGAATACTTATGCCCCTTTTATATATCTATATCAATCATTAAGGATAGGTCTTTCATAACTATCAAACTTCAGCTATCCAGTGTTGCTTCTTTTTTTAACTTTTGCTGACATCAATACTTTCTATAAATATTTCATTGATAAGAATAACACGAACGGTTACACGATTTCAATACTATTCACATTTGTGTTGATAATTTAGTGTTGTTCACTAAATCTCACATCTTTGTTTTTTTTATAAACACTGATTGGTGTCAGATGTCGGTGACATCGGTCATATGCTTACGACTTCAATTAGAACGAAATTTCTTGTTATACTACTTCAAGTTGGGTTATTAATCGTCATCAAAGTACCAGGATTATAATTTAGTAAGCCAGACGCGCGTTTCGTCTACATAAGACTTATCAGTGACGTTAAATCAAAATATTTATAAAGCCAACCAAGTGCATAGTCGAAGAGCATTGGGGATAAAACAAATCCAAAAAGTTGTGCTAAATACGTTTAAGGTAATCTATGCCTGGGATTAGAAAATCCTTAGTTTTTCGAAAAATTCAAAGTTTTGTAAACAGGAAATGTATATCAATATTAAATTGGATGGTTTAAGCTTCTATCCAAAAGAGGGACGAAAGATACCAAAGGGATAGTCAAACTCATAGATTTAAAACAAACTGACAACGCCATGGCTAAAAATGAAAAAGACAAACAGACAATAGTACATATGACACAACATAGAAAACTAAAGAATAAACAACACGAACCCAACCAAAAACTAGGGGTGATCTCAGGTGCTCCGGAAGGGTAGGCAGATCCTGCTCCACATGTGGCATCCGTCGTGTTGCTTATTTGATAACAAATCCGGTATATAGTCTAATTCGGTAGGTCACATTCATGAAAGGGAAGGGGATAGATAGTAGTTACGACGCAAGGAACATATCCGATATCATTTGTGAAACGGTTATTCCATAACGGTCAACCAACTCGTGATGGCGTCCGTAAAACTTACGAAGGGATGATTTCAATTTCACCATTTGGAACTCTTGGTCTAATAGCTTCCTATCATGATAGGAAATGCAAGCACGGGAATATCGTATCAATTAGGAGATATGTAACCCGTATGCAGGTGCTGGTGGAATGTTGCTACTTAGAAATAGAAAGTTCACAATTGGAAAGCTGAAATCATCTCTTTTGTCGTAAAGTTTTGTTTTCAACCGACCCTCATTGTCAATTTCTAGATGTAAGTCAAGATATGAAGCCGACTTAACTGTATCTGTAGTATCCTTTATCTCTAGTTCGATTGGATAGATGCGTTCCACATAGTCACCAAATTTTGAATTATTTAGTGAAAGAACATCATCTATATAGCGGAAAGTAGAGTTTAAGGATATTGCTAACTTCTTATCTTTCTTCCTAAGAAGTTCCTGCATGAAGTCAGCCTCATAATAATAAAAAAACAAGTCGGCAAATAGAGGGGCACAATTTGTTCTCATTGGAATGCCGACAGCCTGTTGAAAAACACGTGCAATGTGCATTTGTAAGAACCTGTAGTCTTTCAACCAAGTATGTTTTATTTCATTCATCTCAAAACCCCTTATTGCTCAATATTTACATAGCATAGAGCAGTTATTTCTCTCAATACCACCCACAATCAATGAATTAATCACAATTCTATTAAAACATGATATGCTGATTTTTCTAAAAGATATGATTCATAACTCATTCGATATATAAAGATTCCCTAAGATTTGTGTAAAGTCCTTTTACCAATCTAACTTACCTCCACTTTACCATCGTGTTGCTTTTTTTGTCCTACTTTTTTCTTTTTGTTTAATAATTGCTTTTTTGCTAGCTCAAAAAAAATAATTGTCAAAATTTTTAACGTGTATCATTTTCAAATACAGATTATAAATTAGTCTTATTTTATTATCGGAATTGTACAGAATCAATTGAGAAATTTAAGAGAACAATTAATCAACACATATGTTTGTACTTCTAACCGTAGTCGTGGAAACTCCTTGTTTTCACTTTCTCGCTTTCACCTTGATTACCGGTCCAACTACATTTAGAAAAATCCTGTCCATCCGCTATTTGATCTAAGCGAGTTTCTGAAAATTACAAAGAGGTAACAAATTCATTTTTTTTTCACATTTTGAGTGTCATTTTTTAAATGTATCATGAATATCAATTCAAATCAAAAGTATAAGACCTTTTTCTGTACATGATCGTTCACCGTAACTGAAGAAAAGCAATATACAATGATCAAACTCAAGACAAAAATGCTTTGATCTGCTTTATTACTGGGAAAATACTACAGTTGTATTAATAGTAAAATGTATTCTATCGAACAATTCCAAATCCAGACCTAATTTACTGATTACAAACGAAAAGTTAAGCGAATATCAACTTGGCCAGGGAGATTGCAGGAAAAAAAGTTGAAGTATAACTTTAGTATATTAGAAAGATGTATATATTTTTGGAAAAAATCAGACTTTAACATTAGATAAATGATTCTATAAATGTTTATAGACAACGAGCCAATGTTTTTCCTTTAAGTATAAAAAATGATGATGTTATAATTAATGTTTAAAATTTCCTCTAAGTAACATGTCCAACAATTTTTTTATTAAAATTCTTAACTTGTATCTTTTTCAAATAAATATTTTAAATGATTTTTATTTCATTACTAGTTTACGAATTGTACAGAATAAATTGAAAAATTTAAGAGAACAATTAATCAACACATAGGTTTGTACTATTTACCGTCGTCGTGGAAACTCCTTGTTTTCACGTTCTCGCTTTCCCCCTTATAACCGGTCCAACTACATTTAGAATTATCCTGTCTATCTGGTATGTGATCTAAGCGAATTTCTGAAAATTACAAAGAAGTTTCAAATTCAAGAGTTATTTTCATATTCTGATTGTCATTTTTTAAATGTATCATGAATATCAATTGAAATCAAAAGTATAAGACCTTTTTCTGTACATGATCGTTCACCATGACTGACGAAAGGCACTATACAATGATCAAACTCAAAACAAAAATGCTTTGATCTGCTTTATTACTGGAAAAATACTACAGTTGTATTAATAGTAAAGTGTGTTCTATCGAACAATTCCAAATCCAGACCTAATTTACTGATTACAAAACGAAAAGTTAAGCGAATATCAACTTGGCCAGGGAGATTGCAGGAAAAAAAGTTGAAATATAACTTTAGTATATTAGAAAGATGTATATATTTTTGGAAAAAATCAGACTTTAACATTAGATAAATGATTCTATAAATGTTTATAGACAACGAGCCAATGTTTTTCCTTTAAGTATAAAAAATGATGATGTTATAATTAATATTTAAAATTTCCTCTAAGTAACATGTCCAACAAATTTTTTATTAAAATTCTTAACTTGTATCTTTTTCAAATAAATATTTTAAATGATTTTTATTTCATTACTAGTTTACGAATTGTACAGAATAAATTGAAAAATTTAAGAGAACAATTAATCAACACATAGGTTTGTACTATTTACCGTCGTCGTGGAAACTCCTTGTTTTCACGTTCTCGCTTTCCCCCTTATAACCGGTCCAACTACATTTAGAATTATCCTGTCTATCTGGTATGTGATCTAAGCGAATTTCTGAAAATTACAAAGAAGTTTCAAATTCAAGAGTTATTTTCATATTCTGATTGTCATTTTTTAAATGTATCATGAATATCAATTGAAATCAAAAGTATAAGACCTTTTTCTGTACATGATCGTTCACCATGACTGACGAAAGGCACTATACAATGATCAAACTCAAAACAAAAATGCTTTGATCTGCTTTATTACTGGAAAAATACTACAGTTGTATTAATAGTAAAGTGTGTTCTATCGAACAATTCCAAATCCAGACAATTACGATTACAAAACGAAAAGTTTAAGCGAATATCAAAAATTGGAAGGAATATATAAAAGTTGAAGTATAACTTTAGTATATTAGAAAGATGTATATATGTTTTGAAAAAATCAGACTTTAACATTACATAAATGATTCCATAAATGTTTATAGACAACGAGCCAATGTTTTTCCTTTAAGTATAATAAATGATGATGTTATAATTAATATTTAAAATTTCCTCTGAGTAGTATGTCTACTGTTACAATACACTTGGCACAAGTTTCTGTTAAGAACGGTTTGAAGGAAAGTTGATAAATTTACATTTACATTATGCTTATTAAGATTTAAGGTGTTTCTATAGATTTCTACATTTTTCTTATAATTGAATTTCAATGATATAAGTTTTGAATTATTTGCACAAAGTCCCAAAACTAGAATAACATACAGTTGTTCGTCAATCAGTATCGATATCACTCGCGGACATGATAGTTAAACCGGATTCTTCCATTCCGTGATATACATTGACTAAAATTCAAAAATTCTTCATTGACAAAAATAAATAATTGAGACATGTCACTCTTATATTTCCCTCTGCGATGACAGGCATTTAACCACAGGTACATGGGCATGCATTTTTCTTTCCCGTATGTCATTGTATTATAAAGTTCGGAATGAGGATCCGTAAACACTTGATTCATATTTGAAAATAGCACTTTTTAAAGCTTTCTTTTACCACAATGTACTTTATAAACTATATTTTGTATGTTCAAAATAGCCTTGATATTTCATGAATTACAGCAACAGATGTTTACCGGTATTCGATCCCGATTCCGAAGAGACAAATCAACAAGAATACTAAACAATAAACTGTTAACACAGAGATTTATCGTATATTTGTTATTTTGATAATGCAAATGTTGAAATCAGAATAGCAATACTTAAACGTGTAAGTTATAAAAAATATTCAAAGTCAAGGAACTGTGATTGAAGGTACAGGGCTAACCAATATCCATGAAAATGAGATGTGCCAATGCTGATATAACTGCATACCATTTACCATTGACTTTCATAAGTTGTTTCACTTTAAACAAGCCTACATACAAAGATTATCTTGTAGACATTGTAAAAGTTTCAAAGTCAGTTAATAGCATCACTGAAGAGACATGTTTAGTCGAAATGCGCATCTGGTGCAACAAAATTAGTACCGTTGATTTTATTACTACCACTGGGTCGATGCCTCTGCTGGTGGACTATTAGTCCCCGAGGGTATCACCTGCCCAGAAGCCAGTACTTCGGTACTGGCATGAAAATTCGGATTTTTTGTGTTATTTAAATTTGCTGTTACAAAATATTAGAAATTATTATAAATTAAGGAATGTATCTCCCTCATGCAAAGCTCTGATTCCTTTCACGAATTTGACTATATTTTTTGGACCTTTTGGATTTTAGCTCTTCATCTTTTATATAAGCTTTGGATTTCAAATATTTTGGCCACGAGCATCACTGAAGAGACATGTTTTGTCGAAATGCGCATCTGGTGCAACAAAATTAGTACCGTTGATTTTATTACTACCACTGGGTCGATGCCTCTGCTGGTGGACTATTAGTCCCCGAGGGTATCACCTGCCCAGTAGCCAGTACTTCGGTACTGGCATGAAAATTCGGATTTTTTGTGTTATTTAAATTTGCTGTTACAAAATATTAGAAATTATTATAAATTAAGGAATGTATCTCCCTCATGCAAAGCTCTGATTCCTTTCACGAATTTGACTATATTTTTTGGACCTTTTGGATTATAGCTCTTCATCTTTTATATAAGCTTTGGATTTCAAATATTTTGGCCACGAGCATCACTGAAGAGACATGTTTTGTCGAAATGCGCATCTGGTGCAACAAAATTAGTACCGTTGATTTTATTACTACCACTGGGTCGATGCCTCTGCTGGTGGACTATTAGTCCCCGAGGGTATCACCTGCCCAGTAGCCAGTACTTCGGTACTGGCATGAAAATTCGGATTTTTATGGTTATTTGAATTTGCTGTTACAAAATATTAGATATTATTATAAATTAAGGAATGTATCTCCCTCATGCAACGCTCTGATTCCTTTCACGTATTTGACTATATTTTTTTGACCTTTCGGATTATAGCTCTTCATCTTTTATATAAGCTTTGGATTTCAAATATTTTGGCCACGAGCATCACTAAAGAGACATGTTTTGTCGAAATGCGCATCTGGTGTAACAAAATTAGTACCGTTGATTTTATTACTACCACTGGGTCGATGCCTCTGCTGGTGGACTATTAGTCCCCGAGGGTATCACCTGCCCAGTAGCCAGTACTTCGGTACTGGCATGAAAATTCGGATTTTTTGTGTTATTTAAATTTGCTGTTACAAAATATTAGAAATTATTATAAATTAAGGAATGTATCTCCCTCATGCAAAGCTCTGATTCCTTTCACGAATTTGACTATATTTTTTGGACCTTTTGGATTATAGCTCTTCATCTTTTATATAAGCTTTGGATTTCAAATATTTTGGCCACGAGCATCACTGAAGAGACATGTTTTGTCGAAATGCGCATCTGAGTCAACAAAATTAGTACCGTTGATTTTATAACTAAAATGAGGGGTGGGGTTGTAAAATTTTTATGTAAATAAAACTTGCAAATGTATTGTTTGCATACCAAATGACTTAACATTAAAGGTACTCATATACTGACCTAATCACGATATAATACATGTAAACTTATCAAAAGTTTCAAAGTCAATAGGCCACTGAGGGGAAAGGAAGAAATATTTTCCATGGATATGAAATGTGCTAATGCTGATACAACTCTATAGCAATTAAAATTGATCCACCACTAACGGTTCCTCTAAAACTGACATAATCACATACTTACACATGCAAATTAAGCAAACATTGCACAGTCAAAAGACCATGACTGATGGGCAGGGCCAAATAATCTCCATGCAAATGTGATAGGCCAATGCTTATAGAACTGCATGTCATATATAATTGACTTAACATTAGTGGCTCATCTTAGATTGACATTATCACAAGCTAATACATGTCAACTTAGCAAAGTTTAAATGACGATAGACCATGACTTAAAGGCCGGGGCCAGATAATCTCCATGATTATTAGATGTGCCACTGTTAATACGACTGTATACCAATAGCATTGACCTACCACTAGTTGTTCATCGTTAACTCTAATTAATCACAAACTTATATACTGTTGACGCCGCCGCCACCGGAAACAGCATACATATATCTTGCTAATTGATTTCGGATGAAATCGCATGAACTTATAAATAACCTATCAGGTTCTTCGACAGTATAAGCCTCTCCTGCTATGTATACATCATGCACAATGCGATTCCACATGTCTTTATAAAGTTCGTATCATTTATACTATGAATAACCAGTGTTGCTTCTTTTTTCAACTTTTGCTGATATATATATATATTCCTACTATCAAATGTGTCATTGATAAAAAAAAACAAAAAAAAACCTATCTCCTACACAATTTCTATGCTACATGTATTCACATTTAATGGGATCATTTGGAAATGTTCACCATACCTCATATTTTGTTTTTATTTAGATTTTCGATATTTTGACATCGACCAAATACTAACGACTTAATTTAGAACGAAATGTCATGTTAATATTACTTCGAATCATTTTTTTTTAAACTGTTAGTTTAAGTTTCCATCTTATGTGCATATGTAATAACATTTAGTCTTTCAACAAAGTATGTTTTATTTTAATTCAATTCAAAAACCTGTTCTAGTTTAGATAGTATATAGGACTAATTTCTCTCCACGATCAAAAAATGTATTTGATTGATCACAATCCTTTCAAATCATAATAAACTGTATTTCTTAAATGTATGATTTATAATTCATATATTATATAGTTTACGATATATAAGGGTTAGCAAAGATGTGTGTAAAGTCCTTTTACAAATAAAACTTACCTCCGATTTTCCAACGGGTTGCTTTTTTGTGTTACTTTTTGTTTTGTTTGATAATAAATATGTTTGCTAGCTTATAATTTTTTTTATCAAAATTCTTAACTTGTATCATTTTCAAATAAAAAAATTAAAATTAGTCTTATTTTAGTATTTTAGTATACAAATTGTACAGAATAAATTGAAAATTTTTAGAGAACAATTAATCAACACATAGATTTGTACTATTTACCGTCGTCGAGTAAAATCCCGTTCTCCATTCCCGGATGAAGAATGACAGTTCTCCATTGACCCAGATAATGATCCAGAAAATATGATTTGTGGTATAAGCGAGTTTCTGAAAATTACAAAGATGTTACAAATTCAAGAGTTATTTTCATATTCTGAGTGTCATTTTTTTTAAATGTATCATGAATATCAATTCAAATCAAAAGTATAAGACCTTTTCCTGTACATGATCGTTCACCATAACTGACGAAAAGCACTATACAATGATCAAACTCAAGACAAAAATGCTTTGATCTGCTTTATTACTGGAAAAATACTACAGTTGTATAAATTGTAAAATGTATTCTATCGAACAATTTCAAATCCAGACCTAATTTACTGATTACAAAACGAAAAGTTAAGCGAATATCAACTTGGCCAGGGAGATTTGCAGAAAAAAAGTTGAAGTATAACTTTAGTATATTAGAAAGATGTATATATGTTTTGAAAAAATCAGACTTTAACATTACATAAATGATTCTATAAATGTTTATAGACAACGAGCCAATGTTTTTCCTTTAAGTATAAAAAATGATGATGTTATGATTAATATTTGAAATTTCCTCTGAATAGTATGTCTACTGTTACAATACACTTGGCACAAGTTTCTGTTAAGAACGGTTTGAAGGAAAGTTGACAAATTTACATTTACATTATGCTTATTAAGAATGAAGGTGTTTCTATAGATTTCTATATTTTTCTTATAATTGAATTTCAATGATATAAGTTTTGAATTATTTGCACAAAGTCCCAAAACTAGCATAACATACAGTTGTTCGTCAATCAGTATCGATATCACTCGCGGACATGATAGTTAAACCGGATTCTTCCATTCCGTCATATACATTGACTTAAATTCAAAAATTCTTCATTGACAAAAATAAATAATTGAGACATGTCACTCTTATATTTCCCTCTGCGATGACAGGCATTTAACCACAGGTACATGTGCCTGAATTTCTCTTTCCCGTATGTCATTGTATTATAGAGTTCGGAATGAGGATCCGTAAACACTTGATTCATATTTGAAAATAGCACTTTTAAAGCTTTCTTTTACCACAATGTACTTTATAAACTATATTTTGTATGTTCAAAATAGCCTTGATATTTCATGAAATACAGCAACAGATGTTTACCGGTATTCGATCCCGATTCCGAAGAGACAAATCAACAAGAATACTAAACAATAAACTGTTATCACAGAGATATTATCGTATATTTGTTATTTTGATAATGCAAATGTTGAAATTAGAATAGCAATACTAAAACGTGTAAGTTATAAAAAATATTCAAAGTCAAGGAACTGTGACTGAAGGTACAGGGCTAAACAATATCCATGAAAATGAGATGTGCCAATGCTAATACAACTGCATACCATATACCATTGACTTTCATAAGTTGTTTCACTTTAAACAAGCCTACACACAAAGATTATCTTGTAGACATTGTAAAGGTTTCAAAGTCAGTGAACTATAATGAAGGGGCGGGGTTGTAGAACTCTTATGTTAATGAAACTTGCAAATGCCAATATATTTGCATACCAAATGACTTAACATAAAGGGTCATCTTAAACTGAACTAATCACAAACTAATACATGTAAACTAATCAAGAGTTTCAAAGTCATAGACCATGACTGAGGGGAAAGGAAGAAATATTTTCCATGGATATGAAATGTGCTGATGCTAATACAACTCTATACCAATTAAAATTCACCCACCACTAACGGTCCCCCTTAAAACTGACATAATCACATACTTCCACATGAAAATTACGCAAACAGTGCATAGTCAAAAGACAATGACTGATGCGGCAGGGCCAAATAATTTCCATGCAAATGTGATAGGCCAATGCTTATATAACTGCATGTCAAATATAATTGACTTAACATTAGTTGCTCCACTTACATTGACTTAATCACAAGCTAATACATGATAACTTAGCAAAGTTTCAATGACGATAGACCATGACTTAAAGGCCGGGGCCAGATAATCTCCATGATTTTGAGATATGCCACTGTTATTTCGACTTATACCAATAGTATTGACCTATCACTATTTGTTCACCGTTAACTATAATTAATCACAAACTTATACACTCTTGACGTTGACGCCGCCGGAAACAGCATACGTATATCTCGCTAATTGGTTTCGTCAGGGTGAGAAAAAACGGATGGAATCGCGTGAACTTAAAAAATCAACAAGGTACTTCAACAGTATAAGCCTCCTCTGCTATGCATATATCATGCGCAATGCGAATTCACATTTCTTTATAAAGTTAGTACCATTTATATAATGAATTTCTTTTTCCATCTTTCTTAATATATTTTTTAAATCATTTTGAATGTCATTTTGTCTGTATGGTTATATACTACCCGCGTACAATTTCAAAATATTGGTATCTTTTCAAATGCTTATTTCAGTAAGTATAGAGATGCGTCTCGTTAATATAGATTGCAACAATTTAAATGAGGTCTTTCAAAAATAGCATAGTTCAGCTATCCAGTGTTGCTTCTTTTTTTAAACATTTGCTGTCCAATTTCTGAGGCAATTTGCTTAGAGATACTCGTCTTGAAATGTACAAAGGTGTTTTAACTAAAAGTGTTCTTTTGATATTCTGTTTGAGTTATATAACAGTATTTTATTCGGTGTTTCTTTTTTTTTTTAAATATCTAAGTAATTCAAATCTGGAGTTTACACTTTTTATATATATATATAAGTTTAGCATCACTAATAAAAACTGGACCGAGAGCATTGCAGAGGACAATTTAGCAACTCATAGATTTGTACTATTTACCGTAACTCTCGAAAAGCTTGATACTCGGAAAACCGTTATCCTTTCTATTTACGTTCCGTGTATGTTTGCTGTCCATTTTCTCAGGCAAATCGCTTACATGAAATATATGTCCTGAAATGTACAAAGGCGTTATAAATACAAGGGTTATTTTTATATTCTGTTTGAGATATATAACAGTATCTAATTTGGTGTGTCTTTTTCTAAATGTATCTTTCATAGTAAATTCAAACCAGAAGTATAGAATCATACAAGTTAAGCATAACTAATTAAAACTGGACAGAGAACATTGCAGAGGACAATTAATCAATTTATAGGTCTTTATTATCGAAAAATCGTTATCTTTTCAATTCCAGTGAATTTCATAATTGTTGTTCAATTCCACAGTTACTGTACAAGAGCATGCACCAGATACGTATCTTGAAATGTACAAAGGTGTAATAACAATACGTGTACTTTTTTGTTCTGTTTGAGTTATATAAGTTAACACTAACAGTATCTCATTCGTGGTGCCTTCTTCTAAATCTATCAGTGAAATGAATTAGAAGTGAAAACACTTTTTTTGGAATTCAAATTAGGCCACATTAATAAACACTTTGGACAGGCTATTGGTATATGTCAGAATAAAGCTCTGTTGCAAGCGAATATTTCAGTTATACATAGATCGTCATTCAGTAATCACTCACAGACATAATAGATAAAACGGATTCACCCATACCATGATATACATCTATTTTAGTTAAAGAAATACTTAGTTGACAAAAATAAAGAATCGATTCACGATACCCAAATATTTTCCTCCGCAATGATAGAAATTTAACCACAGTCAACTGTCTCTGAATTTGCTTTATCCATAAACCATTGTATAACAATATAAAAGAAAATAATAAAATTGATAATAATGAATTAAGAGACAGTAGTATGTGAAACTTAAGATGGTTTAAATCTATCTTTTCTTTCTCGTTTAAATGTTATCAGGTTCAATTAGGGTTGCGTTTTGAATGAAAATATTTTAAGGTGCGTTTTCATTCAAATACACATTTTTTTGTGATGACCTTAAATATTTCGAATGTGTTCATGCAATAGAAAATATTTTAACTACGAACTGCAATGAGAAGTCAATTGTTCTACTGATTTATTACTTGCTACTTTTTTTGTTGCCGAATTATGAAGGTCCATAGGTAAAACACCTGTACATAAATTTGTTTGTGTAAAAATATTCAAAAACATGTGAAATATGTTTTTTAATCAAAGTTTAGAAAGGGATGATTAAACATGTATGAGTTTATTAGGTTTCACATACGGGGTGCCAATTTTTTTACGCTTTTTGTTACCACAATATACGTTTTGAATTAAATTTCGAATGTTTAAAAGATGAGCGCTGCCATGAAGAAACTTACTTTTTTTTTACCAATATCCTATTTGATGATATGAAAATAAATCTGTTGGGGCTAATAGAATTTTTTTTTTTATCATACACTTATACAAAATAATGGTATAAGTGTAACCCATGATAAAACTTATTTGTACATATATATTTTCATTTAATTTGAAGAATTGCCTTAGCCGAGTAATTTGACTTGCTTCCGGTTATTATCGCATACTTTGCTTTACCGTTATGGGATGACATAATTTCATATCAGACCCCTTATCAGCCCATGGTCAAAATCATCCCTAAAGCCTGTCGGCTCTCAGGCCATGGCAAAGGGCTGATTATGGGTCTGATATGAAAAATGTCATGTTATAATCTATATATATCGCACCAGGCGTAAATGATCCCGTTGTGATTGGTTAAACACCGTCACGTAGTGACACCCATATGGATCCGTAGGGGGTTCTTGACGTCACGTCTACTTTTAATGGTAGCTATGATGGTGTTGCATTTTATTGTTTATTTTTCTACAAAACGCAGCAGGAAAAGTCCTGCGTGCGATAAATTCGTTATACAGTTCTTTACTGACCGCTTACAATCCATAGAGGGTTAGTAAAATCCATAGGGAACTCGGCCTATTGCCTCCCCCCTACGGATTTCACTAACCCTCTATGGTTCCGAAGGGAAACAGTAGCAAACCATATAACTTATTATGAACCTTTTAATCGTTCTATGGGGTAATTTACAAATCATGTTGGCAAAAAGCATGGTCAACAGTTGCAATGGCACACACCATATTTCTATTTCAAGTTTCGTTCTAACTATTTTCAAAGATTAATGACTGTTAAGTTTTTTCTAATTTGATATGACTCAACGTTCATCTCTTCTTAGGGTGGCAGTGTATATAACTTGTTATAATGCAGGGTTAATTAGTGGTTCTTACGCTTCACAAAAGAATATCATTGTTTCAGAAAAAAATTAACGAAAAAAAACAAAACTTTAAAGTTAGCTATAGAATAACTTTTTTAAATCTGGTTCCATGCATGTATGTGCATAATAAATTGTAACAAAAGTACTAAAAATGTTCAACGGCATTCAATGCTTTTTCACGATACCATTGCACTGAGACAAAGTTGACCGTTAATTGTTTCCGATATTGATTAAACATTGTAGTGGAGCGGCGGAGAGGACAATTTTAGAAATTTAAATTACCTAAATACCTCAATGGAAAGCTAAAATCCTGTACTTTTTGAAAATATGTGTCATAAGTATAAAATCTGGTAAAATTATACCGAAAATCAAGGTCAAGGTTCATTACTTAAAAAAGCCCTATTTTCATCTAGAGAAACAATACCATTGATATTTTTCAAAACTAATAATCTATTCAATAAATTATACAAGTAGTATTATATAAAAATGCGTTAGTTCATACAAAATCTTTTTCATATTTGCACATGACGTCAAAACAACGTTTTATTTAACTCTTTTGATGGTAGTCCGTGGTATAAAAATTTAAAGCCTAATGAAAAACTGTTACAGAAAAATCTTGATATTTGACCTCGACAAATAGAATTTCTTGTCAGGTCAGGAAAATGGCCATTGTTATATTATTGTTCGTTTCTGTGTGTGTTACAGTTTAACGTTGCGTCGTTTGTTTTCTCTTATTTTTTAGTATAAATTCACATTGCGATAAGACGTGTCACGGTAGTTGTCTATCCAAAATTCATGTATTTGGCTTAGATGTTATATTTGTTATTCTCGTGGGATTTTGTCTGATGCTTGGTCCGTTTCTGTGTGTGTTATATTTTAGTGTTGTGTCGTTGTTCTCCTCTTATATTTTATGCGTTTCCCTCGGTTTTAGCTTGTTACCCCGATTTTGTATTTTGTCCATGGATTTATGAGTTCGAACAGCGGTATACTACTGTTGCCTTTATTGAATACTTTACGATTAAATAGTTTTTCAAAGAGTATTTGAATTGCATAGTTAATAAATCAAACAAAATGTGCAGTCATGCAAAATTTCATTTCAGTTTTCAAGGATTCGACGTGTCACTGAGTTTTCTTTCAACGAATTAAAACTATCTCAATACAAGATACCTTTTTAATTTGAGACATGACCGTTTTGGTTTCTTTGATGAGTTTATTTCCATACCAAATGAAACGTCGAAAAATTAAAGCAAATTAAAATAAAGTTACCAAATATTACAACAGGAACTATTTTCATGAAATTTCATCTGTGTCATCAGCTATGTCGGCTGATACTGCCTGGACATTGTTACAACTATCTAAATTTTGACAAAAACATGAATCCTGCTCCTTGCAAACACATGCTGCCTGACATGTTTCTCCCTCTTACATGAACAAACTAGATATTGTAGAATATCTGATGCTATTTGTCCCTCAAAGAAAACTGGTTTTAACTTGTCATTCTGCAAAATTTTACAAAAAAGGCGCATGGGGAGCCATTATTTGGGTGGGGTAAATTTGCCGACACCCAAATTTTGCTTTGACACATCGTACGTAGTACGTGTTGCTTAAATACGGATTATCATGGCGGAAGCTTGGTAAGACTTTTATCTTTATAGCCATGATGTCTGAGCAAATTTAAATCGTTGTGATATTTCTTGTGTTAAGTCTACAAGATTACCGAAACGACTTGGTTATGTCCTAAGGAGGTTGAATACCGACTTTTAACCGATTCCAACCAAACATGAAGCGGAGTCACACCCACCAAGAGCATGAACAACCGGCATAATAAGACTTAATGGAGTAACTATTTTAATCCAATTTGACACCAGGCATTTTGCGAGAGCAGCACATTTTCTCCAAATGTCATGAGAAATATTCATTGATACTAAAGCAAATGTTTCAAAAAAGCTAAGTAACATCAAACAGGTTGGCAACATTGCTTCTGATATTTCCAACGATACGTGTTATTTACAGGATAATAATCTCCAGATATATAAAAAACAAATCCACTTTTTTGTTAATATTGAGGCTGTTTCATAAAGTACCTGCAAAACTTAAGTCGGCTTTTATCTCAAGCATTTCTAATTCTGTTTTGGTGTTATTTGCTGTCTTAACAGCAACGGAAATATTGCTAGCAAATACAATGCTAGATTTCCCTTGTCCTTGTTGAGCAAAAATTACAATGGTCTAAGCTAAACCACAAGTTTAGAGGAATTACAGTATGTCTTACTTATTTTTTCAGGTAAAAATTACTTATACATTGGCAAAAGTGATGACAATACAAGAGACGTTTTGTAACGAATAAGGTCTCTGTTTATAATTTCAACTACTCATAAATGCCAAATCATACGCAGATTGATCAGTAGCATTTTTAAGATTGCAAACTTTTCGGCAGATGAAATTGTACGTAATGTTTTCACCCTTTTTTGAGACATTTTGTTGGCAAATAATACACTTTGATGTATCGTGATCATTATTTTCAGGCATCAAACAATTAGATAAATCGGAATTTATAACTGGTGTTTCCTTTTCAGATGAAGAACATGATACTGATTTTAAATTCTGCTTACATATGTAGCTTTTATAACATGACCTATTATACCTAAATACGGATAATTCACTTGCTGTTTCATTGCAGATTTCATTTAAACATCTAAAAAAATCATAACGTCTCTTTTTCTGCAGCATTTATCAGTAATTTTCTTCCAGATTCTGTTGATGTTAATAAAATTTCATCAACAACAGAATCGCAGATAATGCATTTATCAACACAAACTTCCATTTTCCTTTTGTTCGGCATCTGGCGGGACTAGTTTAACGAGATTATTAAAATGGTCCATTTGAGTGAATAAAAAAAAATCAAACACACCTGAAAACAAAACGAACCCTTCAATGAAATTCACCTTCCCAGTTAAATTTAAAAAAAAAACGAGTAAACAACAATACCAAACAACATGAATTAATCATTAGGCTTCTGAAATTATAAAATGAACAAGAAATAAGCATAAAAATTACTACAAATAACCTTCGCTAAATCGCCGAATGTGGGACTATAACTAGAAACCACAACAATATCGGTAAATCTGTGACAAATATTCGAACATTAAATATGGAGTAAAAGCAGATATTAAGTCAATTATTTATCTTATTAGGAATCAGCTTCAAAAAGTAAATCGGTTAGATTGAAGTAGTATACGGCGGCTTCACTGTTGTGCCTTTAAAATACACCTATACTGCACGTACAAATAGTGCTAGATGATTAACGATGATTTTTCAGTGTTTGTTCAACAATTTTCAGATGCATTAAGCATTATATTTTAAGACTATTTGGAAATGCCCTCACATTGCATGAAGTTCAAGAATAACTGTATTTACCAATTTTATTCACAAATTTTTTGTTAGAACGAGTTTGTTGTGAAATTTGACTACCGAAACAGCAGTGGGATTTTCGATGCAAGTTGGGTAACGTCAGTTAAGGCTATTTTCAACGTCATTTGTACCACATTTGATATTTACGACAAACATTTTATAAAATATTCGATAGAAAATTTAATACCTTAAAATTCCATGAGATATTTAGGTAATTTAACTAAGCGACTTTTTTAACATTGGCCGCTCCACTATTGTCAAATATGTTACTCGAGTATTCCCGTAGAGATCTTTAATGTACGAAGAAAATCAAATTTAATGTTTATAAAATATTTTGAAACTTTTCTATTTTTAAAGGACGAATGATTAGAAATACAAAATAATTGTGTTAAATGGCAGCAATAACAAAAGATAAAGGACATTTCACTAGTGGTTTTTGTCGTCGACTTTTGGTTTGTGATTGTCCCACTTTTTTGTTATCTAATCAGGTTATATCTTTTATAAGGTTTCTAATGATAGACGTTGCTTACAAAACTTTATTGTGCCATTCGCAACACATTGAAAAACTTATAACCAACTTTTCTGCAAGTGATTGTTCGTCAAGCGATCTCCTTCCTATTAAGACATCACTTTGTTTGTTATTTGTTATGACAATGATAATAAAATCCTTATTTAAATTTTTAACAATGCATGGTATGTATAAAGTATTATAGGAAATGGTAATCAACTGAAGACTCTTTCATATTGTATTTGTATTAGAGTTTATTAAATCTGTTGTGATGAAAAATGAAGTTAACAGATTCAGATGTTTGGTGATACAAAAAAAAACGAGTAAGCTTTTTATACTTTCAACCTAAAGTCTAAATAATTAATAAGGTGATTTAACCAAAATAATATGTCTCAAATCTTACATTTCGGGGTGTTATTTAATCTACTCACCTTAAACACCTCTGTTCTGGAAACTACAATTGAAATAGTTATATAGATGAACCGTGGATGAAGTGTGAATTATTGAGAAAGTAAGGTTCAAACAACCCCACTTAGAATTGACCTTAGATACATTTTACTTACTTTCTAATATCCGTTTTAACAAATATTTTACGTAATCAGGTTTAATACATCCTTTACTTTTGAGCCTGTCGGGTGATAGGTAATCCAGAAAAGCGCATCAGACCCATGTATATAAAATGATTATTTATTGAAAGATATCTTATTATGATAATCATATTCAAATCAGTATAGAACATGATGTATTTATCAAAAGAATGAAATGTAGAATATTTATACAATTTCTTCGAAAAAAAAATAAGAATAATTCTCAACTAGAAAACAGGAATGTCAACAAAAGACCTGCATGAACAATTTTCTGAGTGACACAGAGATCAATATTATTATTGATGCTGTATTATTTTTTATTGATTTAGAGTACCAAGCGAACATTAAAACTAAAATAAATAGGTTCTATTCAATTGTTATGTCTATTCCCAAAACCACGCTTATGGGAAAATGACGGACTCCAGATACTTTTTCGATGGGAATCGCCCCACAATTTTGTTACACCAAATTCAATCAATGGAAAAAGTGAAAATCACACAAATACTTAATTGCGAGGAAAGATCAAATCGGAAAGTCCCTGATAAAATGGCAAAATCAAGTGATAAAACACTTTTAAAAACGAATGGACAACCACAGTCATATTCCGGTTAGGCAAAATTAAATGTAGAAAGTGGAACCTGGTTTTATAGCACTAAACCTCTAACTTGAATGACAGTCGCATCAAATTCCGTTATTTTTACAACGATGCGTAAACAAAACAGATATAATGGGTAAAATAATCAAAATATGGTTACAGCAGTCACCCCTACTCATATCTAATCATATTAAAACTATATATGAACACTTTGAAAACTATACTTTTGAGATGTTGCATTAACATTTAGTTTCATAAAGTATATAACAAAATTTAAAGTTACAAAAGTAAACTAATTCAGTTGTTGTCGTTTGTTGCTGTACATCATATTTTTTATTAGTTCATAATTGTTTACACAAATCAGTTCGTACATTTTCTCGTTTAAATTGTTTTATATTTGTCATTTCGTGGCGGTTTAGAGCCGACTTTGTGGTTTGCGGTTTACTTATTGTTGTATGCTGTGAACGGTGACCTACAGTTAAAATTGAGTTGTTAATTTGAGTTTCGTTTGGTCTCTTGTGGTGAGTTGTCTCATTCTTATTTTCATATGTACAAAGTTTTATAACGTGTATCAATGTTTCGTTCCTTGACCACCCATATCCTTTGAAGTTGAAGCCCAACCACAAAAAGGTCACATTTTCACCCTTTGATCGCACTTTTCCCCAAATTAATACATATCGATATGATTGTTGCTTGGACTTCAACCATCTTCTAATACGCCTTTAATTATTTAAAAGTATATCTTTTTTTAAAGAAATTTATTTCACTTTGTAATGGTTTTCTTTTTCTTTCACGCGTGTTGTATGTATCCAATAATCAACAGACAACATTTTAAGATCAAGCTGATTACATACACACATAATGACATATTTATAATTATAATTACTTTTTAAAGGTGCCCTTTTCTTGGCCGAAAAATTACTGCAAATTCAAATGTTATCAAACATACTCTTAAATTACTAAAAACTTGACTAAAGCACAAGGTATTCAGAAAAAATGAATTGACATTGAACAAGTTATCATGGCAACAAACCATGACTCAATTTGAATAATATGCAAAATTGCGTTATTTTCCTTCTTTTTCATCAAATTTTGAGTATATTTTAGATTGAAAAAGCGTTTGCGCACCCAAGAAACAACTTATATTTAATGTGATTATGTCCATAGTTATAATAAAGCTTCTGTTAAATTAATTTGTTGTTTCTTGGCTGCGCACAATGTTTCCACAATGAAAATAAAAATAGAAAACTGCATCAATTCTGTTGCGTCGTTTTGTTTTGGTGAAAACAGTATATTATGACATAATGGTGACGTCATCAGATAAAAATCTTTATGTTTTTCATTTATAATTCGTGATCATAATACTTTCTAAACTTTATGTTCCAATTTGAAATAGTTTTATTTTCTTGGGCCAAAACCAGGCCTTAACGCCCCTACTCCTTTGGTAGCCATATTCGTGGAAAAGATGACTGGATTATGATTACAACTATTGAAACCTATCCGTTTGCATCTATGAAAACCTAGAGAAAAGCCGAACAGAATATTGAAAAGAACTGTAGCAAGTCTTAATATAAAAGGTTTTTTTTAAATAGTTTGACACAATTCAAATAGGATTAGTAAAACAATTAATATCTCAGGACAAATTTCACAAACATGTTACGAAGATAAATTGAGAAACTTTCTTATTCTTACAATAAACATAGGCAGTATGATTTTCATATCTAACTAAAAGAGGGACGAAAGATATCAGAGGGGCAATCAAACTCATAAATCGAAAATAAACTCACAACGCCATGGCTAAAAGACAGAGACAAAGAAAAGTACACATGACACAACATAGAAAACTAAAGAATAAGCAACACGAACCTCACCAACAACTAGAGGTGATCTCAGGTGCTCTGGAAAGGTAAGCAGATTCTGCTCCACATGTGGCACCCGTCGTGTTGCTTATGTGATAACAACTCCGGTAAACAGTTTTAAGGTAGCACTACAGTCTAACAATGATTTTTGAAGATATTTTTTTTATCACATAATTTTGAAGTTAGTACTATTCTGCACAGTTTTAAAAAACCCAAAGTCATTATCATGTCGCAACAGGGAGTAAATTGATAATTGACTTATGTAAATAATGTCTTAATATATAGGCATTTGGGAGGGGCTAAAATGTCAATCACCTGTTGATGCCAGTGCCAAGCTGTTAATTCCTGACCACAAGATAAATATTGTAGTCTAATCTCATTGTTTTGCAACAAAAATAATTTATATAACAGGAAAGTGAACAAAGAAAAAAATCTAAAAGGGAAAAAAATCTACCAAAAATGAAAAAAAAATACTATGGAAAAGAGTGGAAAAGTATTAAAAGCCTCTGACTGCTTTGTAACGAATTGTAACGAAAAAATGAAAATTGAAACTTTATGGCTACCCCCTTTGGCTTGACTTTGATATATATGACTAAAGGGTGTATTTTCTACAATACAGTGTCCGAGTTTTTGGATAATATGCTTCTAAATGAATTTAGATCTCCAAAGATGAAAGGTGAAATGAGGTTTGGAACCCAGCAGTTAAATCAATCTATCTTCTTACTTGAGGCATATATCAAAAATCTAAGACATGGTTTTGTTGATTTTATATGGTTGATTAAAAGGATGAAAACAATTTTTTTTCTATCAAATTGACATGAATGTGCCATTTTGATCCATTTTTGGCAATAAACTAGCAATATTTTGAGATTAATCAAACCAAAAATTTAATTTTTAAATAGATTAAGAAAGAGTTATATTTCAGCTTTAAAAAGAGTTAAAGATTTTAAAAATCCATTGAGTAGTTTCAGAGAGATAATCTTTAAAGCCTGTTGGTTGGAGTCAGAAAATTCTGACTGTAGTGCTACCTTAATAAGGTAGGTCACATTCATAACTAAGATATGTACAAAATACCAAATTTCTACATAGAAATGATACATAAAAGAAGGGAATAATACACATATTGGTAAAAACTGCAAAACGTCAAAACTTTAGACCATTTTGACAACAGACTATGGTGGGGTATAATTATATTAAAGATTTAGGAGATGTATTTTTTTCTCCAATTGGATGCATACAATTCATATGAATGATATAAAAGAATAAAATGGGAAATAATCAGAAAAAGTAGTTCTTTACAGTAAAGAATACAAAACTAGTTGGATAACTGATCTGCTAAAATAAATTTAAAAAAAAAGGTATTCCAGCAATTTTGAAGGTTTGACAGTGAGAAATCAGTAAAAAAAATAAAGTTTAACCAATCTTACCATTTCAGTGCCCGGATATTTTTATGATGATATGAAAACAGTTTTAAAACTTATCAATAAAACCCCAAAACAACAGACATCTCTTGGCATCTTTTGATGGAAACTATTCCATTGTATGTATCCCTCCTTATAAAGTTTTGCCGTGAATTTCATGTAACAAAAGGATATGAAAATATGTTTCTAAGTTGTATAACATGTACAGCGTTCTGGGAAAACATAAAAGAGGAGTAAACGATGCAAAAGGGACATTCAAACTCATAAGTCAAAAATAAACTGACAACGCCATGGCTTTAAAAACAATGACAAACAGACCAATAGACAACATATAGTACATAAAATTAGACATAGAAAACTGAAAATGAGCAACTCGAACCTAATAAAAAAAACTTGGGAGTGATAACAGTTTCTCCGGAAGGGTTAACAGATCCTGATTCACATGCGACACCCGTCTCATTACTTCTTTGAAATAAAGCATCACATAGCGGATTGGTAATCGACTCTGATAAGGGCGTAGTTTTCTCGTTTGAATTGTTTTACATTGACATTTCGGGGCCTTTTATAGCTGACTATGCGGTATGGGTTTTGCTGAAGGTCGTACAGGGACATATAGTTGTCATTTCGTGGAGAGTTGTCTCATTGGCATTTATACCACATCTTTCTTTTTTTATATATATCTTAACCAACCTGAAGACATCACCAAATTTGTAATCCATCGGCGTAGTAAATTTTCGAACACTGAAAATTTAATGAGTGTGAAATTTTGAAATTGAAACGTTTTTTTATGACAAAAATATACAAATGTAAACAACACAGACATCGAAAAATTTAAAAGCACAAAGAGCAACACAAAACTCTTTTAAACAAATCCAGGGGTGATTTCAGGTGCTCCAAAAGGGTGACCTGATTCGGCTTCACATGTGGTACCTGTCGTACTTTTCATCTTAATACAATCCTGGTGATATGTCTCATTTGGATGGTCACATTCGGGTAAAGAGGGTGGGTTTGTAGTTGCGACATTATGAACATATCTGCTATCATCTGTGAAACGGATTTTCCAAAACAGTTAACCAACTCATGATGGCGTCTGTAAAATTAACGAAGGGATGATTTCAACTCCATGACTTGGAGCTTGGAGTTCACGGTTTAATAACTTGTTTGTGAGCAGCCACACTTTATTAATGAAATCGTGATAGAAAATAATTTTATTTTTACTATAACACAAGGGTACGTAAATCTTCATAAATGTACTGCTATTGAAATATTGTTCCCCGTACACTTAATCACCGATATTTTCACGTATGCAGAGACATTTACTACGACCTATCGTTAGAACTTCGGCAACCGCACTCCGCAAGTGCGATGAGAAAGACTGTAAGGAAAGAATGTTAAAAACACGTATAATTGAAGGTAAATAGTAATGCATGACTTTTAAAAACAATTTTGTGACAACAAAGCATTTAATTATTAAGGAAAGGATTTATTAACCAACTGGAATGCATTGAAATATATAGCAAATAACATGGCTCACTTATTCGCTTACTTTTTCACCTACTCTACCCGTCTACGTGCTCTGTGTTGATTGTTTATCAATGTTACGATCCGAAAAACAACAGACTGTTGATTTGCAGGCCAATCATTGTCAAGGTCACATGCAAAGGCGGAGCTTAGTTGCTTTGACAGACAAGTGGGATAGATTTATTAGCCTGACAATTAATTAACTATTTCAATTAAACAATAAGGGGGAAAGTAGATATCATTTAAAGTTTTCAGACATTTTATGAGACTTTTAAATACCGGTTAATCAAAGCTATGAAACGATGCCTTTTTGAAACTTCTTCATCTTCAACAATGAACAAAATAAAGGTTCTTCATAGCAAGTTTGCAAAATTCTACTTTTTTGTTAATTCTAAGTTTAACTAGTCAATAATTATTTATAATCAGATAGAGTTAAAATAAATCATTTCACCTTAAAACAAATACTTTGCAGAGTTACATAAAGGGTTTCTTTTCATACTATAAATAATTTTTTCATATAGAAATACACAATTTGCACTATTTGAAATAGTAAACAGTCAGTATAATAATAATGTTAATGTTGTGTTTAACATTAACTATGGAAAATAGTAACCAGGGTGTCACATGTAAACACAACATTATTATATAAATATAAAGTTTGGGCTTCAAAATTAAGCAAAAAAATTAAAAAATAATTATTTACTTTATGACGTGAATACAAAGTAAAATCATTTCTTAACTAGAACACTGCAAAAAAATCATTCTGATTGGTACAGTGGTAATTTTCATAAAATTGGTTCAAATTATGGTATAGCAAATATCGAATTCCCTCACAAAATGTTATCACACACTATAACAAAGAATTTTTGGAAATGAATATCCAATGTTCGCTCGTTTATATATATATAAATCAACCTGTTATTCTTCTTGTCGTGAATTATTTAAGGGACAATTGCATCGATATTTAAGTTTGAGATTTTCTTCCGTTTGAATAACACATAGAAACAAACACATGGGTGTATTGATTAAAATATTTATCATAATTACTTGTAAAATAAAACCCTCGTTGATTGTTTGTATGCTTACACAAATCAGAACAATATAAACAAATATTGAACGTCATTGATGGCCAAACTAGTAAAATTATTAAACATGACATGCACTTAAAAGTTTATGTGAGATAAATATTTTATCTAGGAACACTTTTTATCAATTATGTATGAAAACGAGAACAATTTTACCAATCGGGCAGCAACAATTCATTTACGCAAGAGAAACTGTCAACATCGTGAATAAAGACGAACTGACATATAATAATCTGTAAAAGCTTGTGAAAAAGTTATTTTACGTTATCCAACACTTTGATACATATTGTAACATCATACAAGATGAGACAGCAGTAGAAACAACAAAGTACGGCAGTCAAAATTAACCACTATTTTCTTCTTCTATGCTGTTTGTAAAAAAAATAGAAATCTAAGAAATGCTCTCTGAATTTTCAGACCACCATCAGTTTAAATTCAAACGCCACTGATGATTATTGTGTAACAAAATATGTGGTTGATGTACTGAGATTGTTTGCTGTTTTCATTGATGAATTTCTGCAACCATTGGATCGACACCACTGTTATCTTGGACATGTAGTCCATGAGCGTATCAACAGCCAAGTAAACAGAACTCCATGATGTAAACAATTTTGTATCTTTTGTACAATTTACACTGAATAAAACAAAATAATGTTACTGTTGTCGGAGAAAAATTGTCTAAGTCAGATTATGCCTTTTTAGGTGGAATTCTCAGTTTTTATTGGCCTTCAACTTTTAAATATATGTGTTTGTCCAAATGCTTTCAATCAAGAGTCACTTATTAAGGTTCCAACATGACAACAAGATAACTAACGGCATTTTTATAACAAAACAATTAACGAAAAACAAATCAGAAAAACATAAACCTACGACAACCACTTAAAAGTAAAATAACAAAAATACTGAACTTCGAGGAAAATCATAGGCAATGTAAGCATACTGGGTTAAAAATCAAAAGTATGTAAGAATAAATTAAAATACAGGTTCGTGACTTGGGAAAGGCATATAACGAATGTGACCGAATTGTACAAGGAAATGAGATGTAACAGCACAACATAAGAACAAAGTTGAAAAATTAGAAGCAATTAATTGAACTCAAAATTTCAGTACGAGGCACGAAAACAACGAACGGAAACATCAGAAACAAGAGTGCATGTACTAACAGTTACTGCATGCTAGTCGAGAGCCTTTTGCAACACAATAATAACCCACCTTTTTTGTGCATTATTTTATCTAATATTCATGGATCTGACGTATGTGCTCGAAACGTGCGGTTTGTGTAAACTTTAAAAGTATATTGATAAGTTTTAGAAATTTTGAAATTAGCAGTTAAGGATAGGTGTTGCAATTTCTCGTGGCTAATCAAGGAACCAACGTCTCAAAAGATCGTTTTGATCAATTTCTGACTCAAATAAAAAAAAAAACATTAAACGAATAGAAAGAAAAATTATCAATGATAAATCGTAGAAATTGAAAGAATTCATTTATGATCTTTTGACATGGTTAAGTTCACAAGTACTTATACCTGAATATCTAATAAATCACAAGGATATCACGAAAAAAGTTTCCTAACTGTTTATTTTCTTACCATAGATCAGAGAGAGAAAAATCATAAGTTACTGTTATATATAGACAAAACTTACATGGTAAATCTATCTTTTTTTCACAAATCCTTCTTTACTATCCAAAGTATCTTCGGTTATTTAAAAATTTCGGCTTACACATGCTATGAAATATTTCCTATTTTTAGATTATGTATTTTTCTTTTGTTGGGTACATTTATAACGATGTCGCAATCATCGTCTATTTTAGTTTAAATAAACAGGTGCAAGTTCATTGGCATTATATCCCATTATTTTTTATAAATTAACGGATATTTTAGTATGGTTTAAATATACTAAGCGGACGGACAGTACAGTAAGTTTAGTTACAATTTGTTATGAAAGCAATATAATTGGCTAAAAACCATCTTGTTATCATGTTGGTTTTTTTATCTAATTTTAATAGTATTGACAAGTTATTCTTGTTTTCCATTAAATGTATGTTTGTATAAAAATAAAATACAGAATACATAATTAACATGATAAAAACATAAAGGCTGCATTTTTTATTTATTGAGATGTAGTTTTGATTTGAATTTTGATTTGATTCTCATCAATTTGTTTTTGTTATTTACAAGTCGTAAAGGACAAGTTCTGGTAAAAAAAAGTTTGATAATAATTATGATACACTTTGAATACTTTGGAATACTTAGATGTGATTTTTCGTAATTTATTCATGCACGATATACATGCATCAGATCCTGTGATTGAACACAAAATTAAAATTAAAAAAAAACAACCACGGAACTGAATTTTTTTTCTTGTGCATTAGGGCTTTGAAAAATTTTGAAAAATTATAATAAAATCCAACTTCGAAACATTTCTTGAATGATCGTATAGCATTATGATCCCTCTCCAGCTGATGTCATTCCTTTGATTGTACACTTCAAAATCGGATAATAGCTCATTAAAAAGGAGATTTTGGGGTAGGCATTGTTTCATTGTCGATACTATTTGCTTTCTCATGGAATCCGTTCAGTCAAGACTCTAGAGATTATTAATTTGTAAAAAAGGTCTCTGGCTCACAAACTTTACATCAGGATCCATTAGATCTTTTTTCAGTTAGTGAGATAACAATTAAAGTTTACACATCAGTAACAAATGAAAAAAAATGTTTGATGCTGTAATTGATAATTGGAATTACACAACGATATTTTATTTTTGTGTTCAATTTTTTTTTTTTTTAATAGTCGAAAATGCTTGAATCCATGCGATTCTCATCGAGACTTAGGCATCCCATCATTCAACAAAAGTGCAATTTAACTTTTACTTTAATTCGCCTTCTGCAATACATCAATCTCGAGTTGTTAATAAGAATGAGTTACACCGGTAGACCCGAGGTTACATAACACAATTGGTTCTAACTGTGACGTAATAACAATTTTTAATTATATTGTGACATAGGAATCTTAGTGGGAAGTGCACGATTTCGGAAGTACTCTATTGTTCAGGAACAGAGATTATATTCAAGCATAGCTCTAAGACATGTTGTACATAAAACATTAAGACTATTAATATGGAATAATGCCATTACCGTTTTTGATACTGACATTAGCAAGACTATTAGGCGACCGTGCTAGGGCGAGCTGTTATAAAGAAATTAACAGCTAATGAAATATTAAAGAATAAAATTCTTGGTTTAATAGAAATGTCGAATGCAGATCTTTACAAAAAAATGTATATGTCATGGATCTATAAGGTTCAAGTTCGACAGTATGATTTTTTGAAACCCGATGTTTTCCCAATGTCTCTAATGAAACGAATATCAAAAGTTGCCTCCTATAAAATATGGATTCGACTACTGCAGGACTAAAAATCAAATCAGAAATCACCCTTCAAGAACAGAATTTATGTTATTCAAATTTCACTTAAGCTTATTTTCTTCATAGGACAGAAACAACAATCGTAAAAAAAGTACGTCCTATCCATATGACGAATTATTAAACTCAGTATGCCAAAATATTGACTTAAGGGGGCTCGCGGGTCTAAATCAACTTTTTTTTCTAATATAGGATTTTGCTATTTTTTCTATGATTAAACTTTATCTTATACCTAATAGAAATATAAAATAAAAATATGGGGTCACTGTTCATTTAAGCTCACAATTTGCCTCCGAAAGAAGCATCCATTTCTGTTAGTCTTTTTTCTGTTGAACTAATAGGAGAAATATTGGTAATATCGAAATAAAAAAAAACTGAAGTACAGAAATCCCTAAAATTTTACAATTATTAAGTTTATGTACAGCTTGTCTGAAAACAATAATAAAACATATAGGTCACCGATGAGTTAAAAAAAAAAATATTTCAATTTAAACGTCAATATTTGACATTTTTACACCAAAGGAAGATAATTTAAAGCTTTTTAAATGATATAATCATTTTTAAAGTCATCTGTGGCCAAACCAAATATATTTGTCTGAGTGATTTTTGTACCATATTATAAAGTAATAACAAATGGTGTAATAGATAAATTTTGGAATGAAAAAAACAAATGGTTAATTTTTGCTGATTTTTTTATACCCGTGAGCCTCCTTAAATAAAAACAAATATAAAAAATAGGTAGTAAGGCTACGTAATATGTGTATATAAGTATGAACAAAAACTATCAATACTGAAAGGTTAAAGAGTATAAATCATTATTAATTGTATATTAATAATTGCAGTGGTTGAGATGTTTTTTTTTATTACACTTGTACCTTTTTTATTTGTTTGTTTTCTTAACATATTGGTGTCAATATAATGGAATTGAATGTATGCGACTGTCATATCAGTGAGCTAGCTAATACTACAGTTTTAATCAATCACTTTATACATAAGGAAACGTCTATTCATAGTCAGGAATTTGACACTTGATTACCATTAGTTTGATGTGTTTGAGCTTTTGTATTTGCCATTTCACTAGGGACTTTCAGTTTTGAATTTTCCTATGAATTAAGTATTTTTGTTATTCTACTTTTTATAATATAACAGAGAGGCAAAATATAAGTTAATGCATTCCTGCAAAAAAAAACTCTACAGTAAGAAAAACAAACTTGACATTTAGCGAAAGATCTTGCAAATCAAAATGGTATTTACGCAATACATACATTTCGTTCTAGTAATTCGAAATCAAAGGCGCAGATTAGGAATTATATTAGAAGTGAAATAAGCTATTTCGCAGAAACGTATCCATATATTCTCTAATGGAAAACTTAATTTTGCACAGTGCGGTAAATTCAGACACATGTTCACGCTAATAATTCTGATCTTCTACATTATTTTTATTTTTTTGCATATTTCAGATTGAGAACTAACCTAAACTGGACTTGGGTTCCTAATTTGATGCATTAAAACAATGAACTATAAGAAACGGACGCTTTGATTATTGATGTTAAGGCCGACTTTACCAAATGCCAAGAATCTCAATTTTATGGTATTCTCTGTTATTTCTTAAACATCATAAAACAGGAAGATCCGTTAAGAATGGATGGATAATCTGGTCAGCCGTAGAAAACAATGAAGACATTAGATGTCAGTGTTGCAGTAATCAAGGCCGAGCAGAAAGGTATTGTAAATGTTGTGCAAAACCCATCGACCAATTATGCGTACTCTTCCATGAACAAATAACTCGATATCAATGTCACACATCTCTCAACATAAGAGGAGTTGGTTCAAATTTTAGAATTTCAAATTTTGCACCAGAACGATATTGCAAATATCACAGAAATCAATCCATCGGTTTTTATTGCTCAAATTCCGGCGTTTTATTGTGCGACATATGTAAGGAAAATGGTGACTTTAATGTTGAATCAATAGAACACTTTTTTTTATTGCTAGATTCGTTAAACGAATTTAAGGTATTACTTGAAGAAATACTTCATGCACGTCCAGATTTACCTGAGCATTCAGAATTGACAACAATGGTAACGTGGATTTCAGTTTCCTTGGGACTGAATCGTGAATATGATGATTTCACTGCAGTACCTCTCTCATTGTACATACAAGGAATATTGGACCAAGAACTGACACCTTCGAATCAGGTTAACATAAGATGTAATGATGTTAAAGTGAAAATTGAAGGCATGATGAGAGATATGCGCCTACATTTCTTGAATGAAAATGGAGGTAATATCATAATGTAAACAAATAGCATAAAAGGCAATTCAGAAATCTTTATGATCGTATAAAAAAACGGGTCCTATGAAGAAAAGAATGCATCGATTTGTGGTAAACTGCTTCCTTCTAAATTCTATTTGATAACTTTCTCGAAACTAACTGTATTTTTATCTGATAATGCTAGACAAATTGATATTAGTATTTTTTAAATGACATTATTACCATTTTTACACGCCAAATAGAAAGATTAGTATAGTTCATACCAGAAAAAAAAACAAACAAGAAGACTCACAATCAAAATTAGGCAGATTGCGAAATACTTTTCTTTTTGTTTGGATTAAGACGTTTACAAAATAATCGTATCGAAGCTGTGTTATGAATAAAAAATCCTTTGTGTTTGTATTTTGAATAGAGGACCAGCAATCAAAGTAGTAGCTCCGAATATAACAGTATTTAAAGTATATAAACCCTAGCTTCAATAAAAAAAGAGATGATTTCAGCTTCCTAATTGTCAACTTTCCATTTTTATGTAGCAACATTCCAGCAGCGCCTGCATATGGAGTATATATTTCCCAATTGATAAAATATTCCCGAGCTTGTATGTCCTATCATGATTTCCTTGATAGAAGATTGCTGCTCACAAGGAAGCTATAAAACCTAGAGTTTTAAATGGTGAAGTTGAACTTATTCCTTTGTAAATTTTACGGTCGCCATCACAAGTTGGTTTACCGTTATGGAATAAAAGAGGGACGAAAGATACCAGAGGGACAGTCACACTCATAAATCGATAGTAAAATGACAACGGCATGGCTAAAAATGAAATAAACAAACAGGCAAACAATAATACACATGACACAGCATAAAAAAACTAAAGAATAAGCGACTTGAACCCCTCCAAAAACTAGGGTGCTCTCAGGTAATCCAGGAGGGTAAGCAGATCCACCTCCAAATGTGGCACCCGTCGTGTTGCTCCGTTTCCGTTTCGAATAACCGTTTCACATAGATATCTGATTTGTTCCTTATGTCGTAACTGCAAAACCCTTCCCTTTTCACGAAAGTTACCTGTCGACTTGGACTATTTACCGGATTTGTAATAATATAAGCAACGAGATGTGTGCCACATATGGAGCAGGATTTGCTAACCCTTCTGGGGCACCTGATATCCCCCCAGGTTTTTGATGGGGTTCATGTTGCTTAGTCTTTAGTTTTCGTGTCTTCTGTACTATTGTTTGTCTGTTTGTCTTTTTATTTGTGGTCATGGCGTTGTCAGTTTGACTGTCCCTCTTGTGTCTTTCTTCTCTCGTTTTTAACTTATTGAATCGGTTTGATATGTGTTTCTAAGAGATTGAATTTTAACATTTTACACTTAAACGTTTGATTGTTTAATGACGAAAATATCAGCGTTTAAGTTTTCAAACGTATACATACGAGTTGTATAGATCAATACAGGGATTATTTAACAAAATATTTTGTTCTGTATGTTCCTCTAATAGTATTCCCTGTCTAAAACAACATTATTACGATATCAATGTACTATTTGATCTAACGCTTAATTAATTTAAATTGTGCAATATTTTGCTCCATCTCAAAGCATATCACCGTCTGCTATGTGAAAACGTTATGTCTAAGTTGTATGTATGTTGCATATTAATAAATGTTGAAACCCAATGAGAAAATTCATTTTCTATCTACATGCTAGGAAGGAACACTCTCAAATATCAGGTTTTACATTTTAGATGCAAATCAACAAGAGTCAACTGCTGCCAATCTTCCACCAACAGGGATCAACCTCAACAGTTTTGAAGATCTGCATCCAAATCAAATGTAGCATTAATCTTTCGTTTCCATATCGGAGAGAGACCTCCTCCCTCATGCATAGAAAATTTATCCTCTAACGAAATCATTCAAGATGCAAACTGGAACATGATATTTAGTAAAATTAGATAAAATGATGCTATAAATTGAAATCCTGATATCTGATAGGGGTTCAATTTTCCATGGTTGATGAGTGATAATACCATGTATAAAAAAATGAGATAAAATTTTGTAAACTTTAATGTGTATATAACAAATGCTTATTTTAGCATTAGGATTATTTGAAATAGTTTAAATGTCATAATAAATTAAAATTATGACATAAAAAAGGTAAAGGTATGGGGTTTAAAATACAATGGCTTAAAAATTGTGAAAGTATCTTTTCAAACACATATTTTTTTCATCGAAAATACTAATTAATGCATTTATGAAGTTTATTAAGAGATAAAAACGCTATTTTTAATCAAAGTTTTGATATAAATGGGTAAAGGGTTCAATTTTCAATGATAGGGGTTCGAAATTCCACTGCTGAGAAATAGCTTTATATATATCATTTTTAATGGTGATACTTAATGAAGATACATAACTAGTCAAAGACAGTTCCCTCTTTTCAGATACCAAGTTTTAATGAAATATGCTCTAAGTAAAGAATAATGTTCCATGTTAGGTCATTATTTTCTTTCATTAAAATGCAAACTATAATTTCTTTCGTTTGAAAGCTATTATATGCTGTTGCAAATTTGGGTTTTACTTTTTAGTTGTCCAGCTTTAAAGCAGAACCAATAATTCCCTCTGTTTATTTGACTAAAATAACAAAAATCAGCATAGGTGCAACATTTTAAATTTCGAAACAAATAATGTGAAACTTTGTTAATTTATCAAAATTAGGGGAATATGTGAGATGACTCAAATAATGCACAGTTTTCCATAACACTTTTAAAACAAAACAGACTTTCCTGCTCTCTTCGTGTCATTTTTTTTATAACTTTTTACATCTTTATTTTCATTTTACTCTATAAAATGACCAAATATTCTAAATCTTGTGTATGGGGATTATGAAAACCATTTAACTTAACAATGAAAATTAAAGTAAAAAATGTCATCTATGACTTTGATACATAGATATATAATCTTTTTTAATATAACCCATCTTCTAATTGGCTACCAGTGTTTTGTCTTTAAGCTAAAACACATAATTTTGTCATGTGGCCATGACATCATCAACTTATTCAAGATTTATCCCGGGATTAAAATTGAATTAAAAGTTTAATTATAAGGAATGACTGTACTATTTTTTCTGTTTCTGATAATTCAATGTTCGCCACATTTCTTATGTTATTTCTTCATAGAACGAAAGAATATTACAGTAATTCCTTAAATATTTTTATAATGAGGATATCCAGCTAAATTTGGACAAGGAGAGACAACTCAATCATTCTTATATTACAAGAAACCCCATTTTTGTTAGTTCATATATCATATCACAAAGATAGATTCCTTCACTGCAACAAGTGTGTTATAATATTTCTCACTCGGTTAAATTTTAATATTTAGAGCGCCAGCCTTGCCGAGCGTTTTAGAAATTTACCATTTAGATATTTTAAATGTTAAGAATGAAGAAATATCGTGATAGGACATAATTCACGAGATATATGGGATGCAATCTGTTTCTCTAATGATTGTTATCATTCCTTTTCAAAGATTTGCGGGAAGTTATGTTCTTCATACGTAACATCATTGAGCATGGTCGCCTTTTTTAGGACATCACAATAGAAATTCAGAAGAAGAAAAAGGAAAATTTAACGTCATGATTAAAATTCGACCAATCATTTGCTTAGAACCGATATTTCAATATAGCTAGTGGTGAGAAATATTGTTCTTACACTGCTCAAGAAATGTGAAAATAGCAAAACAATTAGAGAACATTACTATCTTCATTAGTCATTAATCATAAATAGTTATCAAAGGTACCAGGATTATAATTTAGTACGCCAGACGCGCGTTTCGTCTACATAAGACTCATCAGTGACGCTCAGATCAAAATATTTATAAAGCCAAACAAGTACGAAGTTGAAGAGCATTGAGGATCTAAAATTCCAAAAAGTTGTGCCAAATACGGCTAAGGTAATCTATTCCTGGGATAAGAAAATCCTTAGTTTTTTTCGAAAATTCAAAGTTTTATATTCAGGAAATTTATTAAAAAGATCACATATTTGATATTCATGTCAACACCGAAGTGCTGACTACTGGGCTGGTGATACCCTCGGGGACGAAACGTCCACCAGCAGTGGCATCGACCCAGTGGTGAAAATAGTTATCAAAGGTACCAGGATTATAATTTAGTACGCCAGACGCGCGTTTCGTCTACATAAGACTCATCAGTGACGCTCAGATCAAAATATTTATAAAGCCAAACAAGTACGAAGTTGAAGAGCATTGAGGATCTAAAATTCCAAAAAGTTGTGCCAAATACGGCTAAGGTAATCTATTCCTGGGATAAGAAAATCTTTAGTTTTTTCGAAAATTCAAAGTTTTATATTCAGAAAATTTATTAAAAAGACCACATATTTGATATTCATGTCAACACCGAAGTGCTGACTACTGGGCTGGTGATACCCTCGGGGACGAAACGTCCACCAGCAGTGGCATCGACCCAGTGGTGTAAATAGTTATCAAAGGTACCAGATTATAATTTAGTACGCCAGACGCGCGTTTCGTCTACATAAGACTCATCAGTGACGCTCAGATCAAAATATTTATAAAGCCAAACAAGTACGAAGTTGAAGTGCATTGAGGATCTAAAATTCCAAAAAGTTGTGCCAAATACGGCTAAGGTAATCTATTCCTGGGATAAGAAAATCCTTAGTTTTTTCGAAAATTCAAAGTTTTATATTCATGAAATTTATTAAAAAGACCACATATTTGATATTCATGTCAACACCGAAGTGCTGACTACTGGGCTGGTGATACCCTCGGGGACGAAACGTCCACCAGCAGTGGCATCGACCCAGTGGTGTAAATAGTTATCAAAGGTACCAGGATTATAATTTAGTACGCCAGACGCGCGTTTCGTCTACATAAGACTCATCAGTGACGCTCAGATCAAAATATTTATAAAGCCTAACAAGTACGAAGTTGAAGAGCATTGAGGATCTAAAATTCCAAAAAGTTGTGCCAAATACGGCTAAGGTAATCTATTCCTGGGATAAGAAAATCCTTAGTTTTTTCGAAAATTCAAAGTTTTATATTCAGGAAATTTATTAAAAAGACCACATATTTGATATTCATGTCAACACCGAAGTGCTGACTACTGGGCTGGTGATACCCTCGGGTAAATATATTCTCTGAAGAAAGCTGGATATCTTTTTTTTTTATATTTACAATTCAGGTCATCATGGTAATTGATGAATAGTTGTATTCTACAATTTTCAAGATAAGGCCTAAAACATGCTTTTTAAAATTATTTGTATTTTTATCCTTCTGATGAGTTAAGCCTTTTTCAACTGATTTTTATAGTTCGTTCTTATATTGTACTGTCACATCACTGTCCCAGGTTGAAGGGGAAGGTTTGGATCCCGCTTACATATTTAACCTCGCCATATGTATGCGCCTGTCCCAAGTCAGGAGCCTGTAATTCAGTGGTTGTCGTTTGTTTATGTGTTATATATTTGTTTTTTGTTCATTTTTTGTACATAAATTAGTTTTCTCGTTTAAATTGTTTTACATTCTCATTTCGGGGCTTTTTATAGCTGACTATGCCGTATGAGTTTCGTTCAGTTTTGAAGGTCATATGGAGTTCTGTAGTTGTTAATTTCTGTGTCATTTGTTCTCTTGTGGAGAGTTGTCTCATGGGCAATCATACCACACCTTTTTTATATTCACATCTTCTACTGTTTCTTTACACAAGTTACATGTTCGGTCTTTAATTTCCAAATTTATATATCTCTATATATAGGTAATGATCACTAAGTCTTTATTCGGCAAATAATTGTCATTGCTAGCCTCCTCTGATCTGCTAGTTAAATAAGTTCTAGTTTAAAAACATATTTAGATTTTCTTCATGTTTTTATCTAACTTTCCGCTTTGGTCTTGTTTTATAATCATTAATTTGTTCATTATACCAAATACATATAAATCTTTTACTTAACTTATTATATAACTATGTTTAAGTTTAAATATATTTATATATAAATGTTCAATATTCAAAATTTCAATATTTTCTTAATACCAATATCTAAATGATCATCATGACATTGAATTGGTTCTTTGAAAATCTATCACAGATGGCCTGTATTATAAACCAAAACATAATCATACGTTGTACACCTACAGTAAACTTCAAAGTTCCCCCTTATACCGTATTTGGAAAAATTTGGTACCATGTTTAATACTTGTTTAACTGTGTGTTTAATCATATCTTATAATGAATAGACTTTTGTATTAAATGGGCTTTAAGCTTTTATTGATTAACAAAATGCTTTTCAATCCTTATTATGTATATCAAGCTTGACACGTGCAAAACAGATTTGTATATCTGGACATTTTCAATTTAAACGTGATTATATCTGAATAAAATATTTGCATGATTCTACCTTACTTAATTATTCAAAACTAAAACTTTAGTCTTTTTTAGTTTTTATTTCTAGGTGCCATTCTTAAGCCAAAAATAACAATTTCTGAATTGAATCTTGCAAGCCTGGTAAAACATAAAACTGAATGCACTTCACATTTATGTCATTTTAATGTTATAGGGTCGCAAGAGAAATCAAATTGTGATAGTAAATCACTATGATATGAATTAAACATTTTTTCATATACTAGTATAGTCCTGATATTCCGAATATTTTTTGGGGGATAATTTTAAAAAATCGAAACAGTTGAAGCGCTTTATGACCAAACTGACTGAATCATTATGAAAGATGCATTCCGGTAGTTCGGTAAATTTTCTAAATTGATAAGAGAATCTGATTTTTAGCTCACCTGGCCCGAAGCGCCAAGTGAGCTTTTCTTATCACTTGGCGTCCGTCGTCCGTCGTCCGTCGTCGTCGTTAAAATTTTACATTTTGAACTCCTTCTAGAGAACCACTGAAAGAAATGAAATCAAACATGGCATGAATGTTTTTTATGAGGTGCTGACCAAGTGTTGTTGCTTTGTAGCCGATCCATCATTCAAAATGGCCGTCAGCGGGGGACTTAGTTTAACATAGGACCTTATGGTAAATGCATACAAATGACTTCTTTTAGAGAACCACTGAAAGGAATTAAACAAAACATGGCATGAATGTTTCTTATGAGGTGCTGACTAAGTGTTGTTACTTTGTAGCCGATCCATCATTCAAGATGGCCGCCAGCGGGGGACTTAGTTTAACATAAAACCCTATGGGAAAAACATACAAATGTCTTCTTTTAGAGAACCGCTGAATTGAATGAAACAAAACATGGCATGAATGTTCCTTATGAGGTGCTGACCAAGTATTGTTACTTTGTAGCTGATCCATCTTCAAAATGGCCGCCAGCGGGGGACTTAGTTTAACATAGCCTCATAGGACCCTATTGGAAATGCATACAAATGACTTCTTTTAGAGAACCACTGAAAGGAATTAAACAAAACATGGCATGAATGTTTCTTATGAGGTACTGACTAAGTGTTGTTACTTTGTAGCCGATCCATCATTCAAGATGGCCGCCAGCGGGGGACTTAGTTTAACATAAAACCCTATGGGAAAAACATACAAATGTCTTCTTTTAGAGAACCACTGAATTGAATGAAACAAAACATGGCATGAATGTTCCTTATGAGGTACTGACCAAGTGTTGTTACTTTGTGGCCGATCCATCGTCCAAGATGGCCGCCAGCGGGGGACTTAGTTTAACATAGGACCCTATGGAAAATGCATACAAATGACTTCTTTTAGAGAACCACTGAATGGAATGAATCCAAACATAGCATGAATGCTTCTTATAAGGTGCTGACCAAGTGTTCTTACTTTATAGCCAATCCATCATCCAAGATGGCCGCCAACGGGGGACTTAGTTTAACATAGGACCCAATGGGAAAAACATACAAATGTCTTCTTTTAGAGAACCACTGAATTGAATGAAACAAAACATAGCATAAATGTTCCTTTCTTAGTGAGGTGCTGGCCAAGTGTTGTTTCTTTGTAGCCAATTTTTTTTATTTTTTTTAAGATTTCAAAAACCCAGGTAGAATCAGGTGAGCGATACAGGCTCTTGAGAGCCTCTAGTTTTCTATAAATTCACTGAACCTTCAGTTGTTTTTACAATTCCCAAATTTCAGGGAATTTGATAATTTACTTTAACAATTACACTGCGTCGACAGGCGTTATAACATGAAAAAATAGTTCACGGAAATAGACATCTGTAAGACGGACTCTTCGTTACATTAGCCGAAATCAGGATGCAAGGTATGAAGGTCTTTATAACTTCTAAATCAAAAAGATTTCGACAAATAGTTCAAACCTATGCTGAATTCATCAATCTTAACAATGCCGGAATATTTAGATAAACATGCGCATTCGATGTACATCAAAAATCCTCTTATCTAAGAGGTCTTAACTTCAATATATATTCATGGAACAAGTACATACAGTGGATGTTTGAGTTTCCAAGTTACTTATCAACACGGTCGGTATAGTGTCCGGCTAAGATCGTAGTTTTTCGAGTGATTTGGTCCATTTTTTACGAGTGTTGTTCGGGCATTTTCAAGTGATAAAACATGCGATAAGTTAAATTAACTGTTATTTCGCAATTGTTATAGTTTTTACATTACTACCCATCTTATTCTCAAATTGGAATAAAGCAAAAAGTAAAATCACAAAAATAATGAACTTAGAGGAAAATCAATTCGGAAAGTCCATAATCACATGGCAAAATCAAATAACAAAACGCATCAAAAACGAATGGACAAGAACTGTCATATTCCTGACTTAGTACAGGCATTTTCAAAAGTAGAAAATGGTGAATTAATCCATTTTCTACATAAAACTTAAAGAGGGTGTCTTAAGTCCAAACCTTTTCAAGATTTTTATAAATGATTTACCGGATGCATTTAAGGAGAGCCCAGATGCTGATGGTATAAACAGTCGCAGGATTGACTGCCTCATGTATGCAGATGATATTGTTATTTTTTCTAGTTCAAAGGCATGTCTTCAAAATCGACTTGATGATTTATCAAAAGTTTGTACTAAATGGTGTTTAGAGGTCAATCTATCTAAAACCAAAGTTATTATATTAAAAAAAAAACCTGGTTAACTTTTAAAAGAATGTTTTTATTTCGAAAAAGATACAATAGAATGTGTTAACAATTATAATATTTAGGTTTAAAATGTATATCCAGTGGACTTTTTAAGTAGGGAAAGGAAGAATTATACAAAAAATCACTAAAAGCTGTAATCAAATTCCAAAGATCTTTGTATTTTTCCAATCCAAGTATTTCTACTCTATTAAATATATATATGACCATACAATAAATCCATTTTAATGTATGGCATTGAAATTACAGGTATGTTTAAAACTAGCTTTGCAGCATGCCAGAAAGAAAGTGAATAATTATTACAGCACATTTATATGAATGATTTTTTAGATAAATTTAATTTAAGATATATGAAGTATATATTAGGTGTAAACAAAAAGTCTTCTAACCTAGCTGTGCTAGGAGAGCTTAGGAGATTCCCTTTATATTTTTCAGTTGTATTATCAATGCTAAAATATTGGTTTAGAATAAAGAATATGAAAGATGGTTTACTGTATGATACCTATATGTGTAACAAAAACATGTTTAATAATAATATTGAATGCTGGTATTCATCCATACATTTCATTTTTAAAAAGCTGAATATTCATAATTTGGAGGTGAAGCTCAACTTTCTTATCAAGTCAATTAAGCAAACACTTTGTTATAGTTTTGTAAAAATTTTGAACACAAAAAGAACAGATACACAGAGTAGTAAATTAGATACTTATTTCAAACTTAAAACTTGCTTTTCGAAAGAAATGTGTCTATCTTTAAACAATTTTCAATTGAGAAGTGTCATATGTAAAATTAGAATCGTGCACATGATCTCAAAATAGAAAGAGACAGGTATAAAACATTATAATTAGAAAGAGACCATAGGCTTTGTAAGAAATGTACACTAAATCTGGTTGAAGATGAACAACATTGTATAACATTTACTAATGAAAAGTTTGTCTGTACTTAAATATTTATGGAGCTATATTATTACATATCTAGGTGTTAGACGAAATGTTAATTAATGGATGTAATAACATTGATAATTGTAATGATTTTATGGTTCTGATCCTGCCTGGAATTAAATTATATGATTTTTATAGAATGAAGATAATAACATCTGTCTGATCTTTTTTTTTAACGTTTCATTTTAGTGTATAAAGATTTTTTTCTGTTACAAATGATGATGTTTGTTGTATGTGTACATGTTATGCTGTCCATCAAGGGCCTTTGATTGGAATAACAAATATTCTTATTCTTATTCTTATATATTGAATACTATATATGTTTTGATCACCAAAGAAGCACCTTGTATTTACCCAAACAATTCAGTGTTTATTATTGTCCGGGCTTTTTCGAGAGCAACTGTGAAATCGTCTGGGATTTAGACAAATGGTCCTGATATTTTGCAGAAAATTTAAATAAGAAAATAGATATTCTAGACTTTAAACAAATACCTGTAATTTAATCGATGAAAATAGCATATGTTCTCAATAAATCACAAAAACATATTACTAAATTGATCAAAATTAACCTTTTTGATTTTAATGCAAATTTTTGTTTTGGAAAACGTTTTACGACAATTTTCCAGTATTAAATTAGAAATCAGTATTGGATTCTTTAAAAGGTTTTTAGAAAATTTACTGTAATTCTGAGGCTATTATGTTTTTTCTTCATCATTATCAGTGTTATGTGTACAAAAATGGCTTTATTCTGTATTTTGGATTTAAGCATTTTTAAGACTTATTTTAATCTTTTTTAACAAAAAATAATGTTGGATTAGTAATATCTTTCTATATCAAATGCAATTATAGATAATATAACTTTGTATATTGAATTCAACCGTCTATATCACGTTTTGTTAGAAATCAAGTCTGTTAACATTTTTGTTCATATTCACTCGAAAAAGCCCGATCAAATCACTCGAAAAACCATAATCCTAGCCGGACACTATATCTACCGTGATAAAATTAAAAAAAAATGCAATTATAAACATTGCGAACGTCATCAACATTTAAAAATATATTCAAAACTTTTAATTTCTGGGTTTTTTTTCTCAATTTATCAGAAACTGTTGGTTCAGTAATTACAGTTTTGGAATGCTAAAGACGTCTAAAGATTTCGTCTTAGCTATGAATTTCAGGTTAAAAAAAGGATGGTCTCAATCGTTATGGAATAAGGGGTCAAAAGGGGGTCAAAAACATTAAGATAAAGGAACAGTAAATGAGCTATGTCACAGATTTCAGTAAAATTTTGCATACTACTCTGGATGGATGAATTTCAACTGAAAATCGAAAAAATAATGCATTTATCTCATTATCATTTGAAATATTACTGTTTTATATAAATCTTACAAAATGGGTGAACATTGTATAAAAAGCACATTTAATCAGCGAAAAACCTTATAGAATTTGTCTTAAATCGTCAAATCTCTTATTCTACTCCATAGATCTTTCTTAAAAAAAACTATATGTTGTTGATACATAACTTTCCGTTTTAAAGGTACAAAATAAAGACAGGGTCACCGAAATGTTTTTTTACGATAAACATCATTCCAAGTGGTGTTTTTGCGAGAAAACGAAATCAAATAAAACGTCTCGAAATAATCGAAACGTCATCGCGTTGTAGGCCGTAAATAGTTATCAAAGGTACCAGGATTATAATTTAGTACGCCAGACGCGCGTTTCATCTACACAAGACTCATCAGTGAGGCTCATATCAAAATATTTATAAAGCCAAAACAAGTACAAAGTTGAAGAGCATTGAGGACCCAAAATTCCAAAAAGTTGTGCCAAATACGGCTAAGGTAATCTATGCCTGAGATAAGAAAATCCTTATAGTTTTTCGAAAAATTTAAAGTTTTGCAAATGACCACATTATTGATATTCATGCCAACACCGAAGTGTTTTTAATTTTTTTATTTATGAAATGCACATTTATACCCCTGGGGGTTGAAGGGATATACAAACAATACAATACAATATACACAATAGAAAAATTAACATATTAATTTAATACTGGGCTGGTGATACCCTCGGTAGAATGGTTTTTTTATGTTTTTTCACTACAAAAAAGGTAGCAAATTGATCAGTCAATTTGGATTATTTTATATTATTTGAACAGAAATGTATGTATCAACAACATATATTTTTCACAGTTTTTCCTATAAATTGCACTTTCTGTAAAGTATCACATGAATGGTAATTTTTTCATAATGAAAAACTAGGTGCATAGATAGAAAAACTATGTGAATATGAAGTAATCTATGTTCATAAAAAAAACTATGTACACATGGTACATATATTGAGTGAGTGCATATACAAACATTTGTTCACGAAAGGCAGCTGCTGTGTTCTATATATCTCTCTGTTAGTATATTTGACATTTTGAAGAAATTTGGCCCAATACCAGCGACACCTTTGTGTATACTTTTATATAAGCAGAGGACTATTTTTAGGAACGCCCAAGAGAAAATATTTGAAGTTATGTATACCAATGTATACAGTACTTAATTTCTACGAAAAAACTTCAGATGCCATAAATGATCAATATGACCCAAAAAATAATTAAATGCTATCTTTTGTAAATTACCCGAAGTGAATTTATATCCAACAAATAAAAAATGAAATAAAAATGTTTCAACATACTGTTGATTAAAAGTTGCAAGGGAGGTAATTCAATTTTCTTTTAATGAGAGTGATAACATCAAAAGAGTATGTCTATTTGTATTATGGTTCATCATAAGGAATTTAAAAATATGGCCGTTTTTACCCCCCAAAACTTACTATGAGTACATAGAAACTGGTACATCTAGGAAAGTTTTAAGGCATGGCAGGAACTAGATATATAAAAGTTATATGCAGTATAGGTTTCAGAAATTTAAAACTTACCTGGATTATGATGTCCAGTTTTTTCCAGTCTGCAAAAGATAGCAAACAAGAATGTGTCCAAAGTACACGGATGCCCCACTCGCACTATCATTTTCCATGTTCAATGGACCGTGAAATTGGGTAAAAATATAACTAGGCATTAAAATTAGAAAGAAAATATCATAAGCAACAAGTGTACTAAGTTTGAAGTTGATTGTACTTCAGCTTCATCAAAAACTACCTTGACCAAAAACTTTAACCTTAAACTTCCACTTTCATTTTCTATGTTCAGTGGACCGTGAAATTGGGGTCAAAAGTTTAATTTGGCTTTAAAATTAGAAAGATCATATCATAAGTAACATGTGTACTAAGTTTCAAGTTGATTGAACTTCAACTTCATCAAAAACTACCTATACCAAAAACTTTAACCTGAAGCGGGACAGACGGACGGACGAACGGACGGACGAACGGACGCACATACCAGAAAACATAACGCCTCTCTACTATCGTAGGTGGGGCATAAAAAAAACAGACACCCGAGTTACATTTGATACGGTCCAATCATTTACACAGTTTAAATCACCTATTGTCTGCAGATGTCAATTGTCCATCTATTGTCCTAGATGTAAATCAACACTACTCACAACATGTATTATATGAGGGAAGATTCTCAAACCTCTTTCCCGACTTAGTTTATTTTGGCACCTTCTGCAGGAACGGAAAAAACTGGAAAGCAAAATGTAGTAAAGTTTATAATTTTCTAAACATAAAATGCAGTTACAATTATATATCTAGTTCCTGCCATCCCTTAAAACGTGTGCAGGTGAATAGGTTTGTCTGTACTCAGAGTAAAATTTGTGGTGTAAAATACGGCCATATTAGCCAAACGGTTATGATGAACCTTAAGGATGTTTGCCTGTCATGATTTTGATTTTTTGTCAGATTTTCGAAATCCGCTGGTTTAATCATTTGAATGCCTTAGAAAATTTTGCTCATGAACCCCCATCTTTTTTTTATATAAATCTTTCATATGTATGATTATAAGCCATTTATAAAAGTCTTTAAAAATCCTATTTATTTTTGAATTAATTTTGGGAACTTCTACTGGTCAATGATAAAGCTATGAAATATCAAGACTAGAGAGAACATTTTCCCGCCAAAATTCCAATGGCTAATATCTCAAAAACAAGCAGAGTGACCCCTATATTTTGTTTGAATTTTTGATTCCTCAAGTAATCTCCTATCAATATATACTAGACTTAGTGTTATGGAAACCTGTTTATTTTGATACGAGCAGAAAACTTCCTTAAAGCCAGAATGGTTGGTTTTTGGCTACGTATTTTAAATGGTTAAAAAGAGTAAATACCTCGCATATTATATGATATGTTATATAAACTTGACGAAGGTGATGTGTCTCACTCTAAACAGTTATCATGTATAAAAGACATTTTATTAAAATGTGTTTATAATCATTGTTGGAATAACCAAACTGTAGAAAGAACTGTAATTCTGTCATGAAAGATTTGTTGAAAATTGGAAATCACAAATATTTAACTCACCTAAGTATATCAATTATAGAATGTATAAGACTGAATTTGGTTTTGAGAAATATCTCTCTGTTCTCCCACCTGTTTTGATGTATAATATTAATAAATTTAGAAGTGGAAGTCACAAGTTAACAATTGAGGCTGGTAGAGTTTTTTCTATTGATAGATCTGAAACAATTTGTGATCTATGTAATAAGGAACAACTAGGTGATGAGTTTCATTACATATTTAATTGTAACTTTTTAAGTGCTGAAAGACATAAATTTTAACCTGTTCATATATGTCTATACCAACGGTAACATAGTCATGATAAATATATACTCATAAAAAATAGGAGTAGGAAATTTGTACAAGTTCAGCCTAATAATGTCAAGCTATCCAGCAATTCCATTCTGCAATTCTTTTGCGAAAAAGCTATCCTGCAATGCTCTGATATTTTGCCAAAAAGCATTCCTGCAATTCGTCATCCTGATGAATGGCTATTAGAAAGAAATACATCGGGACAGCAAAGTAATTCTGGGATATAGTCCGAAAATTTCGTCCGAAACATGAAAAAAATAATCTATAAAATATGCACTTGGGTCACTAAATTTTCGATCTTTTAAAATAATTACAGAAATTCTTTACTATCCATCTGTTGTATTATTTTATAGCTATTCATTGAAACAAAGTCTCTAATCCCTAGCTATATGAACTGTAAAGACAATTGGTTTTGAAAGTAAGTCGCCAAATGACGTGTTTTATAGAATTTATTTTTTTCCATATTTCTGACAGTATTTTCGGCCTTTACGAAGGCTAACCAAAAAAAATCTTTACTATCCCGATGTATTTCTTCATGTATCTAATAGCTATTCATTGAAGCAGAGTCTCTAATCGTTTACCATAACAAACTGCCAAGACAATTAGTTGGAAAGTTGGTGACCAAGTTTTGCTTATCCCATATGCTCATTGATATTACTGTGTTGTACTATATAAGAGCTTTTCAAAGAAGCACAGTCTCCATTTCACGGCCGACACTCGGCTAACCGAGAGATTGGTCGGTTAATCTATATTGAGTATGCGGCTATATCGGCAGTGGGTCTGTTAATCGGGTTGGCTAAAGTCTGTTAATCATGTGTTATCGAGGAAATCATTGAAAACTCAGAATGTTTCATTATATAACCTTTTAAATATATGTTTATCATAAAAAATATTTATGTCTGACAAAACTATTCAATGTACTGAATCCAGTGGTGTAATTATTATTTTTCTAGCTTCTATGTACGATCTATAAAATGAAAAGGCAAATTACTCATCAGTAAATTTATACACATTTTACACACACAAAATGTACACAAAATGTACACAAAATGACACTTGGTTTGAATTTACTTGCATGCACTATTTTGAACATCGAAAAAAGACAGGCATTATGAGTGTTAACCAAATTGATATCATTTTGTGAAAAATCTACACGAAAATCTGTATTTTGGTGACATAAATCAATCTTTATTAAAAACCTGGTCTGTTAATGGGTCGGATGTATAAAACCCGGTCTGTTAATTAGTCTGTTAAGAGTTATGAATGACAATAAAAGTATAATTTTATTACTTTATGGTGTGTTCATTTGGTAGGCTCAAGACGAGCGGCTAAAATATACGGAAACAACACTTGAGCAATGGAACATAAAATATATACGGAAACAAAACATGAGCAATGGAATATAAAATATACGGAACAAAACACATGAACAATAACAATGTAGGCAATGGATATTGAAAATTGATAAAAATGGTTTCAAAAAGTGTTAAATTAAAGTAAAATTAATTTTATCCGAGAATGGTCGCATATATCACGTGGATTCTGTTTAATTGTCATGAATGACACCAATTTGTCATCTACATTGGTAACCAGTATATAAATCAGAGATTAACGTCGTAATGTAACTAAACATCAGTATATTGGGATGCCTAAATATAAAGAATAGAGAAAGAATAATGGGTAAGATAAATAAAATGTAGAGAAAAGTAACATAACCATTTAAAGAATACAGAAATAAACAACACCCCCCAATCCGTACCCTCATGGTATACACGAGAATCTGGATGGAGATACAGAATACAAAATAAAAGATAAGGACAGTAGAGAGTGATGCATTGCTAAAAAAGAGAAGAAAACAAATTGTTTAAGAATAAAGACATGAAACCCCCCTGGGTGTTGAAACAGTAACGGATTGCGATGTACTCATATTGGTGACAAATGCTTGACGTTTACATGTCGACACCTGCAGTTCTCCTCTGCACATATGTAGAAAAGGAACTAAACGGAATAAAATGAATTAAATTTTAATACAACCAAATGTAGCTGCATTCGCTCCTTTCCATTTACTTCTTTAGAATGATTTGTGAACAACAGATGATTAAGTAATACAAGAAAAAACCCAATTGGATGATGCTGAGGAATTAGGATTAAGGTGGTACCGAACACTTTCACTAAAATCAATGTGGTTCGTTTAATTTGGATAAAATTTTGACAAAGTATTTAATTTGAACCTTTAACAGAAATATAAAAATTTCAAAAAATTTGAACCAACCGTTTTGTCAGAAAAATTAACTGGTTATATAGCAGTTTGACAAACACCAATTTTGATCTTCGAGAAGCTTATTATTCCCTTTACAACACAACGTAATTAAAACGTATCACTGACTTTACAGAGTTATCTCCCTGTAGTGTTGGGTACCACCTAAACGTCCAGTGACAAATGTCATGTGCATATGAAAACGACAACACGTTATATATGTACCCTGTGTTGTATTAGAAAGACACGTTCAATCGGATTTGAGAACATGCTACTTTGAGCAGACACAAAAATTAAGGCTGATTGAAATCGTTAATAATAAATTAATGCATATTCCAGCGACCAACCCAGATCACGCTATATTGAAGTGACACACTCTTGAGTAAAATGCAAAGAAAGTCAAAATAAAAATGCTTTTACTGGAAGGATAGTGTTGCATCGTATTATTATTTTTTGTCGAGCCTTCGACTTTAGTCGAAAAAGCGAGACTAAGCGATCCTACATTCCGTCGTCGTCGGTGTCGTCGTCGTCGGCGGCGTCCACAAATATTCACTCTGTGGTTATTTTTGAAATTTTGAAATTTTAATAACTTTCTTGAACTATACTGGATTTCTAACAACCATGGACAGAAGCTTGTTTATGATCATATTAAGATAGTATCCAGAAGTAAATTTTGTAAAAATAAAATTCCATTTTTTCCGTATTTTACTTATAAATCATGGACTTAGTTTGTTCTGCGGGGAAACATTACATTCACTCTGTGGTTAAAGTTTTTAAAGTTTAATAACTTTCTTAAACTATCCTTAGTTTGTACCAAACATGGACACAAGTTTGTTTATGATCATAAGATAGTATCGAGAAGTAAATTTTGTAATTAAGTAAATCCATTTTTTTCGGTATTTTACTTTTGAATGGACTTAGTTTTTCTGCGGGGAAACATTACTTTCACTCTGTGGTTAAAGTTTTTAAAAATTTAATAACTTTCTTAAACTATCCTGGGTTTGTACCAAACTTGGACAGAAGCTTATTTACGATCATAAATAGTATCCAGAAGTAAATATTGTAAAAAGATAACTCCATTTATTCTGTATTTTACTTTTAAATGGACTTAGATTTTCTTCCAGTTAACATTACATACAGTCTGCAGTTAAAGTTTTCAAAACATTTATTAGATTCATTCACTATCCTAAATTTTTACTAAACTTGGACAGAAGCTTCTTACAATCATAAGATAGTATCAAGAGGAATATTTTTATTGATTTTTTTCCTCATTTTTGTTGAGCCTGCGATTTACAGCAAAAGTAGGCGAGACACTGGGTTCCGCGGAACCCTTACAATATTTTTTTTTACTCAAGAACATCTCATTTTTAACATTTTCAATGGGAAAATATAAAGGTAGCACAACTATTTTCGTGGCTAAATAACTCTTAACTGACACAATTTCAATTGTCCAACCCATTAACAGACTTTATTCACATAATTTTCACTAAAACGTGGTATTACTCACGTTATATTACAATTATGAAATATTTACTAATGTCAATTTATATTTAAGAACCAAAGTAGTATTTTGTGTCTTTTAAATGATATCTAAAATTGTTTGTTTCGCCTTTTATTAAAAAATTGCTATGCGTGTAATCATAAATACTTCATACTTGCGCGACGCCTTTTACTTTTACTGAAAACTGCGCAGACTATGAAATGTTTTTAAAGGTGGAAAATGTTCTTTGATAGATATCATTTTGTCAGACACTTTTCTTTTTTTGATTTAATTCTTATAATATGCCAAAAATCTGTATATTTGATCGAGTTTAACATTAAATTGTGCGTTTTACTCTTAACAGACGTATAGCCAACCCGATTAACAGACCCTCTGCCGATATAGCCGCATACTCAATATAGATTAACCGACCAATCTCTCGGTTAGCCGAGTGTCGGCCGTGCATTTCCCTAGTTATGACGAACTGCCAACACAATTGGAAAGTGTGTGACCAAAATGCGTAATTTTTTTTTTTTTACTTTTATCATGTTTCGGAGGAAAGGTTGGCCTAAATGAACGCTTATCCCAAAAATTATTTACCATCCCAATGTAGAACTATCAAATAGCTATTTTTGAAAGCGGAGTCTATAATCCCTTTCCATATAAAACCGCCGAGACAATGGGATGGAAAAATAATACAAAGCAATACCATACAAAATTGGCAATGAAGACAAACTCTAATAAGGTTGGGGAAAAAATGATTTTTTTAATGATTTTTTAATGATTTTTTTTTCTTCGTTAACTGTTAAAAATGCGTATTTCATAGAATTTATCATTTTTCCAAGTTTCGGACCGATATTGTTGTCCTTTAAAAATGCTAACTCCAGAAATGATTTGCTATCTCGTTGGAGTACAATCCAATAAATATTTTAATTAATCAGAGATTATAATCTTAGCCATAAAGAACTGCCGAAACAATGGATTAGAAATTTGGTATCTCTTATATAATTATGAGTATCTTATAGAATTTGATATTTTCAAAATTTCGGACGTAATTTTTCGGCCTTTAAGTTTGCTAACTCTAGAATTTTTTTGCCATCCCATTGTAGTACTTTGCAATAGCTAATTTTTAAGGCAGAGTATATTACCCCTAGTCATGAGTACATACCAGGACAATGGGTTGGAAATTTGGTACCCTTAATTGTGTATTTTATATAATTAAACATTGTTCCAAGTTTCGGACAGAATTTTACGGCCTTTAACAATGCTTACCCTAGAATTTCTTCGCTATCTCGTTGTATTTCTATCCAATAGCTAAATATTAAAGCAGAGTATATAACCCCTTGCAATAAAGAACAGCCGAGATAACGGGTTGGAAAGATATCCCTAAAGCGCATTTTATTAAATTTAACATTTTTTCCAAGTTTCGGACCTAATTTTTCGGCTTAAAGAATGCTTACCCATAAAGTTCTTTGCTATCCCCTTGTAGTACTATCCAAATGCTATTAAATAAATCATAGTTGATAACCCATAGCCTTCGAGAACTACCGAGTATTTTCAAATTTTCAAAGTTTATGACCGAATTTGTTTGGCCTTTAAGAAGGCTTATCCCAGAAATTCTTTGCTATCCCGTTGTATATTACACCACGGCTATTTGTAACAACAGAGTCTATAAGCATTTGCCATAACGAACTGCCGAGATAATGGGTTGCAAATTTGATACCCCTCATGAGTATTTTATAGAATTCGACATTTTTCAAAGTTTCGGATCGAATTTTTCTGCATTTTAGAATGCTTACCCCAGAAATTCTTTGCTATCCCGTTGTAGTACTTTCCTAAAGCTATGTCTTAAAGCAGAGATTATAAACTAATAACTACCGAGGCAATTAGTTGGAAAATGTGACCCCAATGCGTATGTTGTAGAATTTAGCTTCTTTTCATGTTTCGGACCGAATTTTTCAGCCTTAAAGAATGCTTACCCATGAAATTCTTTTCTATCTCGTTGTAGTATTATCCAAAAGCTATTTTGCATAAAGGGTAAATGTAATAGGCTTATTTAATACTAATCAACGACGCCAATATGCATGACCATGGGCGATAACACTATCATCGGCATTATGTACAGAGTCGAATTATGAAATATGACAAAGGATGCATATTTTTTTTAATACAGTTTCTCCAATATACAGACTTGTCAGTATAAGTTGTGGTGTAGTTCTTGTATTGCACATATAATATTGTATTAAAAGTCTCTGGTTGTAAAAAAAATCAATTAAGCGTATTTGTAAAATCTAAATATGTCTTTATTTCATTTTGTTTTGTAAAAAGGGAGGGAATGTCATTTTATGTCTCTATTGTCTAATGCTGAAATTTCCCCTACTAATACCCCACAAGCAACTCGGACGGTTCCATGTTTACAACGGGGATGATTTTCCATAGTTTTAATTATTAAAATTAATTGTATTCTTACTATGATCGGATATTTACATAGAAAATAAAGTCAATTTCTATAATTTTATGATTGTAAAAAAAAAATGTTGACAATAACAGCACAGCATTTTATTTATTTCTTGAATGAATTGTGTATTAGGAGTTACAAAGTCAAACACTCCTTTCATCTAATATTATTGTCACATGATTTCAAAATGGTGGATGAACCATAACACATGGAAAAATCAGGAGAATCATACTTCCTTCATTTGAGTATTATCAGGGTTATAATTTAATAATAGTTGATGGTAATTGAATGATCTTAATCACTCGTTAATATAAAAACATTCCAGTGTGTGTGTTTTTATGAATTCTTTAAACCATCATTGATTCAAATGCCAAAACAAGAATTAGTCAACAGTTCATGTCACCTGAAAAGGTCTTAACTGACTTAACTCACATGGTTCATATTCGTGACTGGCATTTTGTGCAATGTGATTGAATTGTTGACATTTGCTTCAAACTTTAATTGAGGACTTAGTTTGGTGACTTAGTTCGGTGTGACAATGGAAGATGTGGATCCTTTAGGAACACGACCTACAGTTGTGCAAATAGAAGATCTCACTCGATGGAACCTTACAGCTTTGTTAGAAACAAGAGAAAATGATAACAACTCTGAGGACTTTCATCCATTTCCATGGAGGAATGACTTAAATGCTAAAATAATTCTATGGTATGTAGTTAATGCTTTGGGTGAAATCAGAAAGATGTAATATTTTTAAGTGTCCAGATAGCGGTAGTCTGGAGTTGGTTTTCACTAAAAAAAACTTACGACTAAGATTATTTGTAAGAAATGAACAATTCAGCAGTCAGTTTCACTAAAAAACTTGCGACTTAGATTCGTCTTGTGTACACGTATACTGAATTGTTCATGACTAACGATCCATCTTAGTCTTAAGTTTTTTTTTGAAATGACTCCTGTATACTTACAACCAATCTTAGTCTTAAGTTTTAATGTGAAACTGACTCCAGTTTTAAGGTAAGTGTCAGATCAAAATTGTACAGGTAAAAACACAAAATTTGAAAAATTTGTGCAAGCTTGGACTAATGCCTACATTTGGCCTAAGCACCCAAACCACTGAGGGTAGAACACTACAAGTATCTACATGTACATGTTACATATGTTTAATCTTTTATTATTGGAATGAAATTTTTATTCATGTAGAAGCTTTATGATATCTGAAAAATGATAATTCCATGGAGATCTCAGACATTTCAGAACTTAAAAACTTGACCAAACAAATCTGTGAAACAAAAATGAATTTTATTTTATAATATTTACATGTATTGCCAATGACATGAATGAGACAACTCTACATAAGAGACCAAAAAGTCACCAAATGATACAGATATTAACAACTATAGCTCACTGTAAGGTCTTCAACAATGTGTTGGAATTAAACAATTTGAAGGTGCGCCAACGTCCCCTAACTTGGACAGTGGTGGACATGGTGGAACAGTATAAAAAGTATAAACAATGTTTAATTTTTTTGTTGTGAATTTTTTGTAAAATTTTTATTTAGACGGGTAGTTTGGAAGTCATAGTAACAAGATAAATTGTATGCTTATACACAGGGTTCTCACTAAGGCGAGTCCATGAGTCCTGGACTCATCAAAATCTGTCTGGACTCATCATTTTCAAAACTAGGGAGTCCACAGATGCATCAAGATAGAAATATTTTGTATAAACTAAACACAGTTAAATACAAATATCATCAGTTTATAGCAAAAGTTTAAAAGTAATCTGAATTTAATGTCATTTCATTGCTCTGTTAGGCCATGGAGACTTAAATATTACATTATATTGCAATAAAATATCTTCTCCTTGCTGTTGGACTCACCATGTCCAAAAATGACGAGTCCCTGGACTCGCCTTTAAAAATCCTTAACGAGAACCCTGTTATACATGTCGTTGGAATTCTTAAAGCATGTATAGAGTATATTCATGATATTGGTGTTTATGATAAATATGAAGTTTTAAATTTTGCCACTACAAATGTACATGTAATAAAAATAAAAAGGATATGGGGTATCTATTCATGACACAAAATAAGTAAATACACAACAAAAAAAAAAAAAAACCCCACATTAACATACACTAAAAGCAAAGGGACAGTGCTTTTATTGCTGTTTGACTTCATCTCACAGTTAGGCCTTCAACAGGGAGCAAAAAGACTTGATCAGCTTACTGCAAATTGAAGATGGACCTTACATACATGACATATGTAGCACTGTACAAATGTACTTTCTGGATATGAGAAAGGGATATAGAACGGCTGTGGATCACTTTGGTCATACATGTACATGTACGTAGAAAAAAGGAACTTTTCCGTTGGATTAATATTTTGATCAATACAAGCATATATGAATTTGAAGGTCAACATACTGCCTTCAACAATAAGCAAAACCCATAAGCTGCATCAGGCATTTATTGATAAATTTCAATATAGAACAATTCAAACAAATTTTTTTTTTTATAAGATTTATATACACAACAATCAACAAAAACAAATATGATATGCAACGTCAAACCTGTACAACAACCATTGTATTACAGGCTACTGATTAAGGACAGGCACAAATAGAATGTGGATGGATGAATGAAGATAATGGTAGTTTGTTTATATTTTATAGGTGTGGTGACGTAACAACATTAGATGTACATGCTATCATTCACTCTACAAATGAGAAACTGAATGATAAAAGTATAGAAACAGAGACATTGTATGCCAAGGCTGGACAGGAACTTGTTGATGAGATTAGAAATAATGTGAGAGGTAAGTACTTAAAAAAATCTGGATATTATTGTTATACCCAGGCTGGGCATGAACTTGTAGATAAGATTAAGAATAATGTCAGCAGTAAGTACTGTAAAGAGTCAGGACATATAATTATGCTAAGACTAGTCGTCATGGTCATGAGCTCAGATAAGATTAAAAACAATGTTAAGTAATTATATTATTATACCAAGACTAGTCATGAACTCAGATTAATTAGACACAATGTGAAGTAAGTACTGTAAAAAATTTGGGACAATTGTTTTGTTTGTTATGTCCAGATAGAATGTGACCTCAGATGAAATTGAAATATACACTAAAAAGTAAAAAAATCGTAAAAAGTCTGGTCATGCAACTTTTTTCCAAGCTCTCCGATCATGCCAATCATATGCCAACTTTAAGGAAACTTACCAATTTTTGAGCTCAAACAAAAGAAGAAGAAGCATTCAACTACTTCGACATTTTATGTCAAGGTTACCTGAAAATTTAGTCTTGGGAGGATTTTGGAGTTTTTTCACAATCTTCCTGATTGTTTTTCATTTGGCCTATTAGCCACATTCACTTGATTTCCACTGATGAGTTAAATGTAGACAAAATGTACATTTGGAATTGAAGATTTTAGGCCTATTGTCCTTGTTGAGAAATGGTATGCTTGGTGCATTTAACATAGATTCGTTATCAACTATCAACATTATTTGCATGATTGATTCTCATATATTTATAACACATATTTTAATAAGTTTTGTAATACAGTATTTATTTTTCAGTATGTAAAACTGGAGAAGCCAAGTTAACCAAAGGCCACAAACTTCTTGCCAGATATGTTTTACACACTGTTGGACCTCGCTATAATGTCAAATATATCACTGCTGCTGAGAGCGCCCTCTATAGTTGTTACAGAAATGTTATGCAATTAGTCAGGTATATAAAATGTTATTGTTTTGTATCTAGTTTCAAGTGCTTTTAAGATGTCACATCATTAAATTTGGCTATTTTTTTTTTTTTCGGGGAAACAGGCTGTAATGCCGCTTCCCCTAACTTATACCCATCTTATGATTATGTTAAAACCGATATGAATATTCAACAGGAGTAAGGGTTGGAAAGAAAGTTTTCAAAATCCATAGAATTACTTATTTAAGCTTTAAGAAAAAGGGGGGAACAAAGATTGACATGATGAAAATTCTTAAATAAAATATTTGTTTAGTATTCATATACATGTATCTGTGCCAAACTGTATTAGGATTTGTCTGACCGAAAAAATGAAAATTTGAAATTTTCTGCTATATATATCCCCAAGAAATCCTAAATATTCTGTCTGACCGAATGATTTTTTATCTGACATTTTGTCGGACAGAGTTTGGGATACAATGTTTATGGAAGAATTTTTGATAATTGTCAGATATTTATTGGTTTAAAATTTGGTTATGAAAAGAATGATGAAGATCAATCATTGAAAAATAATTAGGATAACAGGGCATGAATTTGAATTTAATGCAATTTATTCTGATGATTATATACTAGAAAAATTTTAAACACATTGATTTCATTGGTCATTGAGTGACAACAGGAAATTAACGAGGAAAAACTATAGCTAATAATTGGAAGAACATACAGACTTATCATGCTTATCATTTGTCACTAAGCCAGTGAGGAAAACATAATTGTTTCCAATTGATAGGAAATGAAATCTCTACTTTATATCAAACAAAGCAATTAAAATACAACAATGGTATTAATTTTCATTTTTCTAGCCACCTAAAGTCATGTTGGTATAGAAAAATCAATTTCAAAGTTTTAATTTTAAAAATACACATTGTAATTAGAGTCAGATCAGTTAAATTTTGTAACCTTTTCGTCCTATTTGACTAAAATTATCAATTGCGACTCTTTCCAGTCACAAATTTAATTTTTTTGGGTAAAATAAACTGTGAAATGACAACCATTAAAAGATGCTGATGTGCAAGAGAAAGAGAATTTGGAGAATATTTGAAAATAAAAATAATAAAAACTTTACATTTATGGCAAGATGCTCTTGCATCACAAACTAAGCTGCACCCATATATTTAGATTTAGATAAAACATCTTTCTGTTTAAACATCTTGTAGTATTTAAGATTTAAGAAACTAGATGCTGTAAGCAGGAAAGAAAAACTACTTTTTGAAAATAATGTTTTTTTTATTTTTACAGAGAGAATTCTATAAAATCTGTAGCGCTGTATCCAATACATTCAACTAAAAGAAGTTACCCTGTTAAAGAAGGAGCACATCTAGCTATTAGTAAGTATCAGACTAGTCCATCAGGGATATGTGTTCCCCTCCCCTTCCCCTAAAAAGAAGAAAACAAGTGTAATATTAATGTAAAATTAGGGCCAATCTTGTGTCTAAATAAGGTCCTCTCCCTCTCCTGGATCTGCCCCTGCTGGTATCCATCATCTTTGATTTATTGATATTTGTTCAGATATTGGCATGTCTGTTGAAGATAATTAATTTTTCAACTATATGACCAAAAGGCAAAATGTAAACGCAGTGATCTCAATGGCCATAGTGAAGTTAGAGATTTAATTAACTGTTTTCTCTATTTGCGCCATTATTCAGACCAAAACAACTTCAAGTATATGATAAACTAGTGTATCCATATAAAATATGGATTGAGGGAATTATTTTTTTCAATTCCAGAATTCAAATTTTAATTCACGATTCAATTTAGGATTCTAGAAATAAAATTGTACATAACTGTGAAAGGGATATTACTTACATGTAGCTGCTTACAGAACTTTTTGAAATGATTAGCAAAATCAGAAACACTGCACTTAACGAGTTATAACTTGGCATTTTGAAATGATAAAAAAATTTCCATGAGGGTATTTTAAAGGGGCATAACTTTGTGATTAAAAGAATTAAAAGAAAAAAGATTTTTGTTTGATATTGTAGGAACGATAAGAAGATTCTTAGAGAAATATGGAGATGATATAGAGACAATTATATTTTGTTGTAATGAAGAGTCAATTGTAAGTACATGAAGTAAACGAATTGAAATACAGAATTAAAAATAAATGATTGAATAGAATACAAAATAAAAAGAAAATATTATACGAATATTGATTAGTGCCTAGACAGAATTGACAAACTTATTATATTGTAATTAGTGTTAAATTGGTAATTAATTTGATATATTACAATTTTTTAAGCCTCTCATGAAAACACACTGCAAGTTTTTTTGAGCAAATCTTATATTTCACAGCATAGGTCCAAGCTAATTAAAGAGCATTTATCGCACCGCTGGTAAAATATCACGTTGTGATTGGTTAAGCGCCATCACATGGTGACCCCCTATGAGACCGTAGGGGGTTAGTAGATTTCATAGGGGGTTCATGACGCGTTAATGGTGACGTCATCTACTAATGTTGTTGTGTTTCATTGTTTATTTTTCAACAAAACGCAGCAGAAAAATTCCAGCGTACGATAAATTCGTTATACGGTTAACTACTGACCCCCTACGGACCCATAGAGGGTGAATAAAATTCATAGGGGACTCGGCCTCTGGCCTCACCCCCTATGGATTTTACTAACCCTCTATGGATCCGTAGGGGGTCAGTAGCGAACCATATAACTTATAGAAGAGAGAACAAAATAATTTTTCCAAATTCGAAAGTAAAAAATAAACAAAGGGAAACAACACTGCATTAAGATTTGTTATTTAGCAATTAATTATGTATAGTGAACAGATATAATTTCTAGAATGGGCTTTGACTTACAGTATGGGGTTAATGGGTATATGTAGTGGGTCATCAGTCATATAGTTATTTATTAATGTATGTGCATATGATATATGAAAAATTACCAAAGGAAGTATTATGGTTGTTGTTGAATTATTTATTTTGATATAAATGTATCAAAAAAACTTTCTTATATGAATGTTATAAAAAAAAATTTTTAGTCCAAAATGACACAAAATTCCTTTTGCTTACTATAGTTGTAATTTTACTGTAAAAAAAATATGATTATTTTTTACCAGGATGCCTATTTGAAAATTTTACCCTTGTATTTTCCTCGAAATGAAACTGAGGAAAAAATAGCCGTAACAGAATTGCCTCTGGATATAGGGAATGAGGATGGAGAACCAGTTATACCAGAGCGACAGATAAGAATTATGGATAAACCTACACTGGCAGCCATGAGTAAGTGTGAACAGGGTACCAGTCATTTACTTGTTTATAATTAAAGCTACATACGGCCTCAGTGGCCAAGTGGTCTAAGTAGTTCTACTACTGCAATCACTAGTCAGTGCGGGTGCAATGACTCCAATCTTAATTGACAAGGATTGTCAGTTTTTTCTTACAAAGGTTTGTGGTTTTCTCTGAGCACTTAAGCTTCCTCCACCAAAAAAAAACTGGCTGCCGAGGAAAATAGCCTAAATGTGGCGCTTAAAAGTGATGTTAAAACACCAACAGTCAATAAATAAATCAATTAAAGCTATATAGTTGTAACCTATCAAATCTTTGGATAAACCCTCACTTGCAGCCATAAGTAAGTATTAACAGGGTATCAGTCACAAACTATGGATAAACTATTAAACCTACCATAGCAGCCAATCATAATTATTGGATAAGCCTACACTGGCAGCTATGAGTAGGTACATGAAGTAGGAACAGTCATATTATTATTTATTTATTATTACAATTTTTCTATAGCGCTAAATCTAAAACAATATTACTCAAAGCGCTTTACATCACATGTTAAACGAAATATACACACAGACAGTGATAAAAATATAAAACATGAACACACAAAATAAATATTTAAGTGTTAAAACTTTCCTAGATAAAAGGATTAATAATGTGGAAATTTTTACAAAAAAGTGGAATATATATATATCAATGAATCAAAATAAAATTATACTGAATATAGTTGGTAAAATAAAATAGCCAAAAAAAGTCTAAAATAAGATTGCTATTAAAAATTATCAAATATAAGTTAAAAATTTGAAAACGTATTCAAAAGATGAAAAAGGAATATTACCATGTAAAAATATAATTACTGAAATGAAAAAAAATATGTGTGCTACTAAAAACATACAATGTACATATTATAAATGAAACATATCTCCAGTTAAAAGAAAGGTTCGATAAATCAAAAGCAGGCTAACGTCTATGGCACAATGCATCACAGAAACGAATTTAAGGGATTAAAAATGCTTGTCGAAAAAAGTGAGTTTTTAAGTTCTTTTTGAATACAGGCACTGACTTTGTATTTTGAAGTTTTTTTGGTAATGCATTCCAAAGGATGGCCGCTGCTTGATCAAATCTTCTATTGCCGTAGGTTTTGGTTCGCACAATAGGAGTTACGAGTGTTAAGTTGTTTTCAGACCTTAATGATCTTGATGGCCTGTATAAATTTACAAGTTCACTAAGATATAATGGCGCTTCATGTTTCACGGACTTGAATACATATAATAATATTTTGTTTTGCACCCTGTATTGCACAGGCAGCCAGTGAAGAGACTCAAGTGTCGAAGTAATGTGTTCGTATTTCTTTTTTCTTGTAACCACTCGCGCAGCAGTGTTCTGAACCCTTTGTAGTGTCTGAATCATACTGGCATGACCAATCAAAGGTATACAGGGCCCTTTGATTAGGAAATAAACATATTTGATTTGATTTGATTTGATTTATACAATGTAGATAAACCATAAATCATACCCTGGCAACCAATCAGAACTATGAATAAACAATAAAACCTACAATGGCAGCCAATCAGAATTGTGGATAAATCTACAATGGTAGCCATGAGTAAGGATCAACAAGGAATCAGTCATACAAGGAGTAATCAACCAAAATTATGGACAAGCCTAAACTAACAACCTTGAATAAGAAGGTTAACCAGGCTATGTATAAATTAACCAGCCTGCACAGATTTATTATTTAAAAATAAGACATTGTACAAAAATTTGACTTTTTCTCTATCTGTAGGGATAGCACTCAAATAAGACTGAACACATTTTTTACAGCGTCCATGTCTTGAATATGCAGTAGATATTTGGCACTGGATATTAAACAAACAACAATCAATCAATAAGGAAAATTTATTTTAGTTATTTGTGGTACTTCTTTCAGGGAAAAGTTCGCTAGAAGATTTTGAAGAAACAGTAGATTTAAATAAAGAATTTGCAACTTCTACTATTGTTGAGGTTGGTAGGCATCCATTTGCTAAGATGGAAGAAAATCCTGACACTCATAAAAAGACACATATGTATGGTAAAACAACAGATGAACAGAAGGAAAAGGACAATAAACGGAGGTACGATTATTTTAATGTTTGGACATATAAAAAGAAGATGTCGTATTATTGGGAACGAGACAACACTATAGGTCGCGGTACAGCCTTTAACAATGCCATACCACATAGTCAGATACAAAAAGCCCAATAATGAAAAATGTTAAATGTGAGAGAAACTTACTACAGAATAGGTGGGATCTCTCATCATTTTTGGGATACGATTGCTTTCAAGCAATCTGTAGACTTATACCGGTGGCTCAGAGCATTGCCCTCACGTCAATCGTTTTATTCTAAACATTAAGGAACATCTCAGATTCTTATGAATGTCTTGCTTTAAAAGGTAAAAACAAACAAAGGGATTGAACTTAAACAACTTTCCTATAATGTTCTTTTCATAATCTTCATGTTTGATAATTCCCTTGACTTATATGCGTGTTTTAAACAACACGGAAATTCAGAATTAAACAGTATTTATATTTAGTATTTTTATAAATTTAGAAACACGTCAGAGGGAATTCCCAGTTTTGATAAAATGCGAGAGTTCTCTGAATTCCGATAAATCTATTTCTGTCATTTAAGAACTGAAGTGGAGTTTTTCTTATATGTTACCGTTATGAAACTGATATTTGAGATAGTACTTCCATAAAGAAATAGAGAACCATCTAGGTCGTTTAATAAACATTTAATATATACGTTCTTGCTCCAGGTTTTGTTTTGGAAATTATGCGCATGCGTATAGTTTTCTTGACTTCAAGGGGTTTTAGATTGAATGGTTGCTCTGGATTCTCCACTCAGTTAATTAATTGATAACTCATGGGATTTTTTCTATGTATGTCTGCTATTGAAGGTTATTGTTGTTGCATAATTTTAAATCATATGCATCATTTAAATTGAAAAAAAGGAATCCTTATCATAGAACACCCCTTCAGGCGAAATGGAGTCTTCCATATTATCGTTTCGAGTTGTCTCCCTTCCGGAAGGGAGACAACTCGAAACCATTATATGGAAGACTCCTTCCGTGAATTCTGAATAACAACACGTCGAGTATTAGCTCGTTCTGTCAATAAACGTCGTATTTTATTAAAAACGATCGCATTTTAAACCAATAAATGTGTACGGAAAGGAGTCATGATCACTGACCCAAAGGAAATTAAATATTTAAAGAGTTAGGAATGGGGTTCCTTCTAGAATTAACGTAGGAAAATAGGTGATAAGATACGAAGTGAAATACCTTCTCTCAGTCTGAGTCTCAGTGACTGCTGTGGAAAGTAAACTTGGAATTGATAGTACAAAAATAGAACATAGGCTTGATTACATTGTTCATACACTTTTATCCGTGATTGGCTATTTTGTAACTATTTTAAATGTGCAGTTGAATTAGTTTTGAAAATAATATTATCCAGCTACATGTATACATGTGTCAATGAAACAACGGCAATCGTATCCCTCAGAGCAATCTGCTCTTTGATTATAAGGAACAAGGCGGGTGCCACATGTAGAGCAGGATTTTCCCATCCTTTTGAAGCATCTGAGATCACCTTTGGTTTTTTTTTTTGTCGCCTTGTATTGCTCAGTGATTATTAGTCTTATTTCTGTTATGTGACTTTTGATCTTTTTCCCATGGTTTCAATATTCCTTTGGTATTTTTATGCCCCACCTACGATAGTAGAGGGGCATTATCAGTGCTCTAGCTAGAAATCAAAAGGGGCAGGGTGCCAGTGGAGGGCAGGGCACTTTTTATGATAAGAAAAGGCACTGCTCATTTTTTTGTCTACGTTTCTGTGTGTATCACGAGTTAACGAATCTCTTCTTTTTTTTTTACTGTATATGTTGTTTTTTTTTTAAATAAAGATGCTTTTCAACTATAGTCTTTATTTCATTGTTTGTGTAGTTATGAATGATATTGTACATCTTCATCAACATATTATGTTTTAACAGTTTAACTTCACTCTACCCATTATCACAGATTATGTGGTTTTTTTCTTATCTATATAGGAATTATAGCTTTTAATACTCATATGTACTAAAACTGAGAGCATTACTAATTTAACAATGTTTAGAACATGGATTGCTAAAAGTATAATTATCAAGTAGAAATTGCAATATATATTTTTTAATATGTTCAAAGACAGTTAATATCTTTAAGGTAACATTATTATGTTATTATATATTCAATTGGTTATTTATTCCTTTTTTTGATACTAGATAATATTTTTAGAGCACAAATTTGTAATAAGCTAAAACAGGGGAAGTAACTCCAAAATTAATTTCCACCACGTAAACTGTGCTTGTCGCTAACAAGTTGAGATAGAAGGCATTTCTGTAAAGGCATAGTTTTATTTTGATGACTTAAATTCAATTCTAAAGTCATGAAAGTCTTCATTTATATACGCTCTTCCATTGTGACTTGGAGATCGAAAATGCCGACCCAAGCTAAACACACTCGCTGACACATTCATCAAAAGTATGACAAAAAGATACATTGTCCTAATTAAATTACCTAGTTATTAACACCTTTGAAGTCTTTATCATTGTAATTGATTGTAATGACATGATTAACCTGGGGGCAATCACACAGGTGTCATATATGTAATTAACTTGGAGATCAGAAATCGATGAAACAAAATTTTACCAAAACGGCACAAGATAATTTTGGAAAAAGACGTCAGGGCAGAAGGGCGCGGATGAAGGCACCCAGGGCGCGGCTGAGGGCACCCAGGGCGCGGCGCCCTTCTATTTTGGGCTAGCGAGACCACTGATTATGTTTTCTGGTCTGTGCGTCTGTCCATCTGTTCGTTCGTCCATCTGTCCCGCTTCAGGTTAAAGTTTTTGGTCAAGGTAGTTTTTGATGAACTTGAAGTCCAATCAACTTGAAACTTAGTATACATGTGCCGTATGATATGATCTGTCTAATTGTAATGCCAAATTAGAGTTTTGACCCCAAATTTATGGTTCACTGAACATGATAGTGCAAATTTCAGGTTAAAGTTTTTGGTCAAGGTAGTTTTTGATGAAGTAGAAGTCCAATCAACTTGAAACTTAGTATACATGTTCCCTTTGATAAGATCATTCTAATTTTAATGCCAAATTAGAGAATTTATTCCAATTTCACAGTCCACTAAACATAGAAAATGATAGTTTGAGTGGGGCATCCTTGTACTGTGGACACATTCTTGTTCACCTCTCTTTTTCACCTATGGCAACACTTTATTTTACTAACAAGTCTTTTATAAAATAACCGTTTGTCTGAAGTTAAAAATTTATGTAGGGTATCTGTAATAAGTTTCATACGTCAATATTGAAATGCTTTCATGCATGTACAGTATACCAATAATATCTGTAATAATGATGTTTGTCAGTGTAATTTTCAGATTTTTGAAAATCATAGACTTGCAAAAATCAACTATACTTATTCTTCCTTGCAGGTATGAGAGGTACCTAAAGCGAGCCAAGACTGAAGATTTAACAGACATTGCCGCATTAAAATGTTTATACAGGACTGGTACTGATAAGTTTGGGAGACCAGTCATAGTTTTTGTTGGAAAATTATTTCCAGTTAATACTGTAGACTTAGACAAGGTTAGAATTAATTATCTTAGCAGAAAGTCATTAAAATCTTGATTTCCACATTTACACTATTGAAAAAGAATTATTTCCACATTTCCACTCGTAAAATCTTTATTGAAATTTACCATTACTAATAATTCAATCTCTTTGTCCATGGATTTTGTAAGAGCTAATCAAAAGAGTCTCTGAGAAAATGTCTAAATATTTTTAATCATTAATCTCCTTATTTCTGATCCTTCATTATTAAAACTTAGGCCAGTAATACATTTCCAAAATAAAGTCTATGCTTAAATATTAAGATATTTTATTGAGAGCTTTTTTCGGTTTTAAGTCGAAATTTGTTTTTGTGAACTTAACTGGGTATCATAAATAACTAATTACTAAAAATAGCTGTACTTATGCTAATATAAAAAAAAAACAGTTTATTAATGACGCAATGAAGACTTATGTATCAATAAACAAAACCAGTTATTGTAAAATTATGATAAACAACACTATAACATTAAATGTTTATTTAATATTTATCTTCATCATTCTGCGGGTGTTCATATAAGAGTTAATATATTTGTACAGTATATATATGTTAGACTCAGATCGACGTCCGGCCTCTAATCGACGTCCATTCCTCAAATCGATGTCCGTTCCTCAAATCGACGTCCAAATCTGATGTCACATTCTTAAATCGACGTCCAATATTTTGATTCTCTAATCGACGTCCAATGTGACTGCATGTAAGTGTATGAAATGAGTAAGCAACCCAACGACAAAGAAAACCAAACGACATCTAGGAGCTTTATTCAGTTTTCATAAATAAACAAAATAAAGAGGCACAGCCAATTGTTTTGAGAGTATTATAATTCGGACTCTGTAAGTTTTTTTTCAACAAAGTTTTACACACGTGAACGCAAGACATTGGCATAATGTTTTTATCTTGTGTGGTTACACCACTGTTCTAGGTTAAGTGCTCACGCACATGTTTAACCCCAACATATTATGTATGGGCCTGCAGTGCATTGGTTTTCGATGGTTTATGTCTGTTATATTTTTTTTTCGGAATTGTTTTTTATAATAAATAAGACCGTTAAGTTTCTTAATTGAATTTGTTTACATTTTTTATGTTGTGGCCTTTTATAGCTTTTGCGTTATGGATTTTTATCATTGTTGAAAGCCGTATGGTTTATAATTCAATTTGCTCACATCCATTTTATTTGAACTCTGGTGTATAGTTGTCCCTCTAGAAATCATACCAATCTCTTAAATTTAAAAATTGATATCACAACCTGTTTACATACTTAGTGTAGTATGTAACAAATTAAAAAAAAACACACACACACATTTCTTTTTAAGGGCATACGATACAGTTTTGATCTCATATTGAAATTTTGAGGAAAATTTGCGTGTAGGCTATTTTTTACCTGATTAAATAAAATATGTTATAAAAAATATACCTTCATGTGCTACTTTTTAAGTAAATTGAGGTTCAAATTTCGGATATTTCCTCAAAATACGGATTTGTGGACATATTTTTCCTTTCGATAGAAAAACATAACATTTTTGTTTTAAAAGATAAACACGAGCTGTTCAGTTCAGTTTTGTATTCTGTGTCTAAAACGGACGTTGATTAGAAAGGCTCAAAATCGGACGTCGATTAGAGAATGCCAAGAAATGGACGTCGATTAGATAGGCAAAAAATTGGCTGTCGATTTGGAATATTATTTTATTATGACGTCTCATTTGGACGTCGATTTGAGGAACGGACGTCGATTAGAGACCGAACGTCGATCTGAGTCTTACATATATACCAAAGTGATTGTTGCTTAAAATTGAAATTAGTCTGGGACAGTCATATTTTATACAAAAAACACATGCTTGGGCTGAAGTAGTCTGAACCAGGTTAAGACAAACTTTTGACAATATATTTTTCTTTTTACAGGCATTCCTCTATTTGATACGAGTGTTAGAGCCGATTGCTGAAAAAGATTATGTTGTTGTTTATTTTCACACTCAGTCTACGGCAGAAAATCATCCAACCATGAATTATCTCAAAAATGCATATTGTGTACTAGATGAGAAGTGAGTTTACAACATTTGATAATAATCATAAAATACCCAAACCTTATTGAATATGAAAAAGAAGATGTGGTATGATTGCCAATGAGACAACTATCCACAAGAGACCAAATTACACAGAAATTAACAACTATAGGTCACCGTACAGCCTTCAACAATGAGCAAAACCCATACTGCATAGTCAGCTATAAAAGGCCCATGAAATGGCAAATGTAAAACAATTCAAACAAGAAAACTAACGGCCTAATTAATGTACCATAAATGAACGAAAAACAAATATGTAACACATCAACAAACAACAACCACTGAATTCCACCTGACTTTGGACAGGCACATACATACAGAATGAGACAGGGTTAAACATGTTAGTTGGATCCCAACCCTCTCCCTAACCTGGGACAGTGGTGTAACAGTACAACATAAGAACAAACTATAAAAATCAGTTGAAAAAGGCTCAACTCATCATATGGATACAAATTGAAATACATTTAACAAAAACACAGAGTGGACTTGGCTGTGTACTTGTATACCCCAACAACAAAAAGACACTAAGTACTGATCTGAGAGTACTCACAGTTCAGAGCCACTCACAACTAATATAAAAATCATGCATCAAAGACTGAAGTTCATCATAATTTGTTCATGCTTTAGGCTCATTTATTATGGAACTTTACTTGAGAAAGTGCTATAGGATATAGAATTTTCCCCTCCCCCTTTTTGTGGGGGTAGTCTATAAGATTAGTGGGGGATTTATGAATATATAGCAATATCAAGTCTTATGGTGACTGCAATAATGTCTAGGGATTAATAAACCCTTGCAATAACTCTTGGCAGTTCAAGTTTCTATTCTTTCAGTCAGTTGATAATTAAACAAGAAATAAATGATATTTTATACCCACTTTTGTACCACAAAAATTAATAATGTTTTGTGTTACAAGTTTATTACTATTAAACTTCAAATTTTCAACTTATCTACATGATCATGATTAGACCCTTCCTTCCGTCAAGAAAGACAACCCTTGGAATGTATGAGTCAAAAGTTCTGACTTCCTAATACTTAAATACAGTCTGATTAAAATCAAACTGTATACTGGTAAATAATAAACTTAGACCAAGACAGAAAAGTTAAACAGTTGTGTTAAGGTGGTACCCAACACTTTCACTAAAATTAATTTGGCTCGTTTAAATTTCATAAAATTTTGACAAAGTATATACTTTGTCCCTTTGACAAAAATATAAAAATTTCAAATAATTTGAACCAACTGTCTTTTCAGAAAAATTACACTGGTTATATAGCAGTTTGACAAAAACTAATTTTGATCATTTAGAAGCTTAATATTCCCTTAACAACATAACGTAATTGAAACGTTTAACTGATTTTACAGAGTTATCTCCCTGTAGTGTTAGGTACCACCTTAATACAGCTCCTTATTTTCATACATGTTGTTACATTTGTTTTTATTTTGTCTTTCACAGATTTAAAAAGAATTTGAAGGCTTTTTACGTAGTTCATCCAACATGGTGGTCAAAGGTATAGTCTTCAGAAGCAGAATTAAAATTAACTTAATGATTTAGAAAAATAATCAACATAATCTTATCATCATGATTATGATTTGGTTGTTATTAACATACATGTACTGATAATGATAATTGTGGTCAACTTTCTTTATAGTTTAGAAGAAAAACAGTGCACTGGATGATTAAATGGTTAAACTCTTCCACAAACTAATATATCAAGTGTCACTCACAAATTTAGAAAAAATTTTACCTTCATAATCAGTGTTCTCCTTAGAAATTTCCAGTATCATAATGCATCTTGGTAAACAGAGAATTATGAAATAAATACTTTCTAGTTTCCAGAAATTATAGCATCACATCCATAACACTATTTATAAGAAACTAGTTTCAGATACCATCACATTACCATGTTGCTAAAAGGCCCTAGGGAGAACACTGCTTCATAATATTTTGATTAAGTCAGAATTTTTGTAACATGTATATTATAACATTCAGAAAATGTTATCCCGTAATATTGGCCAATGGACATTGCTAACTTCAACTACCAATTATGTAAAAAATCTTGAACTTCATCCTAATTATGTATTATTTTCAAGGCAGCTAAATCCAAGTGCAACATTTACATATTGGGCTACAAAAGTTTCTTATTTTCAAGGCAGCTAAACTCAAGTGCAACATATACATTGAGCTGCAAAAGTTTCTTATCATCTACACCCAATTTCACCTGGATATATGCACGCTTGATAAAGCTAGTTGTTCTAGCCAAATATTGCGTTTATTTTCATCATTTTGTAAATATTTTAAACATTCTTATATTTACATACTAAATAGTGTGTTAAAATTACATTGTTAGGCAATCTATAATTTTATTTGTGTAATTGAATTAATCTCTGTACTGATTAATCCACACTCCCATAGATTTGTATGTCATGTGCTGCTATTTATAGGCACTTATAACATTCTATTTGACTTATATACATTCTTCTGATTTTTGTTTCCAGTTGACGACATGGTATTTCACAACTTTTACAGCGTCAGATCTCAAAAACAAAGTATACAACCTGAAAGGTGTTCAGTATTTATATGGTACCATTTCTCCTGATCAACTTGATGTACCATCGTTTGTTATAAACTATGACACTGAGGTATGTACTGAACTCTATTTAGTCTGAAAAATGACCTTCCTTTTATTGTATCAATTTGATTTCTTGTTCATTTTAAGGTGGTACCTAACACTTTAACTAAAATTAATTTGGGTCGTTTAATTTTCTTAAAATTTTGATAAAGTATTTACTTTGACCCTTTTACAAAAATATAAAATTTCAAAAAATTTTAACCAACCGTTTTATCAGAAAAATTACACTGGTTATAAGTAGTTTGACAAACACTTATTTTGATCATTGAAAAGCTTTAATATTCCCTTAACAACACAACGTAATTTAAACGTTTAGCTGATTTTACAGAGTTATCTCCCTGTAGTGTTAGGTACCACCTTAAGAGGGATTTCCCTGATAAGAGGTGTTATTTTGACTCTTGAAATCCTTATGAACTTTGGACCATTCACTCAAAAGAAAGAAAACCTCATTTGATTTAAAATAAGGAGATATCAAATTAGAAACTATAAGTCACAGTATGGCCTTCAGCAATGAGCAAAATGCATACCACATATCAAGCTGAAAAAGACCCACAGAAATTCAAATATAAAACGATTTAAATGAGAAATCCAAGACCTGATTTATAAAATTGAGAAAGGAAATGGGGAATGTTTCAAAGCGACAACAACCCGAAAAAATGTACAAAACAACAACAACAAAAAAACAAATAAGATCAACAATAACACATGAATGCTAATTCAAAACAATATAATACTTAAACTTTTATGCCAATCACATTTTCCTTTGAAATTTGAAATTATAGCTTCTCGATTTTTGAGGCCAAGATGGTATATTTTATCTAAGATTGCCATTAAAATTAATAAAAAGGGAAACTGAGAAGGCCCAAGACCACAATTAATGACCCTGCTTTTTGTTGTCCACGAATATAGTTCCTTTTAATTAGAGTGTATTTTTCCTTAAAGGGAAATTACGCGATTTTTTACTTATCATCTAATTATGTTCATCTTAACATAAAAAACACATTTGCAAAGTTTTAAATTTATATTCCTTCTAATAACGGAGAAAATCAAGTATTTGTAACTTTTTTGGTTGAATTCTCGAGTGGGTCGTGACGTATTAGCCCGATTTATTGAATTCTGGGAAAAAATAAAATCTGTTTAACTCTTATAGCTTATCGACAATATACGTAATTAAAAGCGCACAGCTGACGAATGGTCGAAGTTATGAACCACAATATAAGAATGAACGAAAATGAATATGCATATACCGTTTTGTATTGATTGAATTAAACTCCTATAAAATTATCTCTAGTAAATGTTTTTGAATAAATTTAATTAATTATTGTTGAGATTTTTTTCATAAAATATTTATTGAACATTTTTACTGATATTGAACTGAAAATATTTCAGTTCTATTTACCGTTATTGTTTTGATAATCATTTCAATGCAACTAATGTGTGAGCAGAGTGTGTATATTATTTTGTAAAGGTCACTGTATATTTCTCGGCTTGAGGTCAATTCGTTTACCTTGTAGCTATTTAGCCGCAGGTGTGAGTTCAAGCGTACACAGGTATAAATGTTGTTATTTGGAAAGGATAAACAGAAAGGATTAGAAAGAGTATGCTGTCACGATGTTTATACACTCTAAGATTTAATACACGATGAGAATAAAGATACAATAATTAAATTGTGTAAATTAATTGAAAATAAAATTCAGATTCGTAATTCCGAAAGTGTATAAAAATAAAAGGAAACAATTTTTGATTACTTTCTTAGCGGCAATTGGCGTAAAGATTCAAATATGAAGCAAAAAATAGTAGTTTTAATCTTTTATAAAAACTAAATGCAATATTATCCAATTTGATATACCATTGTACATCTGTTTGATATCATTGACTTTACCGGAATTTCTTAACTTGTATTCAAATCTGGCTGTGTTTAAATGCTAATAAAACTATTGCAATTTTAAAGTTTTTAATTGACAAAAAAATACAACATACAACATGCATGATTTTTTTTTTAGTTTCTTTTTAACATTTTATTCTTACATAATTAAATTCATTTGACAATCATTTACACGAACTTTTTGTGAAAAGAATATCAATTATCTAAGCTAAGGCATTATTTCTTTTGAGGATTTTTGAGGATTTTTTTTAAAATTCTATGATAATATTTGTGCAATGTTGAACATGATAGCCGTCATTAATCCAAATAAGTAATACAGTAGTTGTAATAAAAGTTATATTTTAGTCATGCATAACTGATATTGACGAATTTATAATAGTTCGTCCATACATCGTTGTTCTTGAAACAATCATTATTAGTATACATGTAAGTTTCCTGACGTATAAGAGCCATTGAGGATGAGCTCCAGAGAAATCAGACTAGTGGCGTTTCGTTCGTTTGTTTGTTGGGAAAGGAGAGGAAATGCAACCGCTTGTACAGATAAACGACAGAATTACCATACAAGCATTTATAGTCAACACAATCAGAAAGAGTTCCCATCGTTAGACGGGGAATATGAAGGCTTCCAAGAATGAACAAGTGACATGTCTAACTCTGAACAGTTAGAAAACAGACTATCGACATCGACCGCTTGTTCTTAATATTTGAAACTGTATGCATATATATACGTATACGTTTATGATATATATAGTGATGAGTTCTTGCGTCTGACAAAAACTAAATTCCTTCATGGTTATATCTTGCCATACGTTTATATTGGTTTGTAAGGTGATTACTCACAATCGTTATTTGAAAATCCTGTTTGTGAGATGTAGATTCATTTCAATACAGAAATTTCGTCTATATATTTCACAAGTGTATAACACGGAGAAGTTCTTAAGGTCCATTACTCCCATTTTGTTTGGGTGTGAACCATCGATGTTTACAGCAATATCACAGAATAAGATGATGATGGTAGAAAGAACTATGGGCGTCATGTGGCAAATATTACATGCATATCGGACAATGAGTTGTCAATCTGTATGAAAAGATTTCCAATACAACCATATTATTGAGAAGGAATGTTTACATGCTATACTCTCGTACTAGTATTACAGGGTTCTTGTGGCGTTCACCTTAGACACACATCTTTTTAACGATGTTTAAAAAAAAGACAGAACCAATTTAATGTCATATTTCCCTATTTTTTAAATATAACTAAAAGTCTTTTATCTGACAAGAATACCCCTATTTAGCGAACAAGTAATTTATTCTTTTTTCTGTTATTGAATACCAAGAAAGAAAATAAATCCCGAAATTAATTTGAAACTTTGATACTCAAAAGTTTCCCAGCAAAATATTCACATTCCCTGGGGATAATTAGTGTTCGTCCAGTGGCATATATAACGATTGTGATGACGAATTACTTCCTTTGTTCGAGAACAATCTTATTGAAATATAAATCTGTGATTTTACTAGGTCCACAGCTTCAATGAACCAAAGCAAAAGTTATACATCGACCTGTATTTAAATCAAATTGGTTCTCTTCTTCTTCTGGTATACAATAGTCTATCGACATTCGATGATTACATACTGTTGGCATACGTGGACTAGTCTATTTACAACACTTTTACCCCTATTTATTCAAAATATATGTTTTTTTTCTTATGTTCAATGTATACATGTATATATTTTAAATTGCGCTATAGTTCCGTAACTTTCTATCCAGTCGTATAAACGAATCGTCGGCAAGTGCGTACATTTTTTTAAATCAATATTTCTGGTCTGTTCCAATCTGTCCTTCACTATTGACAATGACTATATATTACATTTTCCCAAATTCACCCTTGGAAAAAATATTTAAATAGATTTTAATTTCATCAAATCTTATTTTTTGGGTATTATTTATATGTTTATGAATTATATTCTTTACACCAGAAATGTTATTTATAAACAAGCGTATGAGTTTAGTAATGACAAGTAAGACAGAGTTGTATATTATTCATCTGATAGTTAAAAATGGAAAGTTATAAGTTATAAGTTATCAGCCGTGTACACTGATCAATACCTGCAGAAGTGAAACGATGCATGAACTTGAAAGCCCGACAGGAAATCGCTTGAATACCTGGACGTGTCACCTCACACCCCTCACAATACCTTTGGAAGTAATACCTTTAGCCATGCTGGTGATCAGATGAGGGAAGATCAAAATATATTTGTTTATTACTTTAAAGAATTATGAACAAATTAGATTTTCGAAAACAATTTTCACGGAACACTTATTTATGATTTCAACTTTGACTTTTCACCTAATTCCAATATCAACAGTTTAAAAACAACAGACCATGGTAATTTAAAAAAAGTAAGAATATTTTTCGTATCAAGTTAGTTAGTCGGATAAAACAACCGTACGATTGACAAGATATCGACACGCAATTACGACTACATCGGTTACTGTTGTTTTGTTTCTTTGTGGTTTATAGACATATCGTTTTTATTAATCGGGAAAGAAGACAAAATGGCGGATCGCAGAGAATTGATACTCTAAATTTAAAATCGATGGTGATCGCTTATCTAGCGGAATAAAACTTTAATATCTATGAATTTGAGCATTTTTATACAGAATGAACATAATATCAATTTTTGATTTTTTTGCGAAGTTTCCCTTTAATTTTTTTTTCTTTCCCTTCCTCACTCATTTCTTAGATTTTTTTGGGTGGAAATGAAAGAAGAGAGGTGAAATAAATTTTTGGATGTTGTATTTAAACTGATTTTGATATAGAATGAGTGATTAGGCCAAGTGCAAAAAGGTAATATTTACAGTTTTCAGAACATCTCTTAACTTGTCAATAGGGTATGGATGTGTATTGGCTAAATTTGTAAAAGTGATTGGTTCAATCTTTCTGAATTTTGGATATATATTTGGACTAGGACTATACATTACACACACAAAAAATTTGACAAAAGTGCATAGTGCATTTTTTTTAATGATGCAAAACGTTATAAAGATCTGATACAGGAATTAATTGTGGACTGTGGCCATAAAAGGGGTGGATTGGGTTGCTGGTGAATAAAGAAAGGGTATTTAAATATTTTGGAACAGGGAGGGGGGGGGGGATTTGATAGTTTTTTTGTTTTGTTTATTTTTACATAATTGAATAATAAAGTTGGTTTGTTAAAAGATATTCTTTAAAGAATTTTAAAATCATTTTCACACAAACAGTTTATACAAATTTTTATTATATTTCCACAGATTAATGGATTTAGATATTATGTTCCGCCAGAACAAGAAGAGGCCACTGGACTGTAACGAAAGCTTTTAGACTTAGATAGAAAGCACACTGTTATATTGTTTTGGAGTATATAAGTACATTTTGGCTTGACTTAGAAAGCAAACTGTTACATTGTTTTTGGGGAAAATTAGTACATTTTGACTTCAATATTTTTGAGAGATTTTTTAATATCTGTGATAGTACATATGATGAACATTTATTTAGCATATGTGTCAGAAATAGGGTAATATTTTTAAGCTCTGAAATATATAGTTACTGCTTTTTACAAATTTGTCTTTCCTCTTACTCTTGGTTGACCTCGAGTTTCATGAATTTAATGAACAGTATATTTGAGTGTGATGTTGTAAATTAACTCTACAGGTATCAATAGAAATCTGTTGAAAACCAGTTGCTTGAGAGTGAGATTAAAATGTTCTTACTTTGGAGAATAAATTTCTATTCCCCCACTTTTTGGCAACATAATTATGATTTCTAGCCTTCTAGTCAATGGCCTAGAGAATATCCTGCTAATTTCAATTGTAGTCTTCTTTTTTTTTTAAGTAACCACAGATTGACTCAAAACTGACATTGAGAACATGCATACGGAGACAATACATACATGTAAAAGAATTATATTAAAGTTAATATACTAAATATTCCCCAGTTAAATCTTAATCTTGAATAATATGTGCATAGTTGTTGATCCAATAACAATGAAATAAAAAGCATATACTGCAGTATTCTAGATAGAAAAAAAGGACACATCATTTTATATAGTAACATTAACAGTTTCTAGTCTGATAAGGCAAACTTGATCATTTTTACTGATACAAATTTGAAATAGTTCAATAGATTTATCTATTTTTGTTTGATTTATTTATTAAGATGTTTTTTATCATTATAATTTGTAACTCATTGAAAATCTTGAATAACAACTTTAAATATATAAATGTAATTGTTTTTTGTTAATATATGATACATGTACCAAGATTGAAAGAAGAAAGTCTGATGATTGAGTTGGTTGATGTATAAACAGGTTATTTATTTATAATAAACGTATTTTTGTATTCTGTATTGCTGTATAGATTTTTTTCTAATTATCATATGAACTTTATATGAGGATAAGAATGAGGTATCGTACCCCACAAGACGAATGATGGTAATATTTGTTAAACTAATGTCAACCATTAACATTTTACTCCATTTGACGCTAACAGTAACTTCAAATGAGATTAGACAAATAATGACAAAAAAAGGCTTGTTTGTTGATAACGGTAGTGAAAAACTAATGCATGAAGACAAAGGCATTCCTATCCTCTTACACAGCCAATTTTGCATAAGTACTATGTCTGTACCAAAAATCTGTAGTACTGGAAATCTACTTTTCATATTCAGTACTATTTTGTTACTCTAAAAGTATTGTAATATTTAGGTACCTGTATTTTACAGTACTTGATTTAAAAGTACTATATATTTTTGGTTACAACGTTACATTTTAAGCATTTTGATAGTATGTCTACTTCAAATCTCTTTAATGTTATGATTTTTAAACATGGAATATTGTGATCGCTTTTGGTATTATTTCTGTACCAAAATTTTAAGTACAAATCAAGTACTGAAAAATACAGGTACGTAAAAAGTACAATAATTTTAAAGTAAAGAAATAGTACTAAATATCAAAAGTTAATTTTCAGTACTACAGATTTTAAGTACAGAAATAGTACTTATGCAAAATTGGCTGTGTATATGTATTTTTTTTTCTATATACCATATGAATAATATGTCAGGTTTTTTTTACAATGACAGTATAATATGTTTTTTTATTTTCTTAATACAGATATGTGTTTTTTTTTTATAGAATTCATATTGAATTAAAATGTTATGCTTTATACATTAAATAATACATGTATCTATATCTATAAGTTAGAGAGGCGGCAATATATGAAAGGAAAGTTGAAAATATTTAGATATATTTATACTGCTTTATTAGTGTGACTGTGTTTCAGTACAAAATGTTGAATTGTTGTTGTCACCATATAGGATCCATAGTAAACTATTTTGTTAAACTGTGAAAATGACTTGTGCGGTTTATAATATATTATTGAGTGGGATTTGATTAATGGTAATTTTTTTTGATAAAGGAAAAGGTATGATAATGACACTTTTTCTGCTCCTTAAGGAAGTTTCGCAAAGTTTCAAAATAAATAGCTTTCCATAACACTAGTATATATTGATAGGGGATTAATTGAGGAATCAAAAAAGCCAAAAAAATATAGGGGTTAATGTGCTAGTTTTCGAGATATTTGCCATTGGAGTTTTTTGGGGAAAATGTTCTCTCTTAATTTTTCATAGCTTTATCATTGACCAGTTAAAGTTCTGAAAAACTATTAAAAAAATAAATAAGATTTTATAAGACTTTTACAAATGGCTTATAAATATACAAGTAAAAGATTTATAAAAAGAAAAATGGTCCATGGACAACTTTTTTTAAGGCATTCAAATGAACATAACCAGAAGATTCGAAAATCTGACAAAAATCCCCAAAAATATTATATATCCTTTCAATGGTCAGATTCAACCTTAGTCTGACATCAGTTTTGATATTTTTTTAGTTTTGTCTTACATACATTGTATTAGCTTTAGGGCTTCAAATTTACATTGAGAGGAAAACACCAAAAACTAACATAAAGCCTTGTGTAGTCATTGATTTTAAAGGGGCACTAGCTGTCAAATTCATTTTAACCGATTTGACTCAAATTCTCATATTTGGTTTATAACAATGTAAAACATTTATCCAAACTATCAAAAGTCTAAAATAAACAGTTTACAGAGCATGGGGTAGATAATATATAGGTTCGTTTCGTGTGTATTTTAGTCCAGACGCCATCTAATTAACTATCGATTTGACCTCAGATGACCATATAAGCGATGTAAACAAAAATAAAGATACAAATAGATTAAACCAACACGTGCAATTGCATTTTTATAGGTCTGTTTGATTTTATTTTATAGATTAAAATAGATGTTTCTCATTGTTTTTAACCATATAAGAATGATTTTATGTGCATCGAATTAGTAATCAAATGATTTACCGTAGTTTCACTTTCATTGTTGACATTCTTTTTTCTTTAAATAACCAGTACACGTACAATGCATGCATTGTCAATCTCTAGCTAGGGGTTAACTTGAAGTTCACATGAATACCGGTTAGAATGATGATGACGTTTTCACTTGCAAGTGTATCAGTCAAAAATTATGTTTAATCGCTTATTTCAACAAAATTAAAGGAAATTGATTGCTAAAAGCAAATTATTATTTCATTATTCCAATTTGATTAATGATTGATCTAAAAAAAATCATACTTTATTTTTTTATATATATCGTAGCTAGTGCCCCTTTAAGATATAAGCAATCAATTTCCCTAGAAGATATTTTGCCATAAAATGTATTTTACAATGATTATTATATGTTTAAAAAAAACAGGGATTCAAGCTGTTGCTCATAAATATTTTGACCAAAATGATGTCTTCATTATTAGGATGTCATAGTGACATCACAAGTAACCTTTCAGTATCCAGACCTGTTCATTTATCAATAAAATTGACAAAATGTTGAAAGGCTTGAATAAGTTTACTATTTTTGCAATATTTTAGGGGTCAAAAAAGGCTATTATCATACCTCCCCTTTTGATATCATCTGTACAAATATTCTGTAATGCAAATTTTGTTACATAAAATATAAGCAAGATTTTTTTTATTTGTTATGAACAAATTGTCACAAATTAAAATTTGAAACAAGGTAATGCTCTCCAATATTTCTGTCCAATTTGTCAATTCTTTATGATCAGTGAACAAGGTTATGTTTTTTGTGGTCAAGTCCATATATCAAATACTAAAAGCAATAGGTCTACTATATTTGGTGTATGATATGATGGCAGGTGTCATCTGACCTTGACCTCATTTTCATTGTTCAGTAGTCAAAGTTGTTTTTGTGTTTTGGTCTTTTTTTCTAATACTATAAGCATAAGGTCAACTATATTTGGTGTTTTCAATGATTGTAAGTTGTACACGTCTAACTGGCAGGTGTCATCTGACCTTGACCTTATTTTCAGTGATCATTGGTCCATGTTTAGTTTTTTTGGTTAAGTGTTTCTTAGAAATTATAAGCAATAGGTCAACTATATTTGGTGTCTAATTGATTGTAAGGTGTACATGTACTAGTATTATCCTTTGGTTTATCTGACCTTGACCTCATTTTCTTGAATCGTTAGGTTAATTTGATACTTGTAGTAAAGCTCTATATTTAGGACTATCAACATAAAATCAATGGTTTAAGTAAAGAAGGCAAGACATTTCAGTGTGTGTACTCTTGTTCACTGAATCTTGTATTACTCTGTGTTGTAATTTCTAACCCCTCTCGTGACAACATGTGTTCGACTCTGATCTAGGATTGTTAGTTTTCCTACTAAACTAAAGGGAGTGGTTCTCTTAAAGTACTCCTGCTTAGGCCTCATATAAAACCTGGTCCACATAGAACTTCCATGAAAGCCTTCTCTTGTGCATTATTTGCGCGCTGCTGTGAAGACCATTTGGGGCCTTGGGCTATTCATTGGTTGAGTGACACTTTCCTTGGTTGCATTCTCTATTCTATTGAAGTGGTATTAAACATCAACAATCAATCTTATACGAAAGTAAAATTACAGCAAGTGTTCAGTTTTCATCTTGACCGAAGGTTTCAGTGAATGATGTACAAAAATACTAACAGACATGTAAAATAAAATTTTATTTCACAATTTACAAACCAATCAAATTTAATACAATACCATTGGCACTTATGAGGCATACTATCGTATATACATAAGATTATTGATTGATGTCAACAAATTATGCTGTATAATGAAAATGCAATATCTGTTTCTCAATACTGTGAACATATAACAATCCATTTGAACTATGTAGCAATTATCTTGGATGCAAGAGTGGTGAATCACAAATATGGTGAGTATATTACATCATGCAAATTAAACATATTTTGGACATTGTTTCAAAGGGCAGTAGCTGTCAAATTCATGTTCGCCAATTTTTTACTTAAATTCTCATCGGATTTATACCATACTAAAACATATAGCTAATTCACGAGACATTTAACAATGTTTATTTATTTCTCTAATTTTTGTGCTATTTTCACATTTCCTGACCAGCGTGAGAAAAAATTTTCTCCACACAAATGAAAAATCTGTTCTTGTCAAATGATTAGTCGAAATTTGATTATGACGTTTAAATGTTTTGTTTTCTTCTGAATTTTCCTATTGTGACGTCATGACGACAGTTAAATTTTAGTTATTTAAAGAGCTTGGCAAGCCTCACGCTTTAAATAATAAAATATAACTGTCTCGAGTGGAGAAATATATGATACACTAATGTTGCAGTGTAGGAATCTATATGTACAATGTGTATCAGATTTTCATGAATTTTGTAGAATAAAAATGTTTAAGGTCAAATTTTTTAAAGTTGTGACAAATTTCAAATCCACAGGATTTTCTATCAATTTTGGAGAGCTCTCCTTGTTTCAGACGTATAAAAACTTTAGAAGTTAAAATCAAGTCTTTATTAGAGTATGTAGAATCAATGCAATTGTTCAATTTTCCTTTCAAAGTTAGAGTGCGAAAACTAAAAGTATTCGGACGCCGACAACGACGCCAACATCATACCAATATACGACCAAAAAATTTTCAATTTTTGTGATCGTATAAAAACTACAGAAGTTAAAATCAAGTCTTTATTATAGTATGTAGAATCAATGCAATTGTTCAATTTTCCCTTCTTCAGTACTTGACATGCCACACTTCTATTGAGCCATGCCAAGTGTAGTCCTTTATTATAGTCAATGGTAAGAGATTCAATAGTAGTGAGAAACAGATAAACTTCAAATGACCTTCAAATACTTCATGAACAGATGATGAATGCTTTAACATGGAAAGATTTAACAATAATCAAACAAAAAGTTATAAAAAATAAATCAAATACAATCCTCAAAATAACATGTTTGTTTGTACTGAGTTTAAAAATGTCATTGAAAGTTAATTGATAGGATATCTGACGTGTAAAGACAATAGTCCTGCAACTCTTTCCACTAAAAACCTTACAAGTAAAAACACTTGTAAGTCATGAACATTTCAGAAACACTCACGATCAATTTTACTCAAAAGATTTTTTGTGAAAACAGCCCCTATTTGAGTAATTTGACATCATTGAAGAATTGATGAACTGATGTTAAATTACACCATATACGGTACACACAAGTGAAACATAGACATTGGGTGTGGTAATACACTCTAGCTAGTAAACAAGCTTTGTCATATTTTATTGAAAATCCCTAAGTTTTACTGATCTAAAAGAAGACACTTAATTTTTTTGCATAGTAGAACAAATGAATTCCCTTGTCTTGTCTGTACTGTAATTTAAAGTACAATACTGTGGAATCATTAATATTTGTTGGATACCAAATTTCGTGGGTAACGAAATGTCCACGAAGTTAAATATTTGACGAATTACAAGTTTTCTTAAGGAATGTATGCAGACATTGCTGAAACCACGAAATTAAATATCCACGAATATGTAAGTTTTCCTCAAACCACAAAAATTGGTACCCATGAAAATAAATGAATCTACAATATATAATTTATAAATGAATAGCAATGAAGTAGATATTTAATTTTTCTCAATTTAACCACAAAACAAAAGAGTGGCAATACATGAACTTGATTGCTCTAAGGCCAATAAAAATATATGTGTGGTTCCAGTTACCCGACCGACCCTGGAACTTTTTTTTATTCATTTCTGAATTTTCAAACAATCAAATTTTGAGGATAGTGAATTCATATGATTAAATTCAAGGATTTCTGTCATCTTCGGGTTGAGGAGTGCATAATATGGGAATCAATTACGGTAAACACACTATTTGTTTCTGGATTTTGACAATCCAAAATAAATTTTTGATCGATGGACTCTATTTTTTAAAAGGATGTAACTGGAACCACATATATATATTATTATTTGGCCTAAGCTGTATAAATCAAAAATTAACTTTCAATGAAATTTTTAGACTCAGTGTATAATAATAGATCAACACACCTACATATGATTTTACACTTCCCATTGTATATAATTGTGTGGAATGATGATTGATTTAAACAATACTGAAAACTAATATTTTTCATATATCAAAATTTTCACTTCCTGTTAACTGCTATAAAAAGTTAATAAAATTAATTGAAAGATTTAGAAATACTACAAAATTTCATTTGCATTTCATTTTTCAAACATCTAGTCGTATTAAGCTTTGTAATGAAAAGAACATCATGGCTTTTCTACAAAAAGTTACTAGTAACACAAATCCCTTCAAAAGGCCTCATGTAAATGTATGCATTTTAATCATATCTATTTAAATATATAATGATACACCTGCCAACTTTCACCAATTTATGGGGAATTTCTCCCATGGGAGGGATTGACCTGAATTTTGAAAATCTATATTTTCATTTAAACTGAACACCTCAAAACAGGCATTCAAATGATTTAAATGGGTATGAAATGTAAGCATACACGTCCTCAATTAAACAATATGGAAGTAGATCAAAAACACGAATGATGATGATGGAAGTTTTTAACGACCTTGACTGGCTAAAAAGCCCTTGCATACTAATAAAAATAGAAGAGGAGAATTATAGTTCCCCCTGTGCTTCAAATCCCTCATGAAGATTTTGAAAGGTTGGCAGGTATGTACATTGGTTTTTGATTCATTCAACAAATTATAAATGTAACAAGCAACAAATATCTACAACTACTTTTAGTACATACACTGTATATGTATAATGTCATTGAAAAACAGATAACACATTGATAACTGGCTCATGGTAAGAAGAACTCAGAAAAAATCCAATCATGTCCATACAAATTTGAGCAGAAGGCTTATCAAACTGCATATATATAGTCAAACCTGCTATAAAGGTCATCCTCTTTATTTCCCATTGTAGTAATACAAATACATTGAACCTCAATTCAAAGGTCAACCTATCTATGTGGTCAGTTTTTAATTGGCTCCAAAGGGTGAACTTTATTATACAGGTTTAACTGTACTTTAAAACAAACAAAGAAATAGAAAAAAGTTTATCAATTTTTTCCTCAAACAGTTTCAGCAAATGCATTTTGAAAACCAAAAAGCTTTTTTTTTAGCTGAATGATAGCAAGATCTACCACTACATGTATGTTAATGGTAAGTTTTCTTTGAATAAAACTGAATTAGGACACAAATTCACACCCTTTTTCTAAAACTAAATTTAATATATCAAGAGCTGTGTTGTTATAGATACTCTAATAATCATTTGAGGCCAGATAGAGAAAAATATGACATGAGTAACGCCTATAATATGTTAAATTTTCTAACATTTTCATTTAAGTTTATTTACTCTTCTAGTTGTAGATAAAAAAACAAAGCTACTTTAACACTTACTGATGAACATATGAAAAAAGACTTGCCAATTTATCTCCAACCATTTAAAAGCGTGAGGATAAACAAAACTTTTTATATACAAGACAAAACACAATAAAATAAACAAAAAAACATAGTTATAATATCATGAATATCTGCTGTCATGTTTATCATTAGGAATGGATTAAAGATATAATCTTAGTTCTATAGGATTTCTATCAGGAATATCTCAAAAGTGGTAGTACAATTTACATGATTAAAGTTACTAGTTATATATGATTTTTATGGAAGTTGTGCAATTCTTCAAAAAATATTTCTAACTTAAAGAGAATTCCAACTGAAATATATGTTATTAAATCTAATTAAATTTCAAATTTTTTATATTTATTTAACTTTCATCAGAGAGCTTAAAAAATGTTACTTTCAATCTGGCATAGTTCTAACTTCTTGAAGAAAATTGACTTCCCTTCAGAGAAATTAGACATTTTTTTGTTATCTTATCTTGTCAATGCACAACCACCTTTGATGAAATTCCTTGCAATTATATATATATATACAAAAAAATAAAACTAAAAGAGTAAAAATTTCAGGAAATATACATCCTTTTGTCAAATTAAATCTTAAGAAATACAAACTAAATGAACACACATCGGTTAAGTCTTTTGTCATGTAAATAATTCTCCAATGAACAAACTTTATACAAGTGTAGCAGCCAAAATTTCCTGGTCTGACATGGGATAAGCTTGAGGTGTTACAAAGTTCCCGCCATAAATCACATGTGATGGTAACTCTGATAAGCCATACTTCAATGACATATTAGAATGAGAAGTTCTATTTCGGTTACAATCCACGTAATTCATACTGTCAAGGAAATCTAAGTTTTTGTATGGCAGCCCGTTGTCTTGTTCAATCATCCCATGCTTGTAACAATCTACATTCTCCTTATTATTTTGCGCACGCTGCCATTGAATTTTGTAACCGAACTTTCAGAATTGTTTCGTCCCCTGTTGAAAACCAATCTTTCCTCTGCACTGTGAGATTGGTGAGTTGTATCAGTTCTCTGAAAATGTTGTCTTTCTTCGCACTGTTTGATCTATGGAATCGATTAGGATAATCGTAATTTAGTCTTTCATTGTAGCCATTTTCTAGGAGCTGTGGCGGTACATGGTCATAGTTTGAATGAAGGTCATCGTTTAAGGTCACAGACTGACAATATTGACGTAAGTGTTCTGGTTGATCCATTTGCATTTGACGAACAAGATTCTGATTGTTTAGATGAGTTAAGTTCACAGTCTTGGCATTCATTTGAACACATCTTGGAGATTTAACAGAAGCAATATGATGATGTTTGTGATGAAGATGATTTAAAGGATGAGAATCATGATTATGATGCTGGTGATTATCCTGATTCTGATAATGATGATGAACATGATTTTGATTGACTTGTGATTGTTTTGTATATAGTGATCCCTGATGACTTGCTTCACTGGAAGAAGAAGCTGAAGCACTAGTTTGACTTTCTTCACTGTCAGAAGACTGAGTGCCTGATTCAGCTGAATCACGATTTGATTCTGATCTTGATTCACTTGAATCATTAGCGTCTGCTTTCAATTTTTTTGAATCATGATTTGACTTCATTCTTGATTCAGGTGAATCACAATTCAACTTAGTTTTCGAATCACACAAATCATGATTACATTGAGCCTTTGATTCAGGAGAATCATGATTATGCTGAGTGGTTGATTCAGATGAATCACATTTCAACTTTGTCTCTGATCTAATTGAATCATGATTTGAATGCATATAATTTGGATGTTGATCTGATTCCTGTTCCATACGTAATTTTGACAAGTCCATCTGATTCAGTGGAGTCACGTGATCATAGTTTTGTAAAATATTCTCAAAATTCTGCTGACTTGTCAGAGAACTGTGCTGAGTCAGCATTCTATTATTATCATTAAACTTTCCATGAATTGCTGGAATTTCTTCTGGAGTACTGATAATAGTGTAACCAGTGAATGGGCCGTGACTATAAATATCACTTGAGGATGAGCTATGACGACTGCTGCCTTGTGACGGCTTCCTAACAGACGGTTCACGACTTTGTGAAGTTTTCCGTGAGGAAGGTTCACTGCTTTGTGATGTTTTTCTAACAGATGGTTCACGATTTTGTGAGGATTTCCTTGAGGAAGGTTCACTACTCTGTGATGTTTTCCTAACCGGAGGATCAGTCACAAGTTCTAAATAAGTTGGTGTACCATTCGTCTGAGGATGTAGATAGTCAGCTGATGCGTCACATGGCTCAGGAGAATCAAATGATGTGGCACGATGAATAATCTTTCTGTATAACTGACTGTCACTCTGTTAAAGATATCAATTTGTATTTATTTATTGAAATATATGGATAGATATATACAAAAACTTTACATGAGAAGGGCTTGCATCTTTTGAATTGTTCACACTTTTTTTTATCCAATACCATTTAAAACTGCCTTAAACTTACAGTGAAGTGAGAGTTGTCTTGCTTCGTATTGAAGGCCTCACTGTGACTTTGAGATGAAGAACAGCAATAAAAACCCTGTTCCTTTGGTTTTATGTGTTTTTTGCTGTGTAAGTGTTGATTTTGTGTCGTGGATGGATACCCCATATCCTTTGTTTTTCTATTTAAAGGTAAGGGTTTTTCCTGCAGTTTGTTCGCATTGATTGACATTTATCTCAATGGTACATTGTACCACATCATATATAGAGTATGAGTAATCTAAATAACAGTAAAGATATGACGTTTATTCAGAAAAATAACTTTCAATGGGATAATCTTATTCAGAAAAACCAGGTGCTCCGCAGGGTGCAGCTTTATACGACCACAGAGGTTGAACCCTGAACAGCTGGGGCAAGTATGGACACAACATTCAAACTTGATACAGCTCTGAATTTTGATTGTGATCAAATTCTTAACATAATATGAGTTTCTGAGACAAAACAAATGTCAATATCTTACAAATCTATTATGCAATATTTTCAAAAATTTGGGAAAAAAATTTGAAAACTACTACCCCCTTTTTTTTTCAATAAGTCCAAAACCTGACATTTCTTTATACATAATTTGCAAGTAGTGTAAGGGAGGTAAATCCAAACATACCCAATATTGTATGTTAACTGTTTTTTTTAATTACCTCCCTTACACTGCTTTTAAATTGTTTTTAATTGTCCATTGACCAGAAAAACCTAGTTTTTCCCCTTTTTTGCCCCTAATTCCAAAACATCTTGAGCACCTAAACAATTGGGACCATAACCCCCAAAATCAATCCAAACCTTCCTTCAGTGGTATTGAACCTTCTGGTAAAAATTTATAGAGATCCATTCACTAAATCTAAAGTTATTGTCTGGAAAACCTATTTCCCCCTTTTTTTTACCCCAAAAAAATTTTCAATGGAATAATCTACTTTTTTTCACAGATTTTTTTTTTTTTTTTTGGTATTAAAATCCTTCTTTCAGATATAGTGGTGATTCATTTCACAAATTTTTAATTTTGTTGGTATAATCATAGTAGAAAAGATATAATTTTGAATTATTATCAACCATTTAAATATTAACTTTATTTTTCCTCTTGCATATATGCGGTGATTTATTTTCTTAACTTTCGAAATTTGTTGGTGTTATTAAAGAGGAAAAGATCCAATTTTGAAATATTATCGACCATTTAAGTATTAACTTCTTTTTCTTCTTTCACATGTTGCAAAATACATAGTATTGTTGCTCTTGATTACGGTAATTAGTATGTTTACATTACTTTAACTTGGTATATGTCTACTTACATCGTCATGTCCAAGTGATGAGGTCGTTCTCTGGTTTGTTTTGTTGTTGAGGGGGCGGGGGTGGTGGGGGTGGGGGAGGTGCTGGTTGTCTAGGTAACCATCCACTGAAATAAAAAATGGAAAATGTCAGAACTGTTCATTTAAACACTTATAAGTTTGTAAAAAAGTATTTTAATGAAAATTCAATAATAATTTTAAAACAGCTGATGATTTTTCTAGCTCAGCACAAGTATCAAGTTTATACCATGAATGCTTAATTTTAGAAAAGAGCTATTTAGAATAACAGGATACAGAAACACAGGTCAAACCACCACTATGTATAAAAAAGATAAAATGTTCTATCTAAATCATTTCTTAAAATAAATTTTCTAATTTCCTAATCAGGAATTCTAGTTCTTTATATGTTTTAATTTTCCTGATTAATCTGTTTTGGCATTTTTTTAATCTCTGTTTTTTTTGCTGTGATCATTTCAGCAGTTTATAAAATTGAATTCTGTAGAATTAGAATAATTGATGGCTTGTTGATTTACATTCAGTGGCAAATATTTCATGCATGTTGAAAATGATCTTAGAATTAAAAGTGGATGTTTCCAATCTGCACTTTATTATTGGTTACGACTCATTAAAAGATTTTTTGAACAGTATAAAAGTATGTGTCACTGAACCTAAACTGCTGTCTTTTACGCATCAACCAAGTTCAACTTTGGATTTTGTTTTCTTTCATCAGAATGTAATTTTTTTTCTGACTTATGGTTTTGGAACCTTTGGTTTTTTTTCTTTAAAATAATCAATTATTACAAAATCTCCAGAAATTTTAGTATGTATAATTTGAATTGCAAAATATGAGACTTAAAAATAAAATAAAATGACAAGAATTAAAAGTTTGATGAAATGAAAATCTACACAATTAACATCAAACAACATTTGAAATCAGTAAAAATAAAACCATTATGTCCAGTGAGAGTTCCAAGAATGTGAAATTCTAAAAACTCTTTCTTTGAAAGGAAGATATCAACACCAGTGAAAAATCTTCAATAGATTTTTTGCAAGTTTTCTTCAAATGAAACAACAAAATAACAACAAATACATCTTTCATATAACAATGCCAGAAAATACAAAATTTATGTCATTAAGCATAAAAACAAAGAAAAAGATAAGCTTACTGAGCTTTTCTCTGGTTTGATAATCAACGACAATAAATTATATATCTTGTGACAATGTATATATATAATTAGGTTTTTCTTATCCTGCAATTTATCAATTTATAAATTTTGCTTAAAAGTTGGATTTTTTTTATTTTTAAATTTCTAGTTGTAGCAAATTACTTTTTTTAATCAAAATTTTTAATTAATTGTGTATAGACAATTGGCAACAAAATTATCTGAATTTGTATATTGAAAATGTTGATTGCAGGATAATAAAACTAAAAGCAAATACACAAAATGAAATTAAAGAACTAACAAATGATTTTTTAGCAGATGTCAGATGAATGTACGAAGCGTAACACAAAAATCAAATTTCGTAAATAACATGTAAATAGATGATATTAAATAAGGTTAAAATATGAATACAAAATGGCCACACATGAAGTTTAACAAAATCAAACTGAAGTAAACAACATGGTCACACACAGGGTACCTTTCGTCACGATTGACTTTGTTGACAGATGACGGATGAACATCTTGGCGATTACGCCAACTATTTCTAGATCGTCCAGCACCTCAAACAAAAAACATTTCATATCTCAATTTTTTTCAGAAAAAAAAATAAACCTTTTGTGGTCTTTGTAAATAAATGTGGTTACTTATAATGCTGTTTAGTTTTAAAGTATTCAGAAAATAATAAATAAGTTACCGGAAGAAGTGAAATTGTATTTCAATTCTTGACACAAAATAGAACATTTGTGCATTGCTGAACATCAGTCCTGGTTAATATTCACCAGTTTGCATTTGTTGTTGTGCTAAGAATATCCCAACTGGTAGGTGTCTGGCAGAATCCAAAAGCACACATACTTTATAACTCATCACAACTGAGCTGCTGACTAAAACAGTTAAATCCCTAAAATTCATGTCCTCATTCCTAAACATATCTAAATTCATAACCATTTAAAAACATGGCATGAATTAGAAATATATTATAAACAATTCAGCTCTAGAAATTATGGTCCCATAGTATCTTATTGTAAAACCATCAAAAGATTTGGTCCTAAAATATATTTATCTCTAGAATTCATGGGCCTATGATAAATGTATCTATTATAATTACCATCGACAGGTCTGGTCCTGACAGGCATTATGTAATCAGCTAACAATGTAACACATTTCTCTAAGAACTGTTCTAACTGTTGTAAAATGTAGGTAAAGTCTGGTCTATCTTCTGGGCTATAACTCCAACAACTCTTCATGAGGACAAATCTATAAAATATAAACAAATTAATTATTTAAGTCTTCTTTCTGGGCTATAACTCCAACAACTTTTCACAAAGACAAATCTACAACATACAAATAGACAAATGATAAAAATACAGTCTTTCTTTGGACCATGTAAGTTATTAGTCTATTCCCTCTCCTGGACTGTAACTCCATAACATTTCATGAGGGATTATCTGTAGGTTGCATTTCTGTAAATATAGACATTGCAATTTCCCATAGGAACTCCCTTTGGGGCTAAAACTGTGACACTTTTACTATCAAATTTTGTGAAAAAATATATCCTAGAATAGTAAGTTGATATGCATCACTATTTTATTAAAAGGTCAAAACATAGGGCTGTGTGGCATATTGTCAACATTTATATGCCCTGAACTTGTACTAAATTTGTGTTCTATCCCTACCTTTACTTTTTGCCTACTTCAGAATTATGTTTTCACCACAATAGTATAGTGTTTTTATACTGGTAACAGTCTCAAATTATGTCTCTATGAGATGAAACATAGAGATCATATCTGCGAACCAATGTCAACAAAACAAATGATCAATGAATATTATATTTCTCCCCAAAAGAGGTGTGGTTTGAGAAACAGCTGTATTTACATAGGTGCCTTTTGCAGTTCAGCTAGATATATTTAGCCTACTCACAGTATTCTTTTTTGTTACTCTCTAGAGGTGTGCCTGAGACAAAGGTTTTATATATATATACTAATATGTGAAACTGTTTTTTCTTATTTGTGTTTGTAACTATGTATACTGTATTGTTTATTATATTTGTAAAAGAATAATATTACAATGATATTATATTATGCTCCTTGTGAGACCATTTTATGGAAATAAAGCATCTTCTTCTTCTTCTTCATAGTGCAACCTATATTATTGAAAATATATATTAAATATAAAATCTGTTCTCTCATAAGATTCTTTGGACACAATCAGTAAAATGTTCTAAATATCTCTTCTAGAATCTAGATCTTGAAAAATATGGTTAAAGTATAGGCGAATTACAGTCTCTTGTTAAGCATTTAAGCCATAAATCAAGAAAATGTGACAGCTGATAAAGAATCAACAATCACCTATCATATTCACCAAGAATAAAGGCAAAGGTGCAAATGAATTTTTAGCTTGTACATATTTATTAAAAAAACTTACAATTCCTCTGGACAATGTTCTGGTTGTTCCAACTGACCACCAGATCTGACATAATGTAAAACTTCAATGTTTGTCCTGGCTTGATAAGGCTGCTGACCAAAGGTTAGGACCTCCCACATCATGACTCCAAAGGCCCTGAAATAAAACATTTTTCATTGACACTTTGATATTTCACTACTTTATTCAAGACTGTCAATATGTTTCAAAAGGTCTATTTATCCATCAAACTGATCAAATCTTCATGTATGGAATGAGCAATATGTTCTATAATAATTATGAAATTTAGATATCTTTTTGTATTCTTTTATTTGAATACTTTATACATAAACCTGATATATCAGTCTTATAACTATTCAGTAAGTAACTAAATTTGACAGCAATGAAAACTGACCACATTACTGCACACACTACAGTATTAAAATCATATTCAAATTATCCATTTTAAAAACAACTGAAATTATACTGAAATCAAAGAATATATAATTTTGAGTTTGGCGAGTGAAAATACTGTTTTCTATAAATTTACACATACCATATATCTGACTGTGTTGTAAATATTCCATCTACCAAAGATTCAGGCGACATCCATCTAACAGGAAGTAATCCTTCGCCTTCTTTACGATAATAATCACTTTTATAAATATCTCTGGCTAAACCAAAGTCTCCTATTTTGACGACTATTTCTGATGGAACCTTAGATGAGACAAGACAGTTTCTAGCTGCTAAATCTCTGTAAGGAAAGTGAAAGATTGTCATTGGCTATTTCGTTAAAATGAATGTCTGAGGGAAAGAAGTGAAATTCAATTTTTGTTTTTTGAGAGGTTGTGACACTAAAAAAGGGGGGTTAACAAGTGTCTATATAAAACTTTTAGACAAAACATTAAACCCTTTAATATTATTATTAAGACAAGTTTGATTATCTAATTTTTTTTAAAAGGATAAATATAATTCAATCATAAGTGATGTTTAGTTTATATTGATTTTTGTTATCTTCATTTTAAAATGGTCTCAAATGGTCTTACATAATTATAACTTACCTATGAACAAAATGTTCTCTTTCTAAATATTTACATCCCCTAGCAACATGAACACAAATCTTCACTAAATCTGTTAAACATAAACTGGTAGAGTTTGTCTGAAATTGGAAAGAACAAAACAGCTTCAATGTAGAACAAGTTCATAATGTCTGCTTACACTAAAGTATTATCTGCAGAATGCAGTAGGTAAACTTTAAATTAAAGTTCTATCCAGCAATGGCTAAATAATAATAGAATAACTCAATCAAGAATTCCAGAATCAAAATAAAAATTTATTTAAGAAACAATAAATTAATTCACAAATGTACTTTGTTTTGTGACACATTGAATAATTTTCTTTATTCGTATTGGTGCGTAATCATCCAGAATGTCTGCACAACATCTGTTGTTAAAAGACATCAGCATAGTAAAAATATTTATACTTAACTGGGAAATCTCAGTATTTAATTGCAACCAATTAAATTACATATAGTAAAGAAAGTAATAGTATATGTCTGGTAACTCACCGACATCCCTCTACATGTCCGTAAATAAGACAACAGGTCACCACCCTCCATTAATTCTAGTATAATAAACTGTGGATCGTTATCAAGGCAGACGCCCAGTAAACTCAGGATGTGATCGTGTTTAAAATTACTCATCAGTACTGCCTCTTTCAGGAACTCCTCTTTTTCATGGTCTGATGCACTCTTTCTCAATGTCTGCAAAAAATATTATATTAATTCTCTGTAAAAATTTGATAATCTTGTGTCTTAATCGCGTATATTGGTCATAACTTGGAAGTTAAGTTTTATCCATGCTCAGTCTTTTAAAATTTAAATATTTGTACAAAAATGTATAAATTTTTATCCATAATATTAGTTGAATTTCTTACATCTGAGCTTTACATGAAATTTCTTATGAAGTAAATGAACATGCATTACTTTTGGGGCCTTGTAAAGCCGACTATGGGGTTTTCTCAATGTGAAAGGACATATGGTTGCCTATAATTGCTTACATCCACTTTCATTTGAACTTTGGCAGATAGTTGTCTCATTGTGATTACCACATCTCCTTATCTGCATATTTGTCAACAAAAACCAGGAGCCTATGCTATACGTCAATGTTAATAGTTTATCTAATGTAAATTCTTTTAATGCAGCATTCACCCTGTTACATATTTCACATTAATGATATTGCAAAAAAAATCTGATTTTATCGCAAGCAATACAAACCTTAACAGCAGCTTTAGTTTCTCCTGAACTATCACTTAAGATATTCTTTGCTACTCCTTCAAAGACTTCACCAAACGCACCACTTCCTAGAAATTTGGTCAGCATCAACTGGTCCCGTCGGAAGTGAGGCAGTTTGGCAATATCACTGTCTGTAGGCACAACGCTGAAAAAAAGATTTAAAGTTTTATAATCAAAGTTAAATCACTATTTTAAACTACTTGAATGGAAAAAGCAATTATTGCAGGGGCCAAATTGGTCCTAAATAGACAAACTCTCCTTCAAAATGGGCTCTAATTTTCACATCCAAATGATAAACATATGTATTCATGGTGACATCTTGTATTCCAAAACTTCACAACTTCAACAATGAATGAAATAAAACATCAGTATGTCAATTTAATATTTTTTTTACAATGAAACATTGCAATAATGAATGCACACAATTGTTTAAAATAACCTACTTGATAGCATATAACGTGTTACTCTCTGGCGCTGTGTGCAGTGGAAGCTCTCTCAGAATAGCAAGCTCATGGTCTGGTCCTCGCACAATGAATTCTTTTGGTTTCCTATTTTTTCTATTTCTTTTTCTCATTACTGCAAAAAAAGAAACAGGATAGCATGTAACATTTAATATATCTGCTCAAATTTGTAGTGCTAATTTTCTTGGGCTTCAATTAAGAAAGATATTATAAAGTTGATACTTTGTGCACAAGAATACAAATTTATACAGATTAATTTCAGAGCCCCATTTGTCGCAAGAAACTGATGAAAAAAAAGTTTATAGTCATTTGAAAAACTAAAATCTTGCCTGAATTCTATGTAATAACAAGAATGTGTCCCCAGTATACGGATACCCCATCCTGTTATCATTTTCTATGTTCAGCGGACTGTGAAAATGGGGGAAAATCTTTAATTTAGCTTTAAAATTAGAGAGATAATATCATAGGGAACATGTGTGAAAATCTCTAATTTGGCGTTAAAATTAGAGAGATAATATAATAGGGAACATGTGTACTAAGTTTCAAGTTGATTGGACTTCAAATTCATCAAAAACTACCTCGACCAAAAACTTTAACCTGGACCAAAGACTTTAACCTAAAGCGGGACGCATGGACGGTTGGATGGATGGACGGACAGACGAACGAATGCACAGATCAGAAAACATAATGCCCATAATGCATAATAAATGGGACATAAAAACTCACCATAACATATAACAAACAATAGCACCACCAGGAATACAAACACAAATGAAAGAGAGATAACAACAATGGCTACGGTGTCGTCTGCTGCTGCAACAACATCTGTAAAATAAAAAATAATTTATATAGGAACAATAGGTTAAAGTTAATATCACCCTTATTGATCTTACATGAGCAACGCATAGGGTGCCACAGATGGAGCAGGACTGGCCTATCTTTCTGGAGCACATAAGATCACCCATGTTTTTTTTGTGTGGTTCATTTAAATTTATTAGTTTTCATTGTTGTGTTTTGTATATTCTTGTTTGAGAGATCAATCTGCGGATTATCACTTTAATTATGTTTGTTTCTGCAATGACAGTTTGAGTCTTATTGACACCTCTACATTAATTTTGATAGGGAGAGTACAGGAATTTTTCTGTACACTAGCAACACTTTAGGGGTGTTTCAAATAATGGAGGAATTAAAGTATGTACATACATACATACTTATGTTACAGCTATATTACCTCTATATACAAAAGCTGTACTGTTATTGCTGAATGGTCCAAGTCCATTAGCATTGTCAGCAGCGACACGGAAGAAGTATTCTTTACCACTCGTTAAAACACCATCATCAATTACCCAACGAGCCTCAGTTCCATTATATACTTCAGTCCACATCTGGTAGTGTGTACTCCTGAAAAATTATAATCATGTACTAACAGGTGTCAATGGATTTTTGGTAGAGTGGGTGGCACATATTCGCCATGGACACATTTTCGCCGTTTTGCTATTTTTCGTATAGGAATGATCTCTCAAGCTTAATCATTTAGTTACACACTTTGGTTTTCATAATATACCAGGATAATGGGGATGGTCATATCATACATTGCGGCAAAAGTGTGTCCACCATGGTACACGAACAACTTGATTACCTCTTGAGTTTACATACATTTTTTTCACATAGTAAAATTTCTAAAACCTACATAAAAAGGTCCAAATATTTGAATGTAGGTCGGATGTAAGTGGAAACGAACGAATTATGCGGCGAATGTGGGTCACTCACTCTATTTACTCATGTCCATTTAAAAGAGAACTTCAATGTCTGAGGGATTATTTGTTAAACACTATACATTCAAAAAGTATTGCAATGTCTTTATCATTGCTAAAATTGCCACTGGATATGTTTAAAAAAAAAAAAAAAAAAGAAAAAAAAAAAAAAAAAAGACAAGCATTGTGAATTTTATTGGCACTATATGTGTATGAAGCAAATACTTATCATTACTAAGGGGTATTTTAATTGTTGATAGAACTCACCAATACTGTAGTATATAATGGAGGATTGCAGCGCCATTGTCATTTGGTTCTGACCATTTAACTTCATACCCTTGGGTTGACAAAGATTCTGTTATTGGTGGATCAGGAGCACTTGGAATACTTGCTATAAAAGAAAACAGATCATAATAATACACTAAATTCAGAAATTATTGCAATTTTTTTTATAAATTCATGCACAAATAATGTAACATACCATACTCCCCTCCCCAAACTTACCTAGTGTCCTAAAATTAATCCGGCTCTTAACAGTCAATTCATACATATCAGTCGTACAAACAACACTCCCCTCCCAAAAATTTCCCTGTAACCTAAAATTAATCTGTCTTTAACTGTTCTTTTATACATATTAGTCTTGCCTTTATACACACTCCCCTCCATATACTTAAAGTTGGAAACTACCCACAGAAGAATATGTTACCGTAATGCAGTATTATTGTATATTGCACTTGAGTTATCAATACAAATTCATTAAGTTTAGACATTTTTATTTCTATACATGTAGTTTTGGTAAAACTACTTTACACTACTTACACTGTGTCCTGAACATAAATCTATCTCCACCGGTCCAATACATTTTAGTGAAAGTCCCTTTGTATAAAAGGACCATACGAAAACAGTAATCAGTGAAGGGGTCCAGGTCTCTGAATGTTATATTAAATGTCTGGTTGGATGACGTGTAATAAGGTAAATCACCCATATTAATCCAATTAGCTTCTTCTGCATATGGACACTGAAAAAATAGAAATTTTAAAAGATGTTCACCACATTTAAATATATGTTTATGTCTAATTAGATTAAAACTTTACATAAATTCTGCTGAACAATTGTAGTCATTATGCAATAAATAATGTTTATGAAATTACTGTATGATAATTCAAATTCTTATTTACTTAACATCAAATAAAGTTACTGTGAATTCATTTATTTTCATGCATATCATTTTTTCTTGCTACCAAAAAACTTTAATTTTCATGGATATTAGATCTTTTGACAGTCTGTGTACCAGCCTGTAGGAAAGTTATATGCAGCTGAACATCTAAACATCTAAAAACTTGTTTAACCAGTACCCAATTAACCAAAGAAAATGAATCACCACCAGTTGAAACTTGTTTATTTAGTTCAATTGGCTGTTTCAATATCTATCAGAATATGGGTAATTATTATATTTTATACCCTAAAATGAAAAATAACATCACATCATAGGTTGAATTTTCTTTTTTTAGGACATTTTGTTGTAAACTTTTGAAAAAATGACCCAGAATGCATTAGATTCTAAAATGGAGAATTGATTCCCTGATTGACAACTAACCTTTATGTACTGAAACTTTGCTATTTCCACACTTCCATCAGAGGGTGATGTCCAACTTATGGTTAAATTATGCCTAGCAGACGACAGTAGAATTATGTCCCTTGGTAGCTCAAATGTTCTTATGGTTTGAGGATCACTTGTATTGAAAATTTTCTTTTCAGAGTTAGCAGCCTTCACCTAAAAGAAGATTCCTAGAGATTGAAAAACTTCAAACAGAAAAATGTGACAGAAAGACCTCATTTATCTTTAAAATTAATTTTGACATTCCTTCATTTATAGCCTATAATAAAAGCCTGGTATCTCTGATGAGTTTTTTAAAATTTCAATTTAAGAAGTTTCTACTGTTCCCTTGAAGAGTTTAATTACATGACTAATTAGAGCAAAGCAAAGAAAAATTATTTAAGATTGACTTTTGGTTTATGCTACATGAATGAAAATTTTTATGCCAAACTTCTCATGAACAGGAGTCTAAAGCATTATATTAATAGAAAAAGTAAACAAAAGATTATGTTTAATGATCAAACTATTTTGTTGCATGCATTCAATTGATGACCTCTAAAAAAATGTTGATTATTTATTTGTGCATGTCCTTGACCTCTAACTGACATGAACCCTACATCTTGGTTTGTTTGTATTTCAAATTACCTCAATAGTGTAATTATGATTTGGCAGTAAGTTTGATATTGTCTGCTCGTAGACATTTTGGTCATGTGACACATTGACCTCTACTTCTGCCCTCAACAATCCTTTGTTAGTCTGGGTTGACCAGTGAATGGCGTAGACCAAATCTTCTGGAGGGCCGTTTGAGACGGTGGGTCTAGACCATTTCACATTAATCTGTTCTGGAGATGTTCCAATCAAAGATTCTATTGTTGCTTTGTGAGGCACTGGAATAAAAATGGTAACATTACTACTAACATGCTTAAAAGAGGCCTCAGAATTAATATAATCATTTTTAGATTACTTGATAAGAATCCAATATTCAATGGGATTATTTTATTCAAAAGCATACATTTTTTAATGTGATTATTTGATTCAAAAGCATACAATTTTTAATGCAAAATTTGCAAAGGTTAATACAGAGGAGACTTATCTGTATTTTTGTTATTATTATAGCAGCACATAATAAAATATAGATAGTGCCATTAAAAAGTAACCCTATGAGATCCCTTTAAAATTTAAGTCAAAATACAAAATAGGCATACTTGTGAAAAAAGGAACAATCTGTATTAATAAAGATGGTAATGTTGCTCTACCTTTTCTCTTTTGTTGTGTTGTCCATCACTATTTTCACATAACTCAGGCCATAGGTTTCCTCTTTTGAATCGTTTCACATTTAGTGCTACTGGGGCCTTTTATAGCTTACTATGGCTTACAATAGTGTAATATTAACCATAATTTCATCTAGTTTTAATTGTCTTTATCATATGTTATACAGAAAGAATTTGTTTTTTAATCATAATTATCTTAACAAACCTCCTGCTCTGGTCTGGAATACTGTTGGAGAACTCAGAACCTCAGATAAATACTCTGTGTAGTAGTTACTGACGGCCCCATGCACTATGTACATTGTATAGGGCTGAAGCTTGGTCAGAGCTATGGTGTTGTTGTAAGAGGCCTGAAATATAAAAATACAAATATTTTACACACAAGATACACATACATGTACACATCCATTTTTTTATGGAAATATTCTTTATAAAGCACAAAGGTGTCAGTATTCACCTCAGAAATTTACAAAACCTTTGAATAGACTTCTTAAGAAGGGATATAATTACGATACTGTTGTCAAGTCATTAAAGATTGCATATTTTGGCGTTAATATTGAGTCACTGATAAGGTCTTTGCATCGGAACTAAACACATTTATTCTAAAAACAGTTGTTGGCATGACACGGGTTATGTTCTTCTCATATATGTTATGATGGTATGATACTAAACCCCTAACCGGAAGGATTGTGCCTGATGTTCATATGATGAAATCATAATCTTTCAGTCAGTTTAATTGAAGTCTGGAGCTGGCATGTCAGTTAACTGCTAGTAGTCTGGTTTTATTTATGTATTATTGTCATTTTGTTTATTTTCTTTGGTTACATCTTCTGACATCAGACTCAGACTTCTCTTGAACTGAACTTTAATGTGCTTATTGTTATGCGTTTACTTTTCTACATTGGTTAGAGGTATAGGGGGAGGGTTGAGATCTCACAAACATGTTTAACCCCGCCGCATTTTTGCGCCTGTCCCAAGTCAGGAGCCTCTGGCCTTTGTTAGTCTTGTATTATTTTAATTTTAGTTTCTTGTGTACAATTTGGAAATTAGTATGGCGTTCATTATCACTGGACTAGTATATATTTGTTTAGGGGCCAGCTGAAGGACGCCTCCGGGTGCGGGAATTTCTCGCTACATTGAAGACCTGTTGGTGACCCTCTGCTGTTGTTTTTTATTTGGTTGGGTTGTTGTCTCTTTGACACATTCCCCATTTCCATTCTCAATTTTACAGAGTTCAAAGGCCACAAATGGGTCTTCAATGAAGCGAGATTTCCCGCACCCCTAGGTGTCCTTCATCTTGTCCCTAAAAATATGTATACTAGTACAGTGATAATGGACGTCATACTAAACTCCGAATTATACACAAGAAACTGAAACTAAAAATCATACAAGACGAACAAAGGCCAGAGGCTCCTGACTTGGGACAGTTTACATGTATTCATGATTTAATTTGTTGTTCAAACTTTGATTTGATATTTTCTAATACTTGAATCTTAGATTTTTACCCTTTTTTTCATTATCTTTTAATGTCAATAGAATCCTCAGTAGAGGAGTGGTCGAATTAGTTAAAAGCCTGTCAACACTTAGAATTCTAGTTCCACAAATGGCAGATGCTTTTGACTCCAATCTTAATTTGCTAGGATGTTCGTTTTGAAACCAAAGTTCAGTGGTTCTCTATGGCACTCCAGCTTTCTCCACCAATAATAACTGGCCTCATTGAAATAATTTGAACGCTGAAAATACATTGGCTGATTCAAAATTTGCCTGAATAAAAAGTAGCAGGGACTGTTGTCAGATCTATGGCAGTGTGAACATAGATCTGTATTTCGATCAAATTAAATCTATACAAGATATTGTCCATACCTCAGATATACATCCACTGCCAGCAGAACCACATGGCTGGGTCCCTGCTTTATAATATACTGAGTACTTAGTATCAGGAACAGAGATACCAGTACAAGACAGTGGCCAGGTGATGGGTTCCAGCTCTAATTCAATGGTCTGGTTTGTTTTCTGTATCAAGGTAACAGAACCTTTATATGGTTGAGGATAAAGACATTCTGTAGCTAAAATGAAAGAAACGTAAATAAATTTCTACATGTCATTTAAATACATACAATGATGCGCATTGGGATTTATCCTTATCAGAACTTATCAGTAATATTTCGGGATATCAGAAAGAGTGCTTAATTTTTTCCAGGAATTTGAGTTTATTCAAGGTGCATCAATTAAAAGACAGAGATCTGGTTTTGATAATGAAGCCTAAAACAATAAAATCAAAGGCTTTCCCTAATCTTCCTTATTTGTTGTTTTTAAAAAATACCAAAAAATCAAGATTGAACTCTAAGCAATACAAATTTTATGATTTTCTGTCAAATCAAGTTTCTTGCAATATATAAATTTTCAAAGTAAAATCTGCAGATTTATAGTTAAACATTTATTTCTGTTAGATTTGAACTTTGTGCCCATACTTTGAAAAAAACCAGCAAAAGTCCTGTTCAGTTGAATATTTTGATTGTCATTCATATGGCGTTGTCTTTCCCATATACATCTACCTAGTATCCTTCTTTCCAAATGTTATACCTGATTCATTATACTTACAAGGTAAAGGTTGGAGATGTGTCCCATATCCAATCATATCGTGAACTTCTCCTAAACTCTTTGTTGTAACAATACTTGTCTGTTTGTCCATTATGTATAATAACTTTTCCGTTTTATTGTAACAATAAATATTGGAATGGTCAACTGTCAAACTGTCAGGTGGAAAACCTGAAACAAAAGTGTACAAGTTTTAATGAAACCCAATATGAGGTAAATTCTATGATGCAGCAACAAAAAACAAAAACAATTTAAAATGTCTTATAAAAATTAAAGCCTGATATATTATTATTATTTCCAAGGGGACAATTTTTTTTTAAAAGTTGATTGCAATTGCTTTTGACCATGTCCAAGACATAAGCTTTTGATAAAAGTTTGATAAAAATCTGGAAAGAATTGCACACATGAGGGTGCTAATATTAGACTAGACAGACAAACCCCTGATAATTTTATGTCTCTACATCTATTAAAATTGTAGGTCTAGTAAACTAGAGGCTCTAAAGAGCCTGTGTCGCTCACCTTGGTCTATGTGCATATTAAACAAAGGACACAAATGGATTCATGACAAAATTGTATTTTGGTGATGGTGATGTGTTTGAAGTTCTTACTTTACTGAACGATTTTGCTTCTTACAATTATATCTATAATGAACTTTGCCCATTAGTAACAGAGAACTATATTTGGTAAAATTTACATATATTTACCAAATTAATGAAAATTGTTAAAAATTGACTATAAAGGGCAATAACTCCTTAAGGGGTCAATTGACCATTTTGGTCATGTTGACTTATTTGTAGATCTTACTTTGCTGAACATTATTGCTGTTTATAGTTTATCGCTATCTATAATAGTATTCAAGATAACCAAAAACGGCAAAATTTCTTTAAAAATTACCAATTGGAGGGCAGCAACCCAACAACCAGTTGTCCAATTCATCTGAAAAATTCAGGGCAGATAGATATTGACTTAATTAACAATTTAAGTTCTTGTCAGATTTGCTCTAGATGCTTTGAATTCATAGTTATAAGCCAAAAAATGCATTTTACCCCTATGTTCTATTTTTAGCCGTGGCGGCCATCTTGGTTGAATGGCCAGGTCATCGGACACATTTTTCAAACTAGATACCCAAAAGATGATTGTGGCCTAGTAGTTTCAGAGGAGATTTTGTAAAAGATTACTTAGATTTATGAAAAATGGTTAAAATTGACTATAAAGGGCAATAACTCCTAAACGGGTCAACTGACCATTTTGGTCATGTTGACTTATTTGTAGATCTTACTTTGCTGAACATTATTGCTGTTTACAGTTTATCTCTATCTATAATAATATTCAAGATAATAACCAAAAACAGCAAAATTTCCTCAAAATTACCAATTCAGGGGCAGCAACCCAACAACTGATTGACTGATTCATCTGAAAATTTCAGGGCAGATAGATCTTGACCTGATAAACATTTTTATCCCGTCAAATTTCCTCAAAATGCTTTGGTTTTTGAGTTATAAGCCAAAAACTGCATTTTACCCCTTTGTTCTATTTTTAGCCGTGGCGGCCATCTTGGTTTGTTGACCAGGTCACGCCACACATTTTTTAAACTAGATACCCCAAAGATGATTGTGGCCAAGTTTGGATTAATTTGGCCCAGTAGTTTCAGGGGAGAAGATTTTTGTAAAAGATTACTTTAATTAACGAAAAATGGTTAAAAATTGACTATAAAGGGCAATAACTCCTAAACGGGTCAACTGACCATTTTGGTCATGTTGACTTATTTGTAGATCTTACTTTGCTGAACATTATTGCTGTTTACAGTTTATCTCTATCTATAATAATATTCAAGATAATAACCAAAAACAGCAAAATTTCCTCAAAATTACCAATTCAGGGGCAGCAACCCAACAACCGATTGACCGATTCATCTGAAAATTTCAGGGCAGATAGATCTTGACCTGATAAACATTTTTACCCCATGTCAGATTTGCTCTAAATGCTTTGGTTTTTGAGTTATAAGCCAAAAACTGCATTTTACCCCTATGTTCTATTTTTAGCCGTGGCGGCCATCTTGGTTGGTTGACCGGGTCACGCCACACATTTTTTAAACTAGATACCCCAATGATGATTGTGGCCAAGTTTAATTTGATTTGGCCCAGTAGTTTCAGAGGAGAAGATTTTTGTAAAAGTTAACGACGACGGACGACGACGACGACGACGGACGACGGACGACGGACGACGGACGACGACGGACGACGGACGCCAAGTGATGAGAAAAGCTCACTTGGCCCTTCGGGCCAGGTGAGCTAAAAACTAACCTTTCTTGCTGTCAGGAGTTTGACTGGTTACAGATTTACAGAAACATCCATTTATATCAGTAGCTATGATGGATTTGGTTCCTTCATCATAAAATAGAATTTCAGTCTTTGCGTCCTCAGTATTATCCAAAGCTATTCTACTTCCTAGTTGGAAAGAAGTTGAACAATTACAACTAGGAGCCTCTCTTTTATTTCTGGCATTTCTAAATAATGGTTTGACCTTGTGGTCTGGACCCATCTTATACAACTTGGAATGGCTCTCAATAGTGTCAGATTCTGTCCATGCTATAGTACTGGAATAAATTAATATATACGTCAGAAAGTTTTCATCATCAAGTTAAAAGCAGTGCTGAAATAATAAACAACTGCTAGTCATTTATACAAAGCCCATCTTATTCCCCATCTTTTTGTCCTCTTGTTTCTTAATTTGCATAGAAGAAGTAACCACTGATTTCAGAACATCAAACTTTTATTTTGTTGTCATCAAATTAGTATGCAGGAATTTTACTTAACTTCTTATCTACCACAGGCGATCATACAGTTCACTACTACACACAGCTTATTAGTTAGCTACTGCAGCTGATTTGTAGGTTAACTACCAGAGATATTTTGCAGTGTGATAATTTTTACGGCGGTGCAATTAAATATGAAATTATTAAGCAATTACAGTATAGAAATTAAAAATTAAAAATGCATTTAATTCACAATTGTTTGAATTTTTATATTTCTGATTTTGATCCAATTATGTACACTAATTAAGTCAATAAACTATGTTGAATAACAAATTATTTGTCCAAATGTCGTTATCCAACTCCGGTTCCTCGCTTACTATTTCCGATTAACTGATATAACTGCCAATACTTTTAACTTCACTTTCATCTATATCAGACTGCTTAAAACCCTCAAACTCTTCATCTTCTTCCTCTGATTTGAAGAATGAAGCCCATTTAACAGCCATTGTTTCAATCGCATTTCGCAAACAAAAACACGTGTTAAAAACAATGTATTTTAATGTAAACATATAACCTTTCAATGGAAAGGAATATACGAGTTGAAAGTTTATTCATTTGTAAAACCGAATTTGATTGGTTCATTTCGGGATTCCCCCTAGGTATTGTCCAATCTAAAGAGTTTTAACAGTGGTATATTTTTTGGGAATATCCGTCAACACGACTGTGCATGCATTGTTTACAGCGGATAGATCAGTCACTGCGAATACACAGGTGAACTGGCAAGCGGATTTATCAGTCACTACGAACTAAACGGTGTTAATTACCGCGTATATATCCGTCAGTGGTAGTTAAAGAGTTAAGTGAATTGTTAGTAAAAAAAATCAGAATTTAAAATATGGAGAGTAATCAAAGTATCAATGGAAATTTTGTGAAAAATGATGAAGAACTGTTTTTTTAAATTAAAGACAAATATTACATGCTGCCAGGACAAGAACATGTTAACGAGAGATGCAAATAAATTGTGCTTTGAATCAGAAAAACATGCTAAGCATACAAATTATTCTCACACCGAGCTAACCAACTTTTACTTAAGATTAGAATGCTGCATATTGGTGCAGAACTCACAAATATCAAAATTTATTATAATCTGCAAATTAAACACAAGACCTTAAAAGGGTGTTTTTTTTGCATTCTCAAAGAATTTTCCAAATTTTTCATTTTAAAATTATACCCAATGAAATGCGAATTAAAATACCTTGTATGAGGATCTGTGACTATGCTGTTTATAATACCATCTCTTGACTGTAGTTTATAACTAATACTTTGATCCAGTAGGTATGTGATAATTGAACTTGTAGACTGTGATGAGTTGACCTCTACAATGAATAATGACCGTCTGATCCAATCAACAGCAAGGTCAGTTACTTTACCCTCCAATTCTAAAAGCTAACAAAAAATAAAACTAATGAATGTCATGATACATATATATTTTTTTTTATTGTAGGTTGTACTTTGAAATAATACTCACTATAATCCATATCAAAACAAATTACACAGTAAAGCATGCTCATGATCACATATAGCTTTATTCCAAACTGGTGCCATTGTGGAGCTTGATCTGCTTACATTAACATAGCACATCAAATTACCACATTTATTATTTGAGGTGGAGTGCCTGTTGCCGCAGTCTTTAGCTTTTTATTCAGTGTTTTATAGATAGTCTTTTCAAATTTTTTTCATCTTTTGCGATGGTTATGTTACTTTTCTCTTCAAACTTTTATTATCCATAGATATCTCCTGTGCTTTTCAATAAGAAACTAGAATAAATAGAGATAAAGTTACTTTTTTCTGTCCCTGTTTACTCTGTTCTTTCAGCATGTTATTTTTATCAACCCAGAACATCCTATTTTCCTGGGCCAGGTATGTGGCAACCATTGGTGAAACAATAGGCTCTAATACAACGGTCTTATTACCCACACTGTCAACCTCCTCAATTGATATCTGATTGGCTGATACTACTAGTAACTTAGGAACAGGATTTACAGCTAAAAATAGAACATAGGATAAGTATACTTATGATACATTAAAAGTGTCTAAAGATCTTTCTAAAACCCCAAACTGGAAAATCAGAATTTTTGCATGCATTTCTTTTTGTGATTATTAAAGTAAATCAAAGTGTAATTCATTATTGTTATTAAAGGTAATACAGCATACAATTAAAGCTATAAGTATTGTAAACACAAGTTTTTATTTTTTGAAAAAACCTATCTTTTCCAATTTTCACAAGAAGGAATATTTTCTATGAAGCATGACTAGAGAGTCTGCAATCACCACTGGTTTTTTGTTGTTGTTTTTTTTGCAGTTTTTATTTTTCTATTGAGTGTTTTTGTAGAATACTGCTAGTCTTGTCATTGCTTTTGTTTTCTTGCCATGGTGCTATGGTATCTTCTTCCTCATTTGTTTCTATGTTTATTGGTTTGATCACATGACTTTTCAGTGAGGTTTTAAAGTTTTCCTGCTGGTGTAACCGTGAATCTAATAAATTAAGGAACTCAGAAATTACATGTAGGGATTTTGTGACATGAGTTAATATTTTAATCAATTACACATCTTGATCACAAATGAGTATATTATACATGATCAGGCTAGTTTCTTCTCCTAGGGTACTTAAAACATGTACTTCCACTTCCTCCCCTCCCTGTTGCTGGAACACTTACCATCAGCTTCAGCAGATACCAGGTCAGTTTTGGGTCCACATCCCTTCTGTGTACAAGCTGATACCTGACGGAAAAAAAATTATCAATTAAACCATATTTTTCAATATTTTTACTGAATATTATGATTAGGCTTATTCAGTTGCGTTATTGTTTTCAACTTAAATGTTTTTTTGGAAACATCTCCAATAAACCTTCCATTCAAGGGGTGTTTATGGGGTCATAATGAGTGTATCCCTTGAATGAAAACAAATATTGATTTTTGGCATAAAATTGTTCTAATTTTTTGCTAAATATCCATTTTTTATAGCCCTTTTAAAAATACTGAATTGCTACCTGGGATGGGTGTTAAATCAAACATTTCATATTATATTTTCCACTGAAAATTGAGTCAGTCCCTAAATTAAGGAATATTTAAAAGTTGCTTACCTGAAAGAAATAAGTCATCCCAGGTTGTAGACATGGTAGATTAAAATGTCTGACAGTACTTGGTACTGAAGTCGTGTTTTTGTTATTTTTATCTCCATTCTTCCAGGAATAAATCTTGAAATCCGTAATTATTCCATTTAAAAGTTTTGGTAATGTCCAACGGAAATCTGCTGCAAGAGAATTCTCTGATGTCATTGATTCTTTATGCTGGGTAACATAGACTCTTGGTGTTAATGGTTTACCGGGAACTGAAAAATATAACCATGGATTATCATATATTGTTTAATGTTCATATTTTGATATAAACATTTTTTTAAAATACACACGAGTCAATACAATATGGCGAGCATTTAATCACACCAAGACAAGGAAAGTAGTGAATAAAATTTGTCATGTCAAAACTTATAACAATATATATAATATAAAAAACATTATGTTTTTTTTGTCATTTAAAATTTATTAGTAGGGTCAAGTACTTGATGTCTTATGCACTTATCCCAACCACAAATGAATTGAAGTGCCGCTTATCTCCCCTTCCTATAAGATATTTTTTTTACTTACCTGACATAGGTGTATTGATATCGGCCACAGTAACTGGTATGTACCATACCCCCAGTATGTGTAAGCTCTTAGTGTGACTGTCATATCTGTATAAGCTGATATATTAGACAATTAACTTACCTGACATAGGTGTATTGATATTGGCCACAGTAACTGGACCATACCCCCAGTGTGTGTAAGCTCTTAGTGTAACGGTCATATCTGTATAAGCTGATATATTAGACAATTAACTTACCTGACATAGGTGTATTGATATTGGCCACAGTAACTGGACCATACTCCCAGTATGTGTAAGCTCTTAGTGTGACGGTCATCTCTGTATAAGCTGATATATTAGACAATTAACTTACCTGACATAGGTGTATTGATATTGGCCACAGTAACTGGACCATACCCCCAGTGTGTGTAAGCTCTTAGTGTGACGGTCATATCTGTATAAGCTGATATATTAGACAATTAACTTACCTGACATAGGTGTATTGATATTGGCCACAATAACTGGACCATACCCCCAGTATGTGTAAGCTCTTAGTGTGACGGTCATCTCTGTATAAGCTGATATATTAGACAATTAACTTACCTGACATAGGTGTATTGATATTGGCCACGGTAACTGGACCATACCCCCAGTATGTG